>CAUYQU010068626.1:0-306681 GCA_963574635.1 Cheracebus regulus | reverse complement strand
TTTCTTGGAGATTTTGCTCATTCTTTTTTACCCTTTTTTCTCTGATCTTGTCTTCTCGTTTCATTTCATTAAGTTGGTCTTCGACCTCTAATATCCTTTCTTCTGCTTGATCAATTCGACTGTTAAGACTTGTGCATACTTCATGAATTTCTCGTATCGTGTTTTTCAGCTCCAATAATTCGTTTATATTCCTCTCTAAATTGTCCATTCTCGTCAGTATTTCGTCAAACCTTTTTTGAAAGTTATTAGTTTCTTTGCATTGGGTTAGAACATATTCTTTTAGCTCACAGAAGTTTCTTGTTATCCACCTTCTGAAGCCTGATTCTGCTAATTCTTCGCACTCGTTTTCCATCAGGCCTTGTTCCGTTACTGATGAGGAACTAGCGTCCTCTGTAGAAGGAGAGACCTTCCGATTTTGAGTGTTCTCAGTTTTTTTACAATGGCTTCTTGGCATCTTTATGGTTTTATCCACCTGTTGTCTTTGTAGTTACGTCTCTGGGTGGATGTCCAGCTTGTTAATTCCCAGCTCCGGAATCTATGTAATTTTCACTGCGGCAACCTGCAACGCTGACCAAAACAGCAGCGTTGAAATTCGTGGTGCTTTTCTGCCCGGGGGTCTCCGGTCTGGCTTCTCAGTCCCTTTTTCAATCAGCTGGATGGACTGCTCTGCCTTCCCAGAGCTCCAAACATCATCCAAAAGGAGACCCAGTCCCATTTACTCCGCACCAAGAGCCGCCGGGCCGAGGCGCCGGCAAAACAGCCACGCCAGCCAAAAGGGTCGCGCTAGCGACCTGTGGGACTCCTCTGCTGGGAATGTCCTGGTCCGTGGGCAGCAAAAATTTGTGAGTGTGGCGTCCACTTGCTCTCTGCGCTTTCACTGGGAGCTGCAATCCTGAGGTGCTAGTGACCGGCCATCTTGGATCTCTCTCCTTTTTTTTTTTAAATTTATTTTATTTTTTTTAATCCACCTGCAACTGTCTTGATTGAGTTATAATACCTCAGCCTGTTCTCAGCAGAGCAGCCAGAGAACCTTCTGCTCAGATTCCTCTGGAGTTGCTGTCCCCCTTGAGTAAGTGCTACAGCCCTCCCTGCGACCTACCAGGCCCCACACTGTTGTCATTCTTCCCATTACTTCTGACTTCTCATCTCCTGTTCTCCCCTTTGCCTCTCCAGCCGCCTTTTTGTTCCTTTAAAGGGCCAGGAATGTTTCCCACCGCAGGGTGTTTGTCTGCCTGACTGACTTCTGCTGTTGTCACCTTTGCAGGAAGACCTTACAGTGACCATGCTATTTAAAAGCAAACTCACCCAGCCCGACTTCCTGCTTTATTTTTATCCACAGCACTTACGTCCCTCCAACATACAGTATACTTATTTCTATTCTTTTCTTCCTCTTCACCACCCCCTCCAGTGGGACTTCTTTGGAGGTAGTGACTTTGGTTTGATTACTGAAATTGCCCCCCAAGCATCCAGAATGTTGCCTGTCACATAGCAAGCATTCCATACAGATTGAATGCATGAGTTCTGGCATGTCAGGAAGATACTGCATATAAAGGGCTTAACACTCCCCCCATGTAAATAATAAAAACTGCTGTCATTATAATAGCTATTCTCTGCTTTTAAATGCAAGGCTTTTTTTCTTTTTACCCTTGAAGTCTTTTATTTCTTAATAGAGGAAAAAAGAGGGGAACATCATATTGCATAACTCTCGTGTGAAGAAAGCGTACTTAACTCTTCAGGGGAAATGTGTATCTTTTCCTGTTAAGTTCTAAAAGCAGTCTGTAACTCAGGACTTACATAAAAACAGTATACCAACTCAGGAAGCTTTAGGGTGACTTAATGGAGGGTGACTCCTTTTCAGCCAGCCACCCTGTGGTTGAAGCCACCATCCTCTCTCACCTGGATTATTGTACTGCTTTCTGTTTCTTCATTAACCATCCCTAATCTAAGGGCTGTGACAATGTTTTACAGGGAGGGTCTTTATCTAGTAAGTGATCAAACAAGAAAAAGAGTGCAGGCTTTTCTCTGTCTACACAGCCCATGGTAGTTTCCTGTTGACATTTTTGGAAGACACTGTTTATCAAAAACCCATACAAGGCTGGGCGCAGTGGCTCACGCTTGTAATCCCAGCACTTTGAGAGGCCAAGGCAGGTGGAATATCTCAGGTCAGGAGTTCTAGACCAGCCTGGCCAACCTGGTGAAACCCCATCTCTACTAAAAAATATAAAAACCAGGCCGGGCACAGTGGCTCACACCTGTAATCCCAGCACTTTGGGAGGCCGAGGCTGGTGGATCACGAGGTCAAGAAATCGAGACCATCCTGGCCAACATGGTGAAACCCCGTCTCTACTAAAAATCCAAAATTAGCTGGACGTGCTGGTGCGTGCCTGTAGTTCCAGCTGCTCGGGAGGCTGAGGCAGGAGAATTGCTTGAACCCAGGAGGTGGAGGTTGCAGTGAGCCAAGATCGCGCCACTTCACTCCAGCCTGGCGACAGAACAAGACTCTGTCTCCATAAAAATGAAAATACAAGATAGGCCGGGCGCGGTGGCTCACCCCTGTAATCCCAGCACTCTGGGAGGCCGAAGCGGGCGGATCACCTGAGGTCGGGAGTTCAAGACCAGCTTGATCAACATGATGAAACCCTGTCTTTAAAAAATAAATAAATAAATAAATAATACATAAATAAAAATAAAAAAACTACCGAAACCAGCCAGACGTGGTGGCAAGTGCTTGTAATCCCAGCTACTCGGCAGGCTGAGGCAGGAGAATCACTTGAACCTGGGAGGCAGATGTTGCAGTGAGCCGAGGCAACAGAGCAAGACTCCATCTCAAAAAAAAAGAAAAGAAAAAAATCCATACAAATAACCAAATAACATGGTCATTCATTTAAAAGTTGGCTTCTTATTAATAGTCTTAATCATTTGGGGAATACTACTTTAAAAGACTTGTCAGAGAACAGAATTTTTCTTGTAGGACATTTATTTTTCAAAATCAAATCATTGTTTGCTGATGTCTCATATTAAGTTAACCTGTTAGAGGAAAAATACTCTCTATTGAAGAACCTATCTTTTTTTTTTTCTTTAATATTTACTTAGAAAAAAAGGCAAGATGTTAACAGACTCAGGTGTCTGCTATTCAGTTTGCCAGAGTAATAAACAGTGTATGTATTTCAGGTATTTGCTTTAAAAAAAAAATAAAAATCTTCTGGCTTAATTTTTTCCAGTAGTTCTTACTGTTTAAACTGCTGAGATACATTCTTTTTGTTTTTTCAGCTGGCTTTTTCATCTGAAAAGTAATGTGTTAGTGATCTCTTATCGGTCTTTTAAGAACTGCAGTGTTTAGATGAGACATTTGTCTTGGATTAATCTGTGATATGCATATCATGATATAAAACTGGTGAAGACGATGAAATGTTCCAAACAAGACCCTGATTGTTTTTCCCCCTAAATGAAAGTTTGTGACTGTGGGAAAACAAATCTGGGTCCTTCTGGGCTTGATTTTGCAGCTGAAATGTACCATTTATAGTAGGATCTTAATTGTTCCAGAAAAGTTTTGTAAACATCCAGCTAGGTTAGGAGTTTGGATTATGTAACAGATTTGGCTTTTTGCCAACTGTCAATACGAGTAACTATGGAGACCGCCTTTCTTAAGTTCTTAAAAGACCTGAGTCACTTGAGGACACAAGTTCCCTACTGCATTATGGATGAGTGGCTTCAAGCTTCCTAGAGCCAGAGATTCCCTTAATTGTGTTTAAATGACTCCTGAAGCTGAACAGCGTACATTAATGGGGGCCACAGAAAGGAGCTAAACTTTACATAACTTCTCGATATACTTAGCATTTGAAAATCTTGATTATGTGCTATATTGTAAAGTATAGGTCACTTCAAGGTGTTAATTGAGAGAGGTTTTAGTTCAGAGAGCTTGACCTTTTGAAAAAGCAATAGTGAGCCGGGCATGGTGGCTCACACCTGCAATCCCGGCACTTTGAGAGGCTGAAGCGGACGGATCACGAGGTCAGGAGTTTGACAGCAGTCTGGCAAACATGGTGAAACCCTGTCTCTACTAAAAATACAAAAATAATTAGCCAGGCATGGTGCCACATGCCTGTAATCCTAGCTACTCAGGAGGCTGAGGTACTGCACTCCAGCCTGGGCAACAGAGTGAGACTCCATCTCCAACAACAAAAAAAAATGAGTTGGGCACACTCTTGTAATCCCAGCTATCTGGGAGGCTGAGGCAGGAGAATCCCTTGAACCTGGGAAGTGGAAGCTGCAGTGAACCACACAGCTTGGGCGACTGCGTGGGATTCCATCTCAAAAAAAAAAAAAAAAAAAAATTAGCAGGGCGTGGTGGCTGGCACCTGCAATCCCATCTACTCAGGAGACTGAGGCTGGAGAATCGCTTGAACCCGGTGAGAGTTGGAAATAGACAAAGCTTTAACATTATCCAATATGCCGTGGACCAGAATGTCAGCTGTATCTCTTTTGCGTCAAAAACAAGCTTAATTTGGGAAACTTTCTCCATGGAGAAAGTGGAAGTGGTAGAAATAGAATAGACAGGATTCACTATAAGTTTTATAGGGACATCTTTTCTATAAAGAAAGATGTTTTTATCATACCTTCTGTGTGTTATAGTGAAGGTAAAACATTTTATTAACTGTTTTTTTCTTTTTGAGATGGAGTCCTCTGTTGCCCAGCTGGAGTGCAGTGGTGCCATCTCAGCTCACTGTAGCCTCCACCTCCCAGGATCAAGCAATTTCCGACTACTTTTTGTTTTTTTAGTAGAGTCGGGATTTTACCATGTTGGCCAGGCTGGTCTCAAACTCCTGAGCTCAAGTGATCTACCCACTTCAGCCTCCCAGATGTACTAGGATTACAGGCGTGAGCCACCACTCCCAGCCATTCTATTAACTTTTGACTAGCATATGATTATTTGTGAGCTAGATCAACGCTGAGTGCTATCAAGTGGAAGGTGCTACTAGTAAAGAAAGATCCTCAATAAGAAAAGGAGATTAAATTAGAGAAGACCATAATGTAACAATGTAAATTCTATTGGATACCATGGAAATCGAACCATTGAAGGTAGTTAATTTAATCAACTTGAGTAACTGTGTTGCAGCAGAAAAATGCCTCTAAAGAATGTTCCATATGGCCGGGCATGGTGGCTCATGCCTGTAATCCAAGCACTTTGAAGGCCAAGGCGGGCGGATCACCTGAGGTCGGGAGTTCAAGACCAGCCTGACCAACACGGTGAAACCCCGTCTTTAAAAAAAAAAAAAGAATGTTCCATACAATCCTTTTAGGATTTTCTGAGTCTCTTTTAATCAGAAACAATATTTAATGTTTTTTTGTGAAAAGCACATTGGCGAGGTTGTAGAGAAGTCGGAACCCCTTTTATGTTGCAGGTGAGAACGTAAGGTGGCGTAACTACTGTGGAAAACAGCCTCATAGTTCCTCAGAAAATTAGACATAGAATTACCATGTGTCCAGCAATTCCACTTGGATTCCACAGAAGAATCCAAAGCAATGACTCAGATATTTGTGCACCCATGTTTATGGCAGCACTGTTTATAATAGCAAAACGTGGAAGCAACCCACGTGTCCATCGATGGATAGATAGATAATAAGACGTGGTATATACAGCATTGGAATAGTATTCAGCCTTTTTTTTTTTTTTTTTTTAAACGGAAATTCTGGGTGGTCGCAGTGGCTCACGCCTGTAATCCCAGCACTTAGGGAGGCCGAGGTGGGTGGATCACTAGAGGCCAGGATTTTGAGACCAGCCTGGCCAAGATGGTGACAACCTATATCATATATATATATATATGTATTCACACACACACACACACACACAAATTAACTGATCATGGTGGCACTCACCTATAATCCCAGCTACTGGGGAGGCTGAGGCACGAGAATCGCTTGAACCCAGGAGGTGGAGATTGCAGTGAGCCAAGATCTTGCCGCTGCACTCCAGCCTGAGTGATGGAGTGAGATGCTGTCTCAAAAAATAATAATAAAATAAAGGAAATTCTGACACATGCTACAACATGGATGAACCTCAAAGACTAGGCAAAATAAGCCAGTGACGAAAATAGATGTGACTCCACTGATAAGAGATACCTAGAGTTGTCAATTTATAGACAGTAGAATGGTGACTGCCAGGACCTGGCAGGAGAGAAGACTAGGGAACTAGTGCTTAATGAATGCAGAGGCTCAGTTTGAAAAGTTGGAAAGGTTCTGGAGGTAAATGGTGGTGATGGTTGCACAACAGTGTGGAATGGTTCTGGAGGTAAATGGTGGTGATGGTTGCACAACAGTTCAGTTAATGCCACTGAACTGTACACTTAAAAATGGTTACAATGGCCCAGGGTTGTGCTCCCAGGCCCTCCCGAGAGGGAGAGGGAGGGAAGAGACGGGACCAGGCGAGCGCACTGGGCCCTCACCGTTCCCTTGAGTGTGAGTACTGTAGGTGCAGGGGCCTTGGAGTTGACAGCCATCGATCCTCTGGTGGCCTCAAGGTGGTGGTGGTGGCAGGGCCACCCCATGCAGTCTGGAGGGGACCGGGGACTGCACGACCAGCCTCCGGAGGAAGGTTCTGGTGGGAGGAAGGGCTCCCGCTTCGCTTCTTCCTGCGCTTGCACAAATGATTCCAAGCTTACATGGCATTTTGATATAGCAAAATGAAATGCAAGGAACCAAAAACAACGTAATTGAAGGTAGTAAAGCCAAAATTAAATAGGAAGGTCATCAGTCAAGGAAGATCCACTGGAGAAGTCTCAATCTGGCACCCAGGCTGGAATGCAGTGGTGCAATCTTGGCTCACTGGCTTAGGTTCAGGTGTACATATGCAGGTTTGTTATATAGGTAAACTGATATCCCGGTGGCTTTTTGCACAGTTTGTTTTGTCCACCCAGTGTGCTAAGGATGATGGCCTCCTCCAGCCTGATCCGTGTTCCTGTGAAAGACATAATCTCCTTTTTTACGGCTGCATAGTATTCCATGGGATGGAAAATAAAGGAAGCCATGTTTTATTATGTACATTTCAGCAGGTCTTCTTGAAATTTAACTGAAAATAAGACTGCTCTCTCTTCAGAGAACTGCTCTTTTCAGTACCAGTTATGTCAAACAAACCAGCCCCTAGATATTTACTGTCTGCTATTCTTGATCATACTTGAGAAAATATTATTAAATATCCTCACACTAGGAAGGAGAAGAAAAAACGCCTGTCAGAATTTTACGGAATATTTTTGCATTTCACTAGCATTCGTTAATCTTTTACTTTTGGTAAACATTTCCATTATATTTCAGGATTTTGTGCTTTTAAGCATTAGGTTTACGAAATACCACATCTGCCTATTTACTCAAATTATTTCCATTACTTACAGTTTTTTGCATTATCCACTTTTCCTGATAGCTTGTATAGATTATTGTCTGAATTTCTCTAAAACAACCAAGCTTTAAGCGTCAAATTATTTTATTTCTTTACAGTAACTTAAAAAGAATTCCAAGAAGTTTTTATATTTGTTTAGGGACACTATATTACAAATATTAATTTGATATTAACACAAAAAATAAATGAGTTAACATTTGGCCATACAGATGTTTGTGTTACCCCAAAAACTACTGGATGCAAACTGTTAGGTAAATCTGAGGTTTCACTGACAACTTGAAGATCTCAACCTAAATAAACATTTTTATTAAATGTTCAAATGAGAGCAAGAAAATAAAAATTGTTCTGTTGTGTTTTTTTTTAGAGATGGGGTTTCACCATATAGGTCAGGCTAGTCTCGAACTCCTGACCTCAGGTGATCCACCCGCCTTGGCCTCCCAAAGTGCTGGGATTACAGGCGTGAGCCACCTTGCCCAGCCAAATTGTTCTTAAAATGAAAAAAAAAAAAATGGTTACAATGGTAAATTTTCTATTGTGCGTATGTCACCATAAAAAAAAAAAAGTTTAAAAGAAAAAGCAGTCATGGTATAATCTTTGGATTTGAGATACTAGGCTTTGGTTTTAAATAACTGTCATCCTGTCCATGAAAATTTTTAGAGTTTTCTATTCCTTAAAATCTGCCCCCCCAACCAACTTTTTTTTTTTTCTTAATTTTTGAGACAAGGTGTCTCTCTGTCACCAAAACTGGAGTGCAGTGGTGTGATCATGGCTGACTGCAGCTTTGAACTCCCAGGCTAAGCAATTCTCTCACCTCAGCCTCCTGAGTAGCTGGCACCACAGGCACATACCACCATACCTGGCTAATTTTTTCATTTTTTGTAGGGATGGGGTCTTACTGTGTTGCCCAGGCTGGTCTGGAACTACTGGGATCAAGTGATGTGATCCTCCTGCCTGGGCCTCCCAAAGTGCTGGGATTACAAGTATGAGCCACTGAGCTAGCTCTATTCCATATATCCCTGTATAAGATTCTACTACATAAGGTATAGATCTAGAAGATAGAATTGTTAGAAGCAGTAAATCCAAAGGAAATCTCTGAACTTGTTTCTCAGTGAATCTTGTTATGATGAGGATATTCCCTGTGTGGAACCCTCTGCCAGATAACTCATCCCACCTTCACAGGATTTCATTGTGTAGACCCTGCACAGCTTCCTTTTGTGTGAACAGGGGAAATGGCTTCTTGAAAATATGTCAAACTGGGCCAGGCGCAGTGGCTCAGGTCTGTAATCCTAGCACTTTAGGAGGCCAAGCCAGGCAGATTACCTGAGGTCAGGAGTTCAAAACCAGCCTGGCTAACTAACATGGCGAAACCTCGTCTCTACTAAAAATACAAAATTAGCCAGGGATGGTGGTGGGTGCCTGTAATCTCAATTATTCAGGAGGCTGAGGCAGGAGAATCACTTGAACCCGGGCGGCAGAGGTTGCAGTGAGCCGAGATCGCACTACTGCACTTAGCCTGGGTGACACAGCAAGACTGTCTCAAACAAAAAAACTGTCTGACTGATGCTTTCTGAAGCATAGTTTTTCACTGTGTGTGTGATAGCAGTATTCTACAGCCTTCCCATTGTGTATTGTAATCTAATCAGATAAGAGTTGAGCCTGAGATCTCTCAAACATTTTATTCTCTCAAGGAACTAATGGTAAGGTTGACTCCTCATAGTTTTTCATAGGCCTTGCCTGAGGGGTTTTAAAGGTTTGTCTTTTCTTATTATTCAGGTCGATCTTGGAGAAAGAGGGACCAAAGTCACTTTTTAGAGGCTTGGGTCCAAATTTGGTTGGAGTTGCACCATCAAGGTAAGCATTAAACTTTCCAGCTAGCTCATGCAAAGTAGTATGGAATGCTGGGCCCTTTCGTACCAAAGGGTGTTGCTGCCGAATGACCAGTGTCTTTTTCTGTGTTGGATCTGCCTAAATATAGTGGACATAGCAAACAGTCACTGAACATTGTAGGTGTTTCTTCAGTGTGTAAAAGAAAGAGATTCTACTCACTGTATTCTTCATATTCTTAAGTGTGAAAATCTGCTATAATTACTG
Source organism: Cheracebus regulus (assembly GCA_963574635.1). Taxonomy (NCBI): domain Eukaryota; kingdom Metazoa; phylum Chordata; class Mammalia; order Primates; family Pitheciidae; genus Cheracebus; species Cheracebus regulus. Next base: position 297,200 of record CAUYQU010068626.1, on the reverse strand, counting down.
TAATACACTCTAAGTGTTTGCTACTCTAAGTATGGAACGTGGCCAGTAGCATTAGTATTGTCTGGGAGCTTATTATAAACATACAATCTCAGGGTACAGCCCAGACCTACCTCAGAATCTGCTTTTTTTTTTTTTTTTTGAGATGGAGTCTTGCTCTTTCGCCCAGGCTGGAGTGCAGTGGCGTGATCTCGGCTCACCACAACCTCTGCCTCAGCCTCCCGAGTAGCTGGGACTACAGGCCCGTGCCACAATGCCCAGCTAATTTTTGTATTTTTAGTGGAGACAAGATTTCACTATGTTGGCCAGGCTGGTCTCAAACTCCTGACCTCATGATCTGCCCACCTCGGCCTCCCAAAATGCTGGGATTACAGGTGTGAGTCACTGCGCCCGGCCAGGAAGACTTTTATAACACAATAATGATAAGTAGTTAAGATCCTAACCTGAAAAATATATTCTATGATTGATCGATTGGCCAGCAGAAGAAAGAAACATTTTTCCCTGCATTGCTGGTGAAAGAAAGGAAAAGTCCCAAGTAGCTCCTATTCCCCAGCCCCAACAAGAGGGAAGACAGCGAGGGTAAAATTGAAGAGAAAACAGAGGTGACGGGACCACTCTGCAATAGTCAAGGCAGGGGTTGGGGGAGGACCCTTTATGAAAACACAGGTATGATATGATGACTGTTCTGTGTGATCCTGAGTCATCCAAAAACAGTTCAAATTATATTCAACATTCTTGTTTTGGCACAAGGTGAAAAAGTATGGTCTATTCTAGAAATATTTTAAAAAGTTAAACTTCCAATATGTTGATGCTTAAAGGATTGGCATTTATCCAGAATGAAGAATGTAAAAGCACTTTGTAGCTGTCTTCCCCAAATCTCACCTCCCTCGATTGCTTCAAACACCTCTGTCATCACTAAATCATTTCTGGAGGGACAAACAAGGGCTTCCTGAACGCGCCTGTGGCAGGTTTTGGTTTTAGCACAGGCGAGGACGAGCTTTTTGGCTACATGGCAGCGTCTTTCCCATTTTATTTTCCTAAATTTTTCAGGTGTTCTGGACGGACAAAGAAAGTTGTACCATGATGATTTCTTTATAATGTTCTCTTTGTTCTAACAGGGCTGTATACTTTGCATGTTACTCCAAAGCCAAAGAGCAATTTAATGGCATTTTCGTGCCTAACAGCAATATTGTGCATATTTTCTCAGCTGGCTCTGCAGGTATGTTACCCTAGTGAGTGAAGAGAGGGTTTCTCTCTCGCTTTTCTAAAGCATGCATTGTGCCAAACAGTTTCTCCAGGAATTAGAAGTTAGCTCCCTGCCTCCTTTGCACCTAAAAATCGTTTTCCTAAAGCTTTGTTACAACTGATAAAATGAGTGAGAGCGGTTTGTAGCTTGATTTCATTTTCCTTGGCTACTCAAGCTCTTTATTTGCCCTCAGAATTTACATGCTCTATACATGCTACTGGTATTTCATACTTTGGAGGGTTTTGTTGTTGTTGTTATTTGTTTTTGTTTTTGTTTTTTTATTTTCCATTCCTGAGTTGTTGTTTTTATTTTTTTGAGATGGAGTCTAGCTCTGTCGCCCAGGCTGGAGTGCAGTGGCACAATTTCAGCTCTCTGCAGCTTCCACCTCCCGGGTTCAAGCAGTTCTCCTGTCTCAGCTTCTCGAGTAGCTGGGATTACAGGCACCTGACACCATGCCCTGGTAATATTTGTATTTTTAGTAGAGACGGGGTTTCACTGTGTTGGCCAGGCTGGTCTTGAACTCTTGATCTTGTGATCCACCCCCCTCAGCCTCCCAAAGTGCTGGGATTATAAGCGTGAGCCACTATGCCCGGCTTGTATTTCCTTCTTCTAAAGGAATAGTGATAACTTGTTCATGTCTTCCTGTTTCCCCATCAAGTGATTTTTTATTTTTCTTTTTTTGACACAGAGTCTCATTCTTTTACCCAGCCTGGACTGGAGTGCAGTGGTGCAATCTCGGCTCACTGCAGCCTCCGCCTCCCAAGCTAAAGTGATTCTTGTGCCTCAACCTCCCAAGTAGCTGAGATTACAAGTATTAGCCACCATGCCTGGCTAATTTTTGCATTTGTAGTAGAGATGGGGTTTCACCATGTTGCCCAGGCTGGTCTCAAACTCCTAACCTCAAGTGATCCACCCTCAGCCTCCCAAAGTGTTGGGATTACAGGCATGAGCCACTGCACCCGGCTCCATCAGATGATTTTCTAAAATTAGAACTGCTTTCTTTGTGATCCTCCCATAGGGAGTCCCACATACCCTGTGTACAGTTGGCACTTTTTTGAGACAGAGTCTCACTCTATTCCCAGGCTGGAGTGCAGTGGTACGATCTTGGCTCACTGCAACCTCCGCCTCCTGGGTTCAAGTGATTCTGCCTCAGCCTCCTGAGTAGCTGGGACTACAGGCATGTGCCACCATGCCCGGCTAATTTTCTGTATTTTTAGTAGAGATGGGGTTTCACTGTGTTAGCCACAATGGTCTGAATCTCCTGACCTCGTGATCTGCCCGTCTCGGCCTTCCAACATGCTGGGATTACAGGCATGAGCCACCTTGCCCGGCTCAGTTGGCACTCCTGACCCCAGCTCTGGGTGATGCAGTGAGGGTGTGGGGCTTGCAGTGGAGTTTTCTAGTAGAGTCTGTGGCAGCTAGTAAGGCACCTTCTCTTTTGAGGGAACCATTCCATTTCCTACAGAAAAGTCACAGCAGGACTTTTCCCCACGATGTACTGGTTGCAAAACATGAACGTGTAGCTTCCTGAGAGAAGGCTCTTTCGTATAGAATTCTATGTCCATTTAAATAGAAGGGGTTTTTTTAATTGGTTTTGTTTTGATACAGGGTCTGGCTCTGTTGCCTAGGGTAGAGTGCAGTGACATGATCTCAGCTCACTGCAACCTCTACCTCCTGGGCTCAAGCCATCCTCCTGCCTCGGCCTCTCGAGTAGCTGGGACTACAGGCATACGCCACCATGCCCAGCTAATTTTTCTGTATTTTTTGCAGAAATAGGGTTTAACCATGTTGCTCAAGCTGGTCTCAAACTCCTGAGCTCAAATGATCCACCCGCCTCAGTCTCCCAGAGTACTGGGATTACAGGTGTGAGCCACCACTAGACTGTGCCTAGGAAGATAAATTGGCAAAAGAATTTGCACCTCCTACCAGTCTGTAAGATGCACACCAGTTTTGACTGCTGTTGTTACTCCAAATACAAGTGCAACCAACCTGTCTGAATATTTATAGCTAATTATTTCTAGACCCTGAATAGAAAATATTAAAGTTGGCTTATACGAGGAAGCCATTGCTGTGTAACACAGAGCTCCGAGGAGGAAAGGCAGAATTCCAGAATAGGTTGCTGTTCACTTAAAAGATAGGCCAGCAGTGAGTTACCATGAGCTAAGAACTACTAATCCGCTTTGTAACTTTTGCCGAGTTAACTTAGAAAGAGCCCTTGGTAAATAGGCCTTAAAGAAGTCCTTAAAACCAGTGGCATAGTATTTGATCCTAGTCTCAAATTAATCTGCTCCCCCGGCACTGTGGAGAGCGTGAGGTATTAGAGAAGCGAAACCGTGTGCCAGATTAATACCATGTTGTTGCTTTTCTTGGTCCTGGAATGGGTCACAGTGTTTAGATGGGGAAGGCTTGGCTGGATGTGTCTCATGCTTGTAATCCCAGCACTGTGGGAAGCTGAGGCTGGAGGATCACTTGAGCCCAGGAATGGAGACCAGCTTGAGCAACAAAAGAGACCCCCGTCTCTCCAAAAAAAAAAATTAAAAAAGATGAAGGCTTGCTGACAAAATGGTTCCTATAAGCAGATCAGTCTTAAAAGTTAATATTTCTGGATCTGAAGCTTATAAATTGGGGTTTAGGACAGTTATAATTTACAGTAGGAATCACATTAACACAAATATCAACAGCACCACCTAGAGGTTGAAAAGACTAGAAGGGGTTCTAGAAAATTGAGAGAAACTTCTTTTAGATCCAGCAATACCAGTAGATGCTACACTTAATGGGGAAACCAAAGCTTCTATCTGCAGCATGGAAATATAACTGCTTCCTGCCATCTATTTTTATTAGGCCATTGAAATCCTGATTTCAACGTTTATCATGTGCTAATAGACATCTTTAATAAGTATTGACCTTTACTGTTTTTTTTTCCAGCTTTTATCACAAATTCCTTAATGAATCCTATATGGATGGTTAAAACCCGAATGCAGCTAGAACGGAAGTAAGTAATAAGGACTTTATTTTTAACAAGTAATAACTTGTTCCTTAATAAAGGATTTTTGGAAGTTTTTGTCTTCGCCAATTCCCCCGGTATCTCTAAGGAAGGAGGTACAGAGTCCTTAGCTATCCTCCTCCTCGATTTCTAAATCTAAGCACATGTGGGGCTCCTTCCGTGTTGAGGTTTGTGCTCTGAGCATCACGGGAAGATGAGGGCTGACAGAGATGACAAACGGGAAGGAGGGGGTTGCTCTGGTTGTGTCCCCTGAATCTGCCTTCTCAGATAGCCAGTGACTGCCCTTTGCAGATCCCACCCCAATTGGAGTGCTGTGGATTCTCCGCGGATGGCCTCCCTTTCCAAAGGGAAGACAGTCAAGGCAGAACACTGAATGTCCTCAGACCTCAGAAGGCTAATTTTGGTCTCCAAAGGCCCTCAGCTGTAATCGGTTTCTGCCCTAAAACTCCAGCCAGGGGTTTGTAACGTTTTGAAGGGCTGTGGATTCCTTTGGCAATCTGGTGACACCTGCAGGCCCTTTTTAGAATAATGTTGTTTTTTGGGGTTTTTTTTCTGAGACAGGCTCTCAGTTCTTGCCCAGGCTGAAGTGCAGTGGTGCAGTCTCGGCTCACTGCAACCTTTGCCTCCTGGGTAGATTCATGTATTTTTTGAGACAGGGTCTCATTTATCACCCAGCCCTGACCTTCCAGGCTCAAGCAATCCTCTGCATCAGCCTCACATCCTCAGTAGTTTGAGACCAGAGATGCATGCCACCACACCCAGCTAACTTTGTTTTTCTTGTTGAGATGGATCTTGCCGTGTTGCCCAGGCTGGTCTCAACTCCTGGGCTCAAGCAATCGTCCCACCTCAGCTTCCCAAAGTGCTGGCATAACAGGCATAAACCACCACACCAGGCCTTACAATAAGGTTTTTAAAAATACATTTATCAATGATATAGTAGTATGCCTCTTTAACACATTAAATTAACAAGATCTAGCAGTAGTCCAGTAACTACCATAATTTCTAAGAAGTGATGATAAACAGTGCTCTTTGATGTTTCCAACAAATGTAATGTGACATGAAAATACTTCTATTTGTGTCACATCACAGGTACTACTACTACTGCTACCACCTCTGCTATTGCCATCACCACTCCTACTACCACCACCACTGCTACTCCCACTACTACTATTACTACCACTACTACTACTACTACCACCACTAACACTCCCACTACTACTATTACTACCACTACTACCACCACCACTGCTACTACCACTACTACTATTACTACCACTACTACCACCACCACTGCTACTCCCACTACTACTATTACTGCCACTACTACTACTACCACCACTAATACTCCCACTACTACTATTACTACCACTACTACTACTACCATCACCACTAACACTCCCACTACTACCACCACCACCACCACCACCACTACCACCACTGCTACTCCCACTACTACTATTACTACCACTACTACTACTACCACCACTGATACTTCCACCACCAGTTACTCCCACTACTATTACTACCACCACTACTACTACTACCACCACCACCACTTACACTTCCACCACCACTACCACCACTAGTACTATCACTACTAACACCACCACTGCTACTCTGACTACTCTTACTACCACTACTACTACCACCGCTAGTACTACCACTGCTAGTACTACCACCACTGCTACTCCCACTACTATTACTACTACCACCACTACTACTACCACCAGGAATAATACTCCCACCACCACTACTACCACTGCTAATACTACCACTACTACACCACCACTGCTGCTACCACCACCACTACTACTACTACTGCCACCACTGTTACTACCACCACTGCTACTACCACTACCACTTCTACTACTGTGGCCTATTTGTCTTCATTCATAATTGAAGGAATGCTGATTTTGGTTAGGGATTAGGGTTAAAGATACCGTTTTCTCCCCAGTCTAAGTGAAGGAACTACCAGCATTCTATTAAGAACCCCTATGTTGGCCAGGCACGGTGGCTCACACCTGTAATCCCAGCACTTTGGGAGGCTGAAGCAGGTGGATCATGAGGTCAGGAGTTCAAGACCACCTTGGCCAACATGACGAAATCCCGTCTCTACTACAAATACAAAAATTAGCTAGATGTGGTGCTGGGTACCTGTAGCCCTAGCTACTCGGGCTTGAGACTCCTAGCTACTAGGGAGAATAGCTTGAACCCAGGAGGTGGAGGTTGCAGTGAGCTGAGCACACCACTGCACTGTAGCCTGGGTGATAGAGTGAGACTCTGTCTGGGAAAAAAAAAAAAGGCAGGCAGGGAATGAGAACACCCTAGGAAGGGTAGGTGGGGCCACAGTTCATTTTTCTTTCTAATGACCGTGATAGCCTCTACATGAGTCACTGACTCCAAGTTCCCCTAGTCAATCTCTTCTGTCTGAAAGAGCCTTCTAACACACATCAGGCCTAATCACTTGAACAGGCCACTTGCTCAGACCCTTTCAGTGAATCTGTTCCTCTCAGGGTAAACTAATTCAGCAGTCCTGTAATTGTCCAACAATGTCATGTGCTCTTAGACCTCTGTATGCTGTCCCTCCCCCGAGATCCTCCCTCCCCTTCCTGGTCATGCTGTCACCTGTCCTGGAAGCCTTTGGTAATTCCTCCTAATTCCATGTGTTCCACAGTGTCCTTATATCACTTCTGTTTAGCAAGGGATAAACGGGTCCATCAGCTGAGAGCCCTTATGTGCGTTCTTGTCATTCTGCCTAATAATGATGGTGCTCAAAAGACTTTAGAACTTTGTTTGGGTGAGCTCTGTTAATATTTGTCCCTCAGCAATATTTGTTGCTTGCACCTTCAATAGGGAAAAAGCAGGGAGCTTCGTCTAGGAGCTTACAGCTTTACAGATAAAAAAGAGAATTAAAGTTTGGTGGGATCAAGGTGCTGAGGGTGCCACTGGACCCTCAAGAGTCCCCAGGACAGGTTGGGTTAGGAGAGAGAAGGTTGGGAGGGCTTCAGAGGCAGCAACACCCAACTATCATCTTCAGAATAGCCCGGGGGGCTTTGCCACGTCTACTGCGAGAATGAAGACCATGCTCAGCAGTCAGACTGTCGACATTCCAGAAAATGTCCATATTACTCTAAAGGGATACACAGTTATTGTGAAGAGCCCCAGAGGAATCCTGCAGAGGGACGTCAGTCACATCAGTGTAGAACTCAGTCTTTTTGGAAAGGGAAAAAAAGAGGCTCTGGGTGACAAATGGTGGGATAACAGGAACTGGCTGCCATTTGGGCTGTTTGTAGTTATGTAGAGAACATGACCAAGGGTATTAACTGGGCTTCCCTTACAAGATGAGGTCTGTGTGTGCTTACTTCCCCATCAACGTTGTTTTCCAGGAGAATGGATCTCTTGTTGAAATCCAAAATTTCTTGGGTGAAAAATACATCCACAGGGTTCGGATGAGACCAGGTGTTGCTTTTTCAGTATCTCAAGCCCAGAAAAGTGAATTGAATCCTTGAAGGAAATGACATTGAGCTTATTTCAACTTCAGTAGCCTTGATTCCGCAAGCCACAACACTTAAAAACAGGGATATCAGGAAATTTTTGGATGATATCTATGTCTCTGAAGAAGTAACTATACAGCAGGCTGATGAATAAGATCTAAGAGTTGTCCAGCTATAGAAGCAAGATGCCAGATGATTCCTAAGACCTATTTGTGATATTTAAATAATGCAATAAATGACACTGATTTAGAAGAAAAAAAAGAATAGCCAGGTGAGGGCGGCAGTGAAGGGTTGGGCAGAGAGAGGGTGAGTGAAATCTTGAGGCAAGAAAGCATGGTTAGGCCAGCCACGGTGCCTCAATCCTGTAATCCCAGCACTTTGGGAGGCCGAGGTGGGCAGATCGCTTGAACTCAGGAGTTTGAGACCAGCCTGGGCAACATGGTGAAACCCTGTCTCTACAAAAAATACAAAAATTAGCTGGGCGTGGTGGCACACACCTGTAATCCCAGCTACTTGGGAGGCTGAGGCAGGAGAATTGCTTGAACCCAGGGGGTGGAGGTTACAGTGAGCTGAAATCACACCACTGCACTCCAGCCTGGGGGACAGAGTGAGTAAGAGTCCGTCTCAAAAAAAGAAAACAAAGCGTGGTTAGTTCTGGGGATCTGTAAGACAGGAAGTGTGGTTGGCGTGTACTATGTGCATCTGCGCCCGAGAAGGGAATTTTGGGAAGGTCAGGCTGGAGGAGCAGGGGAGCCTAATCCTTCCCAGGCCTCAGAGGGAGTCTGGAGTTGGGTTTTGAGGGCAGTGGAAAGAAATCAGAGTAGTGGTCCTCAGGGGAAATGAGGATGGAGATGGGGGTGTACCCTCCAGGGGACAGTCAGCAGCAAAGTTTGGAGACATTTGTAGTTGGCACAACTTGGGTGGGTGTTTTTGGCGTCTAGTGTGAATAGAGGCTGGGTTGCTGCTAAACATCTACAAGGCACAGGACAGCCCCCTCTCCCCTAACTGAATGGTCTAGCCCCAAATGTGAATAGTGCCATGGGTGAGAAATTCTGCATGGTTTTGAGCACAGGAGTTGCATGATTGGATTTGTGTTACAAAGGTCACTGCGGCTAAGGAACGGGAACAGTCTATGGGGAGATGATAAAGAAGGGACAGAGGCCAGCTGGGACTGACTGAAGCCCAAAGGGGGCTTCAGGTCTTCGCCTCCTCGGAGAGGCCTGTGACGTGTGACCAGTGCAAACCTAACTACACTCATCCAGTGGCTCACTCCCTGCCTTGCAGCCGCAGTTCATAAATAGTTTTATATCCTGGGGTAGGAGCCTCTGTACTTGAGGGTTTTCATTCGCTAATTTTATGAATTTAGCAATAATAGAATTAAAACACACTATTTGGAGATGAGTGCTGTCAGAAATCTAATGAGAAGCCTCACCAACAGGTTGAAATGTTCATATTTTTCTTTTTTACTATTTTTTTTTTGTAGAGATTGGGCCTCACTACATTGGCCAGGCTGGTCTTGAACTCCTGGCCTCAAGCAGTCCTCTTACCTTGGCCTCCTGAAGTGCTGGGATTACAGATGTGAGCCGCTGCACCTGGCTCTTGTGATCATCCTTTAACTTAGTCCTGTATTCCACTGAAAGCATTCCCCGCATGTCATGGCTTGTGACTGTTAATCTAGCAGATGTGCCACGGTCAGCTTTCTGGATTGTTCTAACTGTTTTGCATTTGTAGGTCCTCTGTGATGAGTCTTACTGTTCCTGCAGCTCTTTCTAAAATTAGGTCAAATGCTAATGTTTTAATGAACATGTTTCTATGACTCTTGATACAGATGTAGCTAGTATTTTGTGGGCCTGTCAGGTGTCCCAGCTAATTGGTCTGGCCTCACAGTGGGCTGGGGATCAGCTGACAACAGTACAAAGATACATGGGAGAAACTCTCCTCAAACCATGTTTTTCCTCCACTGTCACACCACAACAGTCATTGACCAGAAGATGACCTCTGTGACAAATGTGCAGGGGTTTTTTCCCCCACACATAAGCAGCAGACAGCAGCTGGATGTCCTTTCGTTCAGTTCCAACACTGTCTACCTGGAGATAGCGTCAGATTCCACAGTTTGGGGGCTCAGTCCCCAGGACTGCCCACCCCCACCTACCCACACACCAGTTGCATGTCTGGGCCTCCAGAGCTGAACAACGAGCTTTAAGTTGGGGTTTCCATGACTCTTTCTTTGGGTTCTGTTTGCTGGAGTGGCTCACAGAACCCAGGGAAACACTTAAGGTTGACTGGTTTGTTATAAAGGACATTGCAAAGATACAGAAGAAGGTAGGGACAGGTACAGAGTAAGGGACGGAGAACTTTCATACCCTCCCTGGGGGGCCACCCTCCAGGAGCCTCCACTGGGTCAGCTCTGGAAGCTCCCTGAAACCTGTCCTCCTGGGTTTTTATGGGAGCTTCATGCCAGCAGCATTCCTTCCCCCAGGGGATAGGAGGGGACTCTCATGGAGTAAGACCAACAATCAGAAAGGTGTAGGGACATTAGAGAATGGCCTTGGGGCAGATGAAAGGAGGACACGGGACTCAGAGGCTGCCCCGAGGCCTCACACACCCCACATTATAACAAAAGGCAAGGGCTATGGGAATTAGGGGCCAGGAATGGAGACGAAAACCTTTATCTATCCTAACACCACAAGGAAGACCCATTTCTCCTACTGTGTGATGTCTCTGTGTATTCCACCATGTCTCCTTAACCGCCTATGCCGGTCTCTTTTACGCAGAGTGAGGGGCTCTAAGCAGATGAATACACTCCAATGTGCTCGCTACGTTTACCAGACCGAAGGCATTCGTGGCTTCTATAGAGGATTAACTGCCTCATATGCTGGAATTTCCGAAACGATAATCTGCTTTGCTATTTATGAAAGTTTAAAGAAGTATCTGAAAGAAGCTCCATTAGCCTCTTCTGCAAATGGGACTGAGAAAAATTCCACAGGATTTTTTGGACTTATGGCAGCTGCTGCTCTTTCCAAGGGCTGTGCCTCCTGCATTGCTTATCCACACGGTACGTGTTGCTTTTGTTCTTCCAGAACAGTCAAACAGCTGTCAGGGTTGTCGTTTGTGGGTATATCTAGACCTCCGTGGCACACATTGAAGCGCAAGGTCCCTGCAGGTAAGATCGATGAGTATGAGGGAAATGGGCACTAACCTCATGGACGTAGGTCATGTTGGGGCGGGGGGGACTCGAACTTACCTCCAGCTGGTTGTGGCCAAAACTTGCTGTGCAGAAATGCAGGCCCTGGGATGCTAAACTTCTGCTGTTTTCAAAGAAGCTAAAAATCTGGATTTTATTTAATATTCCTTGAATCAAAATAATATGGGAGCCAAACTTAAAAATCACTCAGACTCCACTTTTAATGGAACCTTAAGTAAGGCTACTTTGGTTAAGTTTATTTTTTTAAGTTATAGAATTGTTGACCTACTGACCTACTTATTTTTTAAAAATGCTTAGTTTATTGTGCCATGAAAAACAGGTTTATTTTCATAAGCTTACTATCAGCTATGACAGATGCACACGGTCAACTCAGTAACAGGTGCTGAATCTCCCTCGTGTGCTGGGGCGCTGAGCTGACCCCAAAGGACACCTGAGAAAAGAGGCCACTGATACCTCCTAGGGCCTGAGGTCCATGTGAGGGCAAGAGTGATGAATGTCCAACTGTGGGCACCTGGGAGGGAGGGCCAGATGGGCAAAGGCTGGCAAAAAGAGAGGGTAGCTTTTGAGTTGGACAGAGTAGAACAGGTTTACAGGAGGAGGAGAAAACTGAAAAATGTAAGAAAATGTGTTGAAGATACTGCATACTTCATGCAAATTACACCTTCAGAGAAATTAGCACTTGCTTAATTGGGAGTAACATTAAGTCCCCTTCAAACTAAGCTTTTTTTTAACCCCTTAAAACTTATTTTGCTGTAATTCCAGAACTTTGGGAGGCCAAGGTGGGCAGATCACCTGAGATCAGGAGTTCTAAACCAGCCTAGCCAACATGGTGAAACCTTGTCTGTACTAAAAATACAAAAATTAACCGGGTGTGATGGTGTGTGCCTGTAATTCCAGCTACGCAGGAGGCTGAGGCAGGAGAATCACTTGAATCCAGGAGGCAGAGGTTGCAGTGAGCTGAGATCGCACCATTGCACTCCAGCCTGGGGGACAGAGCAAGATTCTGCCTCAAAAAAAAGTTATTTTGCACTTTTGTGTATATGTAAGCATCCATAGTTGACCAAATCCTAGAGTTGGAAAAGGTTCTAAAAATAACTTAATTTTTCATTGTCTGTCTAGGTATGTGACTCTTCTGTCCAAATACAGCTGAGATGGGAAATAGGCATAGCTGTAAACCTGACAATTTTATTTTTTGAGAACGAGTCTTGCTTGCTCTGTAGCTCAGGCTAGAGTGCAGCAGCGTGATCCTGGCTCACTGCAACCTCCACCTCCCTGGTTCAAGCGATCCTCATCCCTCAGCCACTCTACTAGTAGGTGTGCACCACCACGCCCTGCTGATTTTTGTATTTTTAGTAGAGATGGGGTTTCACCATGTTGGCCAGACTGGTCTCCAGCGCCTGGGCTCAAGTGATCTGCCTGCCTCTGCCTCCCAAAGTTCTGGGATTATCCAGCCTAACCTTGACAGTTTTAAAACTGTGCTGTGGATTCTTTCTTCACTTAATACCCGGTGTAAAGTAGGTCTTTCTCTCTCTGCAGAAGTCATAAGGACGAGGCTCCGGGAGGAGGGCACCAAGTACAAGTCCTTTGTCCAGACGGCGCGCCTGGTGTTCCGAGAAGAAGGCTACCTCGCCTTTTATAGAGGACTCTTTGCCCAGCTCATCCGGCAGATCCCAAATACTGCCATTGTGTTGTCTACTTACGAGTTAATTGTGTACCTGTTAGAAGACCGTACTCAGTAACAGGCCAGAAAATTGTGCTCTAGAAGAATAAAACTGAAAAACTCTAGAGAATTTTTTTTCCCCATTGATGTTTAGAATGAGACTCAAACAGGAAAGGCCATAAAATATCTGGCTCGTGTCACCTGTTGGACATTTCCTTTTGGATTCATGCTTTCTGGAAGGTTTAAATTCATTAACGTTAATAGTTAATTATAACTTTTTTTTTTAACTTAAGAGGATTCAGGGTTAAGCAGCAACTAAATTAAATCATGCTTTTTAATTTAAGTATACATTTGGCTTTTGTCCTGTTTCATGCTCTCTATACTATGAAGGATTTAAGTAGTTCAGAGAAACATGCCCTAGAAATGCAGAGAAAAATGGTAAAGTCAGAATACAACTTGTTTTGTAATCTGACTTTAAGATCTTGCACCGCTAGACAGGGAGGACGTGTCACATCTTGGCCGGGTGTGGTGGCTCACACCGCTAATCCTAGTCTTTTGGGAGCCAAGGTGGGTGGATCACCTGAGGTCAGGAGTTTTAAGACCAGCCTGGCCAACATGGTGAAACCCTGTCTTCATTAAAAATACAAAAATTAGCCAGGCGTGGTAATGTGCACTCATAATCCCAGCTACTCGGGGGGCTGAGGCAGGAGAATCCAGGGTGCAGAGGTTGTAGTGAGCCGAGATCACACCACTTCACTCCAGCCTGGGTGACAGAGTGAGACTCCATCTCAAAAAAAAAAAAAGTATCACATTTTGATGGTGGTGTTTGGACTAGACAAATTTCCCAGCAATTTTTCTCCTTTGTACATTTCCAGTTACATGCAGATTGATCATCTAAGCTTTCAGACTACTAAGATGAATATATGTAACTTTCCTTTTATCTTTCTTTTTTTTGAGACTGAGTTTTGCTCTTGTCGCCTGGGCTAGAGTGCAATGGCGCAATTTCAGCTCACCACAACCTCTGCCTCCCAGGTTCAAGCGATTCTCCTGCCTCAGCCTCCCAAGTAGCTGGGATTATAGGCATGCGCCACCGTGCCCGGCTAATTTTGTATTTTTAGTAGAGACAGGGTTTCTCCACTTTGGTCAGGCTGGTCTCCTGACCTCAGGTGATCTGCCCACCTTGGCCTCCCAAAGTGCTAGGATTACAGGCCTGAGCCACCATGCCCGGCAGAATATATATAACTTTCTGACAGTAAGTAAGCTATAAAAAATTTCCTGAAGTATCCTCTTCTCCCTACTTTGAAGCAAAGACAAGAATTTGTTATTTTTATTTTTCTTTTTTTGAGATAGAGTTTCGCTCTTGTCACCCAGGCTGGAGTGCAATGGCACGATCTCAGCTCACTGCAACCTCCGCCTCCTAGGTTCAGGCTATTTTCCTATCTCAGCCTCCCTAGTAGCTGGGATTGCAGGCATGTGCCACCACACTCAACTAATTTTCTGTTTTTTTAGTAGAGATGGGGTTTCTCCGTGTTGGTCAGGCTGGTCTGGAACTCCTGACCTCAGGTGGTCTGCCCATTTCAGCCTCCCTAAATGCTGGGATTATAGCTGTGCCATCCCACCCGGCCCGAAGGCAAGAATTTTTAAAGAACTGTTTTATCAGTGGCCCGCAGGCCTCCAGGATATAGCTCCAGAAGTTAAGACCAGGTACCTTGTTAAGTGTGAGATAGCGCAGCTGCCATATTTGGCTGTGAATCCAGAATGTGCTGAAGAACAGTTATTCCCACTGAGGTCTTTAGCCCTGTGCCCAGATGGATCTCTGCTCTTGCAGAAAAAGAGCACAACACAGCGCTCTGGGTCACCCATCGGAAGAGCTCACCCTTATTCTGTTAGCCCTGGAATTGTTTAAATATCCTAGTTCAACATTCAAAAAGGAAATTACCAGATGTTACCCCCTTGAATTTAAAGCAAATTTAATAAGGGAACAAAAAGATGGTACTAAGAAGAAGACAAGTAAAACCCAGTCTTCCATTAGTTATTTCACTGGAATTTCAGTATATTGTACATGAAGGTTGTTTTTCAATCTGAACGTCTAGAAAGATACTCATTTCTAATACCTATGCACTGTAGTTTGAGATTTAATTGCAAACACTCTGGTAGGGTTAAAAGGAGGATATTTCCAAGTTATGTTTACTTTTATTCACCTTTATATAGTCATAAGGGAAATTAACTGGTATTCTTGACTCTAGTATAATTTGCTCCAACTATGAAGAAGTCAAAATGAGTGACTTTAATGAAGCTTCTGTACTTCTAAAATACATGACAGGAATGCTATTCCAGTTTGGAGACAGAGTTTCGCTCTTGTTGCCCAGGTTGGAGTACAATGGCGTGATCTCAGCTCACTGCAACCTCTGCCTCCAAGGTTCAAGCAATTCTCCTGCCTCAGCCTCCTGAGTAGCTGGGATCACAGGCACCTGCCACCACGCCTGGCTAATTTTGTATTTTTAGTAGAGATGGGGTTTCTCCATGCTGATCAGGCAGACCTTGAACTCCTGACCTCAGGTGATCTACTCACCTCAGCCTCCCAAAGTACTGGGATTACAGGTGTCAGAAGCTTTGTTGTTGTTGTTTGAGATGGAGTCTCGCTCTGTCTCTTCCAGGTTGGAGTGCAGTGGCGCAATCTCAGCTCACTGCAGCCTCTGCCTCGTGGTTTCAAGCGATTCTCCTGTCTTAGCCTCCCGAGTAGCTAGGACGACAAGCGTGCACCACCACACTCATACTTTTAGTAGAGATGGGTTTCACCATGTCAGCCAGGCTGGTCTCGAACTCCTGACCTCAGGTGATCTGCCTGCCTCAGCCTCCCAAAGTACTGGGATTACCGGTGTAAGCCACCATTGCCTTGCCCCACCCCCTGTTTTTTGTTTTTTCTTTTTTTGAAAGAAGGTATCAGTCACTGAAGCTGGATACAGTGGCAAAGTCATAGCTCACTATAATCTCAAACTCCTGGGTACAAGGGATCCTCCCACCTCAGCCTCCCAAGTAGCTTGGACCACAGGAAAGAACCACCATGCCCAGCTAATGTTTTTTCATTTTTTGTGCAGATGAGGTTTTGCTATGTTGCCCAGGCTGGTCTCAGACTCCTGACCTGAAGCAATCTTATCTCCTCAGCCTCCAAATCACTGGGATTACAGAGTGACATCTTATTTTCATATTCACATTCCTGTTTTAATAATTCATATTCAGTGATGGCACTTAGCAACATCCTCCTATATCTGCATTAAAACGCGTTTTTCAAGATTTAATATAAAGGTGTAAAATTGCTTCATTTTTCACTCATTCTTGAAAGAATAAATTTGGTATTGACCTATTATTATAATTTTAGTTTCTGCTTCTGTCCCAGGGCATTGAAATGCGAGTTCCTTAAGCACCCAAAGTAAGAAAGAAGTGATTCTTCCTCTCTAAAGGGGCTCATTATATTTAAAAATGGGAAATAATCTGTGGTTTTTCTCTTAATTTTTGTGGGTATATAGGAAGTGTATATTGTGTACGTGAGATGTTTTGATATGGGCATGCATCATGAAATAAGCACATGATGACGAATGGGGTATCCATCTCTTCAAGTATTTAACCATTGAGTTGCAAACAATCCATTTACACTCCGTTATTTTGAAATGTACAGTTAATGTCTTGGCTAGGTGGTTCACACCTATAATCCCAGCACTTTGGAAGGGGGAGGCAGGCGGATCACTTGTGCTCAGGAGTTCGAAACCAGCCTGACAACATGGTGAAATCTTGTCTTTATTTTTAAAAATAAAAAAGCTGGGTGCAGTGGTGTGCACCTGTGGTCAGCTACTCCAGAGGCTGAGGCAGGAGAATGACCTGAGCCCAGGAGATGGAGGTTGCAGTGAGCCGAGATGGCGCCATTGCAGTCCAGCTTGGGTGACAGGAGTGACCCCGTCTCAACAACAACAAAAAAAAGTAGTTAAATTATTAATGACTGCGGGGTGTGGTGGCTCACATCTGTAATCTTGGCACTTTGGGAGGCAGTGGCAGACGGATCACCTAAGGTCAGGAGTTCGAGACCAGCCTGACCAACATGCTGAAACCCCGTCTCTACTAAAAATACAAAATTAGCCAGGCATGGTGATACGTGCCTGTAATCCCACTTGCTTGGGAGGCTGAGGCAGGAGAATTGCTTGGATCCGGAGGTGGAGATTGCACCACTGCACTCCAGCCTGGGCAATAAGAGTGAAACTCCATCTTAAAAAAAAAAATTATTGACTGTAGTCATCCTGTTGTGCTTTTTTCTTTCTCTTGTTTTTTAATATAAAGATTTTTTTAATTAAAAGTTTTCCTTTTTTTTTTTTTTTTGAGAGAGAGTCCTTGCTCTGTGGCCCAGGCTGGGGTGCAATGGCACAGTTTCAGCTTACTGCAGCCTCACCTCTCAAGTTCAAACGATTCTCCTGCCTCAGCCTCCCAAATAGCTGGGATTACAGGCACCTGCCAACACACCCGGCTAATTTTTGTATTTTTAGTAGAGATGGGATTTTACCATGTTGGCCAGGCTGGTCTCGAACTCCTGATCTCAAGTGATGTGTCTGCCTTGGCCTCCCGAAGTGCTGGGAGGCTGAAGTGGGAGAATTGCCTGAGGCCAGGAGTTCAAGGCCAGCCTGGGCAAACATAGGGAGACCCTGTCTTTACAAAAAAATTAGCTGAGCATGCACCTGTAGTCCCAGCTACTTGGGAGGCTGAGATGGGGGGATCCCTTGAGCCCAGGAGATCAAGGCTACAGTGAGCAGTGAGATCATGCCACTGCACTCTGACCTGGATGACACAGCAAGAGGGGCATCTGAGCCTGTGGAGTGGTCTGACTCCAAAGTCAAGATCTGGCAAACTTCCGTTCCATTTACTTAAGAATTACAGATTCACAGAGGACGTTGCCTATCAAGGTGTGCCTGAACTAATGCACATAACAGAATTGGCCACATAGATTACAGAGTCCTTCCTTTGGGTGGTACATGCAAACTAAATCTTCCTTGGGAAGCAAATGATACTTTTTTTTTGTTTTTGTTGTTTTTTTGAGACAGAGTCTCGCTCCATCACGCAGGCTGGAGTGCGGTGGCACGATCTTGGCTCACTGCAACCTCCGCCTCCCGGGTTCAAGCGATTCTCCTGCCTCAGCCTCCTGAATGCCTGGGACCACAGGCGCCTGCCACCATGCCTGGCTAATTTTTGTATTTTTAGTAGAGACAGGGTTTCACCTTGTTGGTCAGGCTGGTCTTGAACTTCTGACCTCAGGTGATCTACCCGCCTTGGCCTCCCAAAGTGCTGGGATAACATGCATGAGCCACTGTGCTCGGCCAGCAAATGGTACTTAAACCCAACTCCTGCTGTTTTGAGGGAAGATACACCTTAGATCATTTGCTTGTTTGCTCATGGCTGGTGAAAGCATCAAGACCACATGGAAAGGCTTTTGCTGGGTTACTCACAAGAAAGGAGTTCCACACCAAGTGAACCTCCAGGTTTCCTGTCTGGTTCACTCCTTCTCACCTAGTGAATGTGCATGATTTGGGTGTGGACAGATAAACTGGCTGCAAGAGTAAAAAGAAAAATGGCCTCAATCCATCACTACCCACAAAGAGTTTACACTGTTAGCCTCAGTAAAACAAAGTTGTCAGAACACTGGAATGTATTGTGTAATTGGATACAAATATTTTCTGTTTAATTTTTAAAAGCTAGTAATTTACTCGAAATCGATAATGAAACACAGTGACTTTCTCTCAAATCTCCCACCACCAGCTAATCAGTTTGCAGTTCAGCGTTACCCATTCTCCACTTCCCACAAACACATAAAGCTTTATTTAAGCTGTGGATGTTATTTAAAAATCAATCTGCATGTTTTTTATTGTTGTTCTCGTTTTTCTTTTTTCGAGAAAGAATCTCCCTCTGTCACCCAGGCTGGAGGGCAATGGCCTGATCTCGACTCATTGCAACCTCCACCTCCCAGATTCAAGCAATTCTCTTGCCTCAGACTCCCAAGTTGCTGGGATTACAAGCGTACACCACCACGCCCAGCTAATTTTTGTGTTTTCGATAGAGACTGGATCTCACCATGTTGCCCAGGCTGGTCTTGAACTTCTGACCTCAGGTGATCCGCCCGCTCGGCCTCCCAAAGTGCTGGAATTACTATTGTGAACCACTGCTCTCCGCCTGCATGTTGCTTTTTTTTCCTCTCAGAATAATTAGTAATAGTAACATAGCATGTTGCTTTTTAAAAAGAATGTATCGTCCATCTATGCCAACAACTTCAGGTCTGGCATTCTTTCTTATAGTTGCATTATGTTCCGAAGTATAGCTATCCTATGATTTATTCGATCGTCTGTGGACGATCGTGTTTCTAAAAAGCCAGTTTTTCGACCTTTGGAGCAGCTTAACAGCACTGGGCGCATAGGCTGGGTTTGGCTAGACAGGCTTAGCGAGGAGGAGAAAGACTCACTACAAGCAGTAGCGTACGCTAGAGATGCTCCCCTTGGCAGAAGGTCGGTGGACTTTTAGACGCCCGACCTCCCTGCCTAGCTGCCCGCGCGGGAGGCAGAGGGCGTGGCTTCCCCGCCGAGCTCCGCGCCCCGCCCTCCCCGAGCCGCCTTCCACCTCCGGCCGCGTGGGGGCGCTCCCGGGCTGGCGCTGCCACTGCCGCTGCCGCCCCGCCCACCCGGGCTCACCCCGCGCCCCGATTGGCTGCGCGGCGGGAGCGCGCCGAGTCAGGGGGGCGGGCCCGCGCCCGCTACAAAGCGGCGAAGGTCACGGCGCGAGGAGGCGCGAGGAGGCGCTCGCTGCCGCCCGCTGCCGCCTCGCGTCCCGCCTGCGGCCCGTGCCCACGGCGTCGCTACTGTCCGCCCGCCTGCCTTCCTGCCTGCCCGCCTGCCGTCCTTCCGTGCGGGGAGCCATGGAAGGAGTGAGCGCGCTGCTGGCCCGCTGCCCCACGGCCGGCCTGGCCGGCGGCCTAGGGGTCACGGCGTGCGCCGCGGCCGGCGTGCTTCTCTACCGGATCGCGCGGAGGTGAGTGCACGGCTCGGCCTCACGCGGCCCTCGGCGCCGCCCGCCGGCCCGCCCCCACGCCGCCCCGGCCCGCTGCCCGCCTCGGCGGGGACCCGGCCTGCTCGCGGGCGCGCGGAGACCCCCGGCGCGCGCCGCTGGCCCCCGAGACCCGGCTGGGACTGCGGTCGGGAAGCGGCTACGGGAGTCGGGGGCGGGGCGGGGACTCCGGGAACGTGGGGTGCGGGCGGGAGCGCGGCGCGGGGGCCACAAACTTCCTCCGGGAGCCGCGCGGGGCTGGAGCCGGTGCGCGTGGGCCGCCCCTGCCCTCAGCCCCACGCCGGGCCCTGGTACACGGCGATCTGGCGATCGCGGCTGGCGCTTGCCGCTCGGCATGTGACGTCCCGGGTGTTTTCCTACACGCCTCATATCCGCGCGTTTCAGAGCCGCAGCCCCTGCTTCCCCAGAGCAGCTGAGGGACAGAGAGGCTGAGTAAATTGGCGTTAAAGAGAGGAATCATGGTTTGAGCCGATGGAGCCTGTAGGGTAGATCCCTAGGCTGGGCCTCTTCCCGGAGGTGGGCAAGGCCTGAGATGCTTCAAAGCCGTTCAAGAGGGGCCGGGGCCACCCTCATCCCTGCCCGGCTCACGGGTCATGCGGGTCCCTGTGTTCAGATCCAGCCTTTTTTTGAAACGGAGTTTCGCTCTTGTTGACCAAGCTGGAGTGCAATGGCGTGATCTCGGCTCACTGCAACCACCTCCTCCTGAGTTCAAGCGATTCTCCTGCCTCAGCCTCTCAAATAGCTGAGATTACAGGCACGCGCCACCACACCCGGCTAATTTTGTGTATTTTTAGTAGAAACAGGTTTTACCATGTTAGCCGGGCTGGTCTCGAATTCCTGACCTCAGGTGATCCGCCCGCCTCCTGCTCCCAAAGTGCTTGAATTACAGGCGTGAGCCACCGCGCCTGCCCAGATCTGGCCTCTTTCATCGGCCTCCATCGCCAGGGACAAAAGCTTAGTGGCCTCTTGCTTCAGCAGAGACTTGCTGGCAGCTTACTGTTTCTCCACTTGATCCACCTTTCCAGAGGGCAGGGGGAAATTGGGGTTGTGAGAGCATCCTAGAAAGAGTGGATGGGTTTGCAGCTTCGGCAAGGGATGCAGGAAGCTCACACCCTTAGATAAAAGGAGTGAAGGGACTTGCCCACTCAGCAGCAAGTGGCAGAGCTGGGGTTTGAACCCTGACCGTCTGGCTGATCTGTTTGTTCTTCCTTAACCCATAACCGGTGCTGCTTCTCTCCTCCAGGGGGAGAGCAGGGAAAAAGAATTGCAGGTGGTTGAGTCACAGGCTTCCCAGAGGAGGAAGGGATGGGAGGGACATCAGCTGTGTCTGGAGGATGGGTAATATGTGACTGAGGAGGGTAGGTGGGGGTTGAGGGACCCTAGCCCATGGGTCCTTGACAACCCACATCTCTATGTCAGTTTCTCCTGGGCCTCTGGAAGCTGAGCATCTGCAGGACCAGCTGGTCCAAGCTGGTGGTTTTATACCCAGGGGACTGAGGTCCACAGACCTCAGGTGATTTGCTCAGATTCCCAGAGCATGTTGGCAGCTGAGCTGGTCCAGCACCCGGTGTTTTCCTGGACAATGCCGCCTCTCAGCTAACCCAGGTTGGGGGATGTTGCCCCAAGGATCAGAGCCTGGGTGAGGGCATGGCCTCCCAGCCACACAGCACCTCCGTTATGTTTATTGAGGCTGGACACTGCAGCCATCCTCAGGGGTCCTGTCTTCCCTTCCTGCCCTGCTGGCTGCAGCTTTCCATCTCCTGGAAACAAGAGTTTGGGGCCTTGGAGAAATATTGGGCTAGCTGGTGCCAGGGGAGTTAGGAGGGTGCCTGGAAGTCCTTTCATGCCCCTAACGACACCAGCGGGTCATGGTGTGATGTTGGGACCCTTGCTGTGGATTGGGCCGAGAAAGGCCAGCCCTTCCCAGGAGGCTTTAAGATGTCCTCACAGAACACTGCGTTTTGCCTGGAGGTTATAAATTGGTCACTGTCACGATTCAGAAGCCACACCAGCCTAGCAAGAGGCTGAGCCTTCATCCCTCTGAGGAGGAGAGTGCCAGGCCAGCCAGGAAAGAAGCATGGACTCTGGCTGCAGTGTGGGTTTTGAATGACCCTTGGGAAGGCGTGTAAGGAGAGCTGTTTTTGGAAGGCGACTTGGCTGGGTGGGTGTTTGCAGGCTCAGCATAGAGATGGCAGAGAGGAGGATGTAGAAGGCTCGGGCAGGTCAGCCCCTCCTTCTGCTTTAGGACTGGCAGAGGCGCCTGGGGAGGAGGTCGCTTCTCTGAAGGACTGAGTCCTCCCACAGCCTCAGTCAGGGCCCACCCAGGCTCCCCCATGCGTGGAGTCCTTTCGCCCCCATGATTGTTACTGATGGGAGCAGCTGATGACAGCTGTAAGCACCGCACGCTGTCTTCTCATGGAACCGCCAGGGCATGCCCTACTGTTCTCCCATTTTACAGATGAGGAAGCCAAAGCTTGGGGAGGTTGGGCCACTTGCCCCACATCATCTGGCTGTCAAATGGTAGGGCCCTGCCTGGTATCAGAACTTGTCAGCCCAGCTTCCAGCTCCGGGGGCTCACGGAGCACCTTGACTGCTTCGCTGCACCCATGGGAAGCTGCCAGGGTCAACACAGTCACAGGGCAGACGCCCCAGTTCCACTTCGTGTCCAGGCCATTGTGAAGGCTGTGGCTTCCTAGGCCTCCCTGTCGCCTGGATGCTGCTGCTCGGGTGCCTGTCCTCAGCCCTCTTCAAACAATGCCCAGGATCCGTGCCCTGCCAGCACATCCCTGCACCTACCACCGTCCCACCGCCGGGGCTTTGTTGGTGTTTACTGGGATTGTCTCCTTTCTAGTGTTTGGGGACAAAGAGGATGCAACCTCCCAGAGGATATGCAGCAGAGCCTCATTCTGAAGTCAGAGTCCCCTGTAACGGCCCCTCCTGTTTCCGGGCCCACCCCTCCCACTCACTCTCCTGCTGCGGCACGCTTTCCCTGAGTGACCACTGCACCCTGGGCACACGTTGGGTGGTCCCCTCCCTCTGCTGTTTGTCCTGCTGGCAAGCACAGCTGTGCTTCGGGACAACAGCAGATGTACCGATTATTGGCCTCTGTCCTGTGGCATCTGTCACCAGCAGCCCTGTGAGGTCGTCGCTCTTGTCTTGCTCATGTTGCATCTCTGCCAGCCTAGCGTGGTGCTTGCTAAACTGATGGGACGTTCCACTCGCACCAGGCTGGGGTCTGTTCCCCAGAAGGGTGGATTTGGCGTGTTTTCCATCTTGGTGTTGGAGTTACTGCTGTGGATTTAAGTATGTTTTGCTTGGAGACGGGCTGGAGGCCTGGCAGTGCTGCGTTCTGAATTGCATTTTGATGCTGCTGTTGCCAAAGCCCAGGAGGCCCCTTCTCAGGTCCTTCTGGTTCAGTGAGACACAGTGTTGCCCACCTAAGCAGGAAGTGCAGGCGAGGAGCTGCCTGGGAAGCTGTCCTGGGATATCCTCTTGGGAGGCTGGCCTCTGGCTCCCTGGGTCCCTGCAGGAACCTGACTGTCAGTTTTTCCACCCCCACTGGGGCCAGTACACAGTTTCTAAGGTCCCAAGCAATGCACTAGGCCCCTGTCTGAGGAGGCTGTGATTTCTCACGGCTTGGCAGAGACTCCGGGAGATGCCCAGCCTGCTACAGCCACTGAGCTCCCCAGGACAGTGACCAAGCCCCATCCAGTGCCACCTCCAGCAGGTGTCCCTTCCCTGACACATTCCTAGGCCGAGGACCTAGTGCTAGGCTCACACCTAGAACAGAGCCCCTCCCACCTGCAGGGAATAGTGAGGCGTCGAGCAGGAGCTTTGTTTTAATATTTGTCCGGGCTCAGGAGTGGTGTCATCATTAGGGACACATGCCCATCTTGTTTACCCTCAGTGTGTGTGCTGGGCTTGTGGACAGGGCGGGTACAGAGTGTGCAGCTGCCCTGGCTTTTTCTGAGGGGCCCATCTCCCCTGGGTGACCTCAGGCTCCCCAGGGCCTCAGCATCCAGCTAGCAGGAGGTGGGAGGGTGGCCTCCAGGCCCTCATGTCTGCCCACCCAATGGGACTCGTAGGCTCAGCTGCTGTCCTCCTAGAGCTGGGACTGTTGTGGGCAGGGCAGCCCCTCCCGGCCCGAGTTCCTCTCTTGCTTGTGTTGCAGGGACATTCTGTCATGTCACCTTAAACCTTGTCCACCAGCTATGGTTTGTCCCAGAGCCAAGTTAAGGACGGAGTCTGCTGGCTTGCAGAGAGAAGTGGGCTGAGGAATTTTCAGGGAAACTTTGGGGCACCTCCCAGAGCACATGCAGGGCCCAGCCTAGGCTGGCTCAGAAGAGGTTGGCCCAGATGCTGCCTCAGCAGAGGCAAGCACAGGCCAGAGGCTGGGACTGCCCCCACCTGCCTGGGGACCTTGTCCGAGCCGTGGACAGTGTTTCACATTTAGTCACATGTCTGAAGTCGCCGCACTGGCACCAGGGTACCTGCAATTCATGCCCAGCTCCCCGTCGCCCCCTCCCTACCTGCCTCTCGGGACCTTTCAGGGCTCCCCCCTAAAAGGCACCATGGGAGAGGACCCCCTGGCAGGTAGGGCACCTGACCAAAGTGGTCAGCAACTACTCTGGCCCCGAGAGAGCCCACCTCCAACTCTGGCAGGGATTACCAAGGGCTGAGAGTGACAGGAGCTGGAGCCACTGGCCCCAGGGACAAGAGCTAATCCCTTGCCTCCCTCTCCACTTCCAGGCTGGCTCATTCTAGCTGAGTGGAGCCATTTCCCTAGCAACAGAGCTGGAGATTCCGAGTGGAAACATGACTTCCTGGGTGGGCGGGGCTTCATGGCAGGCGCCCTGGACCGAAGCCACAGTCCCTGCTCAGCTGTCATTGGTTCCCCAGGCAGGCTCAAGGGTTGACCTTCCTTTTCAAACAGAGTAAAAGAGCTGAGGCGCCCTTCCTGGGGATAGCAGGCCTGTCACCCAAAGGCAGTTGGGTGCAGAGCCTTGTCCTGGCGGCAGGACTCCTGCCCTGGCTGTCTGTGTAGTCGGCACCCGGTGGCGCTGTCCTAATGCCGAGCACCGAGGGCCTCCCTGCTTTCTCTCGTGGGATCCTCACAGTGGCCTGTGCTGGGGCAGGGATGCTCAGCAGCTCCCTTGGACAGGTGAGGGGTGAGTCAGTGGCCCCAGGAGGCAGAGCCGCTCTCCGAGGCCTTGTTCGGTGCCGTGCCTAGCAGGCTGGCTCCGTTTTGTCGCTGGTCCGCAGGCCTCGCCCACTGTCCCCATGCTGTTGACAAGATGCAGCAGTCCTTGTACACTGTGAGGGCTTGGGCCTGTGCTGGGGCGGGAGGTGTGGGGTGAGAAGGGTGTGGGCCGAGGCTGCTGGGGAGATGCCAGCTGCCCTTGTGGGCCCCCGGCCTTCCCAGCAGGGCGTGATCCCAGCTCCCCTTCTCTCCCAAGCTTCCCCACTCTCCATGTAACTAGGCTTTTTTGGATATTACTCTAGGCCAGGCACTGTTAAGTTCGTCCCACGGGCAGTCCCTTGTGAGGGAGTTGCTTTTGTCCCCAACTGACAGGTGATCAGAGACTCCTTTAATCTGCCCCTGGTCAGGAGAAGAAGGTGGAGGGGAGGGCAGGCAGCCGCAGTGGTGTCAGAAGCGGAAGCCCTCCTTCCCAGGGCCCAGCCTCCCTTCCAGGCCCCTGAAGAGCTGGCTGTTTGCAGAACACACCTTTCTGTCTTACATCACTGCATCCTTGCAGCATGCAGAAGCTGGGGGTGCTGTGGTTGCCCCCACTTCACAGACGTGGGCACTGAGGCTGAGATTGCAGCAACCTCCTGGGGCCCCATCCTCCTTTTTCTGAGCAGTGCCTCAGGATGAAAGGCTGGAGGGCCGTGCTCTCTGGTCCTGTGGACAAGGGGGCCGAATGTGCAGGGAGAGGTTGCCCTCTCTGGCCCAGGCATTGCCCTCAGGCTGGAAGTGGCCCCTGGGGAAAGATGGGGATTAGGAATGGTGAGGCCGGGGCCCCAGGGCTCCCACAGCTGCTGCCTGTCCCCCACATTGTTTCTGGATTCCTGGAACTGGGGGAGTTTTTTGGGCAGTGGTGGTCTCTCTCCCCAGCTCCCCAGTGTTCCACAGCCAATGAGGTGGATAGAAGGGGGCCCAGAGCATAGATCCCCCAGTGTCTGGGCTGGGATTATCCTGAGGCACCACCTGTCACCACACCTGTGACCAGCAAGGGCCACTGTTCCCTCCACCAGAGAGGGTTGGCCCCAGCCTGGGCAGCTGTCACGTGCTCCCTCCCCTCAGCCTCCTTCGCTCTCACACCCCGGGACTTGGTCTGTCTGTCTGTCTCTCTCTCTCTCTCTGTCTCTGTCTCTGTCTCTGTCTCTCTCTCTCTCTCTCTCTCTCTCTCTCTCTCTGGAGCACAGGAGGCCCCTTTCAATCTGGAAGCTCCGTGGATTGCACTCTCTGCCGCCCAGGATCGAGGACCTCATGGGGGATGTGTGGTCCTAGAGCCTGGTCCCAGTCAGCCCTGTGGCCTGGTGGGCCCTGGCCCCTATTGTCTTTCATGTGTGAGCCCCAGGCCACCAGGAGCTGGTGGCCCCGGGTCCCCACGCAGCCACACTGGTGTCTAAGGATCTGGTGAGGCTCCAGCTGGCCTCCCCTTGAAGACTGAGAGCCCAAGTTGGCCTGGCCTCCTCGGTGGACGCAGCTGCATCCAGTCTGTGTTCATCTCCCTCAGAGCCCTTGTTCCTCCTGCCGGCCTGGGGCCTACATCTCTAGCTTTGCGGCCCCAGATCCCACTCCCGGCATCCTTTCTCTGGTGGCCTTGGGGCAGGGCATGGAGGTCCCCTCCAGCAGGTGCTGGGTGGGGTCTTCCAGGCCGACCCGCTCTTTTCTTGGTCCACAGGATGAAGCCAACGCACACAATGGTCAACTGCTGGTTCTGCAACCAGGACACGCTGGTGCCCTATGGGAACCGCAACTGCTGGGACTGCCCCCACTGCGAGCAGTACAACGGCTTCCAGGAGGTGTGGGGCCAGGCAGGCGGGTGGGCATGTGAGGGTGGGGATCCAGGCGGTGTGTGGCCAAGTGCGTGAGTGGGCGCGTGGGGGTGGGGGATCTTGAGATTTGCACCTTGAGGCCACCCTGTTCCCCTGCCCTGCCCTGGAGCTAGCGGCCCTGAGCGTGGTGTTTTGTGTACTTTGTCTCCTGGATTCTCACCACTGCCCTGGCACTGCACCCTCACTTGAGGAGGAACCCAGCGCAGGCAGGTGTGGGGTTCACACCCAGATCTCTTGGGCTCTGCCTCTCGTTCTCTGTACTAGATCAGGGCTAGCAAACCTTTTCCGCAAAGGGCCAGGTAGGAATTTAAGTTTTGCAAGCCATTTGGTTTCTGTCACAACTGCTAACCTTGTGGAGCCACTGTAGATAACACAAGAGTAAATTAGCCTGGCTGCATCCCGATAAACCTTGATGGCAGAAACAGGCAGCTGGTCCACGGGTCACAGTATGCTGTCCCCTGGAGCAGACCGGGGTTTGCAGACTGAGTTCTGAGAGGGTAGGGCTCTGAGGACGCATGCTGGCTAGAGCGTGTGGGTGGGTGGCGGGCTGCAGGCCCTGCTCTGCGCTGGGCTAGCTGGCTTCACTGGACCTTCAGGTTTCATGGAGATGTCTTGAGAAGAAAACCAGCTGTTGTTCTGTGCAAAACAAAAAGAATGGAGATGTGTGAGATCCACCACCACCTGCCTGGAGTGGCCCTCCAGGGACATCACCAGGCCTAAGCCAGCTGGGAAGGCCAGCCCCACCCAGTGGGGCTCCCCGCTGACCACGAGTCCACCTCTCTCCCGCAGAACGGCGACTACAACAAGCCGATCCCTGCTCAGTACATGGAGCACCTGAACCACGTGGTGAGCAGCACACCCAGCCTGCGCGACCCCTCGCAGCCGCAGCAGTGGGTGAGCAGCCAGGTCCTGCTGTGCAAGAGGTGCAACCATCACCAGACCACCAAGATCAAGCAGCTGGCCGCCTTCGCTCCCCGCGAGGAGGTGAGGCCAGGTCGGGATGAGAGCGGCCCTGGCTGGGGCAGGGGATACTTAGGGGGCACAGGCACATGCCGGGTGCTGGCTCTGCGCCTCTGGCCACTGCTCTGCCAGACAGCGGCTTTTCTGTCCTGTGTGCCCAAAGGGCCCCCCTCACCCTGGCCACTGCCAGCACCTTCCAGGGTATGTGAGTTCTTCCGTCCCCGTTGGAGCTGAGCTGCTTCTCCCTGTGTCTTATGGTCACTGCTGTCTGGGTTCCAAGCCTGGGAACACTGTGGAAACCTCAGCACCTGCCAGGCCAGAGGAAATTGTCCCTGGGCAGTGGGAAGAAGGGACCTTGGGCTCCAGGTGGGGCCCTGTTGGACCCAACCTGTCCTAATTCTCTGAATCAGTCTTGCCTGCTGGCGGCCCGGGCAGTCTGCTGTGGGGTTGGTGGAGGGTGCCTCTGGCTTCTGGGAGGGGGAGGAGGAAGCTAGACACTGCTGAGAGGCTTGGCATTAGGAGGTGGGCCAAGCCGGGAGCCTCGCCTCGCCTGTGCCCAATGTGGCATCCAGGATCCTTGCTTCCTGGCTGCTCCTGCCTGCCCTCAGCCACCCCAGGGGGTCCTGGCACCACAAGAGGCAGGTCCCAGCTGGGGCCTAGAGACATTGGCTTTCCTGGGGTCCAGCCTGGGAGGGAGGGGAACAGAGATGAACTCAGGCCAAGGCAGGGATGGGGAACCTGCGGGAGGGGAAGGCAGGGCTGACTTGGCAGCCAGGCAGCTTTTCGGCATGCTTGGTCCCAGCAAGAGATCACACTCATGACCTCCCGGCCCTGTAGGCCAAAGCGTTTGCTCCCTCAGAAACAGGGAGGGAGAGGCGCATTACTCTGTGTCTGAGAGGAGAAAAGGAGGGGACATGTCTTCTGGGCTATTCTGGAAGCTGAAAGAAACCTTCAAAGCAGCAGGCCCGGCCAGGGGCTCTCTAGTGTTCAAGGGGAAGGGCCGGCACCATGGTCTGGGTTGTCCATCAGTCTGAGTCCAGGCGGTGTCAGCCCACAGCCACCTCCCCCCATATTCACTCAGTTTCCCGGAGGTCTGCGTGTGGGGAGCAGGCCCTGAGTCCTGGCCTGTGGGTGCCTCCCTGGAGCAACAGAACCTCATTAGTGTCCCCATCACCTGTGGGCCCTGCCCTGGAGTGGCTCTCACTCCCAGTAGCCCACATGACCATGTACAGTGGGCATTTGCCCTGTTGGGCAGAGGGGAAGCAGGTTCAGAGTGGGGTCGACTTGTCCCCAGTCACCCCCCTAGTAAGTGGCAGGTCAGGATCTGATTCCATGTCTGACCTGTAAGACAGAGGGAGTGCAGCGCCCCTTGCAGACACCGAGCCTGTTCCCCCCACCCCCCGCAGGGCAGGTACGACGAGGAGATCGAGGTGTACCGGCACCACCTGGAGCAGATGTACAAGCTGTGCCGGCCGTGCCAGGCAGCCGTGGAATACTACATCAAGCACCAGAACCGCCAGCTGCGCGCCCTGCTGCTCAGCCACCAGTTCAAGCGCCGGGAGGCCGACCAGACCCACGCACAGGTGGGAGACAGCATCCACAGAGTAGCGGGAGTGTTGAGTTTGTTCAGGAAACCCTCTCAGAGGGCTGGGCCCCGGTGACCAAAGGGTAGCTCTTCAGAGCTGAGCCCCTTTATTTTTTATTTATTTATTTTTTTGAGACAGAGTCACATTCTGTCACCTAGGCTGGAGTGCAGTGGCGTGATCTTGGTTCTCTGCAACCTCCTCCTCCCAGGTTCAGGAGATTCTCCTGCCTCAGTCTCTCCAGTAGCTGGGATTATAGGCATCTACCCCCTCACTTGGCTAATTTTTGTATTTTTTTCATAGAGACGGGTTTCGCCATGTTGGACAGGCTGGTCTTGAACTCCTGAACACAGGTGATCGACCAGCCTCGGCCTCCCAAAGTGCTGAGATTACAGGTGTGAGCCACCACGCCTGGCCAAGCTGAGCCCCTTTACTCTGGGGAAGCAACGTGCCCATGGGGCCACCTCCCTACCCTGACCCCAGGCCCCTTCACGTCATTAGCCAAGTGGGTGTCCCCAGGAGAGTGACTGGTAGCACCATGCGTTTGTTAGGTACGTATCTGAGCATGGGTTTTGGGGTGGCCCTGCTGTTTCTGAGCACTTTCCTGGAACTTGCATTCGTCTTCCTAGCCGCCTTGGTGGTGCACTCTTAGGCCCTGGACCCATTTACAGCTGTGGAAAACACACTCAGGAAAGCTGAGAAGCTTGCACAGGGCCGTGTCTGAAGCCCACACCTGGAATGCAGTGGCCCAGGGTTTGAGCCCAGGACCATCCGGCTAAAACTAATTGTTATCATAGTACTCAGTTGATGGAATATTCTGGTCGTTTAAAAAATCAGATACGGGAGCAAGGAGGTTAAGAAGGAAAATCTATCCCCACAAAGAAACTCCTATCCACCCCTTTGTGTCCCCAGATGTGACCTGGGTCTGACTGGTATGTGGTTTCCAGTCTGTGGCTGGGACATAACCACACCACCTCTGCCCTGCCACAACGTTTGCACAGCCAGGCACCAGGTGGACCCTGTCCTGGGACCTTTGGTTCTCATTCTGACTGCCTTGTTCCTGGTCTGAATAACTTACTACTGTACTTTTAAGGTTAACTTTTGCCGCAGTTACCTGTCCATTTGTGTCAGTTCCAGTTAAGATAACATAGGAATTTTTGGTGAGAACTCAAGAAAACAGTAGAGAAACACTTATTTGGAGGCCAGACACAGTGGCTCACTCCTATAATCCCAACACTTTGGGAGGCCAAGGCAGGTGGATCATTTGATGTCAGGAGTTCAAGACCAGCCTAACCAACATGGTGAAACCCCATTTTTACTAAAATACAAAAATTAGCTAGCTGTGGTGACATGCACCTATAGTCCCAGTTACTTAGGAGGCTGAGGCAGGAGAATCACTTGAACCCAAGAGGCAGAGGTTGCAGTGAGCCGAGATGGCACCACTGCACTCCAGCCTGGGTGACAGAGCGAGACTTTGTCTCAAAAACAATAAAAATAAAAATAAAACATATTTGGAGAAATAAGGTCACGACAATATGGAGAGACTTCTTTAAAAGGAGAGTGTGGTAGGGCAGCACTCCTCCCCACCCAGAGGCTCGCGGGCCAGTGGAACTGAGCCCAGGATGTGTGGGAACGTGGGTCCAGCCAGAACTCCGCACAGAGTGGCATCAGTGATAGCTAGGGGTGGTTCCGTGGCTGTCTCACTAACCTGCCTCTCTTCCTTCTTTGCAGAGCTTCTGCTCCTCCGCTGTGAAGTCCCCAGTCCAGGTCATCCTGCTCCGTGCCCTCGCCTTCCTGGCCTGCGCCTTCCTACTGACCACTGCACTGTATGGGGCCAGCGACCCCTTTGCCCCAGGCGCCACCGTGCCCTTGGCCCTGCCACCTGGTGGCAATGGCTCGGCCGCACCTGACAATGGTACTGCCCCTGGGGCCGAGGGCTGGCAGCAGCTGCTGGGCCTGCTGCCTGAGCACATGTCGGAGAAGCTATGTGAGGCCTGGGCCTTCGGGCAGAGCCACCAGACGGGCGTCGTGGCGCTGGGCCTGCTCACCTGCCTGCTGGCAATGCTGCTGGCCGGCCGCATCAGGTGTGTGTGGGGCTGGGGCCCGCAGTTGGCAGGAGGGGAAATGTGTGCTGGATCACTGTCTAGGGCGGGGCCAAGAGACCCCATTGGGTGCACAGCCCTAGGCTGAACTCCACCATGTCACTAGTACAAGGCTTGGTCCCAGAGGCTGGGAGTCGTTGGTTGGGTAAAGCAGCATGGCAGACGCCCTCTGAGCCAGCCCCCTGCACACTTGCTGTGAGCTGGGACCCAGTTACCTCCTCTGTCCTCCTCCAGCTCTGTCAGGGTGATGATAACCACCTGCCTCCTGTGTTGTGGGGGCTCATGTGGGAGGCTCTGGGGTTCCCTGAGTGGGAGCGTGCCTTGTGAGTGCTGTGTCCACATCGCCCCTCCTCACTGGTCTCGTCCTGCCCTGGGTGACCGTGCGGCTTCCTTTCAGGCTTCGGAGGATCGACGCCTTCTGCACGTGCCTGTGGGCCCTACTGCTGGGACTGCACCTGGCCGAGCAGCACCTGCAGGCCTCGCCCAGCTGGCTGGACACGCTCAAGCTCAGCACCACGTCTTTGTGCTGCCTGGTTGGCTTCACAGCGGCTGTGGCCACAAGGAAGGCGACGGGCCCACGGAGGTTCCGGCCCCGAAGGTCAGAGAAGCAGCAGTGACTGCGGGGGGAGGACACGCAGATGCACAGGCCCAGGCACTCCCAGTCCGAAGCAGCCCCTCTCTGCCCTGCCCCTTCTCACCTGGTCGCTCCCGCCCACCCCCAGCCTCAAGCCCCGGGTCCTGGCCCAGCCCCTCCACTGCCTCAAAGAGTCAGTCTGCCCACCTTTTCCTTTCTGGTACCACCACCATCCCTGAGTCCCCTGTAGTTACCACGACTGCCACCTCTCTGGCCAAGGCCCTTTCACCGTCCCGGTGACTGGAATGTGGGTAGCACCCACACAGACTCTGACCCATGGCTTCCTGCTGGCAGCTCTAGGCACCCCCCTACACACACCACGCCATTTTCTGGCTCTAACACTGTTGGGGGAGATACCTGGTTCTGCTGTCTTCCCCTCTGAACCCTGGCACAGGGCTGGTGATGGTGTCTGCAGGCTGGGCCGCTGGCATGCCCTGACCGTGCAGCAGAGTGAGCCAGGGATAGCACAGAGCCCCCACCCCGCCCCCACTTAGCACCTTCGGTCTATCCCCTTGGTCCTGCTTGTGGCTGACTGGCCCTGCCAGAGGTGGTGGAACCATGAAGGGGGCAGGGCTGCGGCTCAGCCTCCTGCTCTAGGACCCTCCCGAATCCCCGGGGATGGAGAGTGTGGTTCTCGGGCCCAGCCTGGCCTTTGCCTTGAGTTTGGGGAGGGAGACCCCGCCTGAGACATGCAGTCGGAGCCTGTGCTGATCTTAGGCAATCTGAGGTTTTCCAAGGGTAAGGGGCCCAATGCATGCAGGCCCTCAGTAACAGCAGGTCGTTGTCATCCTGTCCCGCCTTGGCCTGTCATGAGCCTCCCCGGGCCCTGGCAGTGGCTCACCAGGCTGCCCAGCCTCCTGCTCTCCTTGGCCCTCTGGGGCTGCCGCAGCCCACATGGCCCAGCCCCACTCTGCTCTCCCAAGTCAGGGGCAGGGGCAGCCCACAGACCTGCTCCTCAATAACAAGGCCTGGCCAGGTCCCAGCTGTTCCCAGCCTCAGTTTACCATCTATGAAATGAGGCAGACCCACCTCCAGAGCCCTTAGCTGCCAGCCTCAGTGCGGTGGGGATCACATAAGGTGGCTCATGAAGATGCGCTCTGGAAGTCGAGGGGCTGCCACGTACAGAGAAAGTTCCCAGCCTGGGGGTGCCAGTCCAGAGTGGCCTGAGGCCGTCCCCCGCTGGGCACGTTCCCTCTGGCTGTGCACTCCCTCGGGGCCAGCATGCCCTGCCGCTCTTCACTGCGAGCACGAGCTCGCCTTCCGGGTGTGGCCAGGGTGTGCCAGCTGCGCTCCTGTGCATTGGAGCCCGGGGGAGGCAAGAGCAGATCACAGGTGCATGAGGGTCACACCTGCCACCTGGGTGTACAGGGATGGAGGGGGCAGCTGCTGGGCCCCTCTGCTGTGAATCTGCCACCCCTGGGGGTCCTAGAGGCTGCCCCATCCCAGTGATTGGGTGACAGCTCACACCGTGCCCAGTTTCACAAGTGAGGAGCCCAGGTACATTGGGAGACCCTCGGGGGCTTCTGTGGCCTCTGTGCACATTGGGCTGTGGCTTCAGACAGGACCCCTGTGTTGCTGGGCTCAGCTTGTTCTGTGTGGAGCATGAGGTGAAAAACCCCTCTGAAAAGATGTGGATAGGGCCGCGCTTCCTGCTGGCTCTGCAGTGAGGAGTGTGGGGTTGAGCCGAAGTGGCCCTCAGTGGGATCTGTCTGAGGGGCAGAAAACCACCTGCCCTTCCATTCACCCCGCCTCCCACCCTGAAAAGAACCCATCTGAGAGGAGGACGTGGCGGAGCCAGGGCAAGAAAGCGTCCTGTCGGCGGGGCATACCGTTGCTTGCGTCTCGAATCTTCGGTTCTCGAGGAAGTGTTGACAGTGCGATGCTAATTTCTGCTTTTCTTGGCATTGGGTAGAAGCAGGACATCTGTGTGTATGTGTGTATTTAAATTAGATTATTTATAATAACCAGAGCCAGCCCTCGAGCTGGCCGGGATCCTCCCGCTGAGCTGATGGCACTCCTGCCCTCTGCTGGAGTCCGAAACGACATCTCAGGAGGTGCCTCTCAACTGAGTGAGGAGTCCTGCCTCTTTTAGAGTTTGGCTTGGCTTTTTAAATTATCCATCTGTCCCTTCAACTTACACTACGTGAAGAAAATGCGAGCACCTTCGAGTGGTGGGCAGTAGCTGAGGGAGTGCAGGCACCGCTGTGCTGTGGCTTGTTGACCAGGCATGTGTCACCCCTGCCAGGGACCTCTTCTCCTTCCAGGGGACTTGGGATGGCCATCAGACCTTCCAGGGTCCAGGTGGGGTCATTCTAGGTACGAGTGACCATCCCTGAGACATGAGTGAGGTAGATTCAGCCATCCTCACCCTCAGACCTGGGGTCCCTACCTGGGCGGAGCAGGCTTCCCGTGCCCCTTGCCTGGGAGCAAACCGCCAGGACGCAGCCTCTACGCCACACCTGCTGCGCCCCGCCCAGGAAAGAGCCCGTGACCTTTCTGTCTGTGACTGTTGCCAAGTCTCTGTCTCGTGTTGTAGAATTGTGGATAATTGTCTAGTGACCCTCTCATCACTGTAACCATTGCTCCTGGCCCAGATGTCGTGTTTTTGATGCTGTGTTTTCAATAAATGCCTCTGGGGCCCTGCTTTTACCCGCTGGCGTCAGGTCCCGCGTCTTTCTTCTTTTTCGTTCTTTCAGAAGGGCTTCTGTGCCAGGGCTGGGGAGGGCGACTGCGTTTGGGGTACAGACACATCGACAGGAGTCAGGTTTGGGAGCCAGTGACAATGCCACCGGCTGGCTCAGGGGACCCGGCTTACCTCGCTTGCCTTTCTGGATCGTATTTTTTCTGTCTCAATAAACTGCTGCTTAAAACGTAGTCTTTCTCCTTCCGCTCTTGACGTGGGCTGGGATTGGATCGGAGAAGACCAGACGCCTCCCCTTGGTGTCAGATGAGTGTGACCTGGGCATTCCCCAGGGCAGCATCCAGGCCTGATCCTCGGCTCTTAATCCCTCCCTGAGACAAGGTTTGAGGGCACAGGGCTGTCTGGGGGGCCTCTCACCAAAGGAAATGTCAGCACCTTTGGAATTCCCCAGGGCCCAACAGATTGGGCTCCTTTAGCTAGGGGAGGCTTGCTGGGGCCCCCATGCAGAGCCTAGCCCCTCACTCGCAACCCTGCGAGCGATTTACCAGGTCTTGCTCACTGAGTGATGCTCCCACATGTCACAGTGAGGGCTCAGACTGCCAAGGAACTCCCCACAGCACCATCTTCAGTGGCACAAAACTGAGAACAACAGTACCTGTGCCAGGCAGTGAGAAGATTCAGCGTTTAAGCACTGAGGCAGCCCTAGGCAGGGCAAGCAGGAGCTGGGAAGAGTGAGGACGCACTGGCGAGACCCAGCCGCTCCTGCTGGAGCTGACCCTGGGGGCCGGGAACTGCGGGGCCCAGCTGGCCACCTCAAATCACAGCCCACTAGGACCTTCTTCCTCTCATGCATCCCCCAACGGTGCTCACAGGTCACTGGGGGTGCTGGTCACCCTTGGCTGACTCTTGGCTATGTCTGCGCTGCCAGGTGGGGTGGGCACAGGAAGCCCAGTGCAGAGCTCTGTTGCCTGCCCCACAAACTGCCTCCCATGGAGGGTCATGCCCCAAGGTCCCAGCCACGCCTTCACAGCCCCTGCCTGAAGTGTCCTCAGGACTATTCCCTGAAGTCACAGCACTGTCTTGCCAAATGCTACCACAGTTCTAATGAGACAGCACAAAATCTCATCTTCTGTGTAGAGGTGGAGCCTTCCCTGCAGTCTTAGGGCAAGGCGGTGAGCACTGGGCCTGGGAAGCACAAGTCAGTGGGCGGGGCAAGGCTGCATCCAGTCCGGCTGACCGGCCCTTCCCCAGGGTCCCCGGCTCAGCTCCTGCCTTGATGCCCACATTCCCCGAACACTGGGCCTCACCTTTGATTCCGAAGTCCAGGTAGCCTCCTGGTACCTTGGAAGGCATTAGGTCACACGAGTCTCCAGGAAGTCACAGCTGACCCCTCACTTTCCTTGAACAACTTTTTTAGAGGGAAACTAGCTGGATGGTTGGTGGCATGTGGCTTGGCATTCGGTCGTGATGGGCATGGGTCCCTTAGTCAGCCCTGGCTCCCGCAGGGCCTGGGCCAGCCTGCCCGCTCACCAGCACGTTGTCCGCTGGGCTCATTTGTCCCTTGGCACCGAGGTAAGGCTGGACCCCTGCAGCTCCATCCAGACGGTGGACTAATGTATTAACTGCCTCCGTCCCCCTCTCCCCTCTGTAATCGGGTGCCTTAATCAGAAGCATGGTTGACATTCTGGTGTGGGGCCATCGGGTCCTGTTGTGTGATTTGTGCCATCTCGAGTTAAAGAGACACTGTCACCTTCCGTCTTGCGGGCAGCCTTGCGGTCGTTGATGGGTCTTTTTAAGTTCAGTTTTGGTGTCGTCCCGTGACAGCCTCTTCTAAGGGATTCCAAGGCCTGGCTGCTCCTGCAGATCTGATCTACCAGGAACTTTAGAGGAGTTTCCGGAGTGCGAGGCCAGAGAGCAGGTGGCAGCCTCCCAAGGGCAGAGCTATGGGAGGACTTCCAGGAATCACACCTGGGAGCAGAGGGTGCCCAGAGCTGTGCTGGGGCCTGACTTCCTGTGGTCCTGGCCCATCTGGGAGATGAACCAGGGTGTCCCTGAGCCCGGCCACTGTGTGGGGAGGCTCGGCACAGAACAGGAAGTGGCAAGGAGCCCAAGTCCATTAACCTTCATTGAGGGCCTAGCGTGGGGCTGGGCATTTTTGCTTCAAGGCAGAGGGGTTGGCACGAGGTTGGCAAGGGCGACAGTGTCACTTTAATACCGAGACTCGTAGTGGAAATAGTTTGCTGTGAGCTGAAGGGTAGGAGGGGGCATGCGGGGAGGGCTGGGTCTCACTGGCCCCTCCCAGCCACCCACTCCTAATGGCGTGAATGTGGTTGAATTGCTTTTCTGCTTTAACTAATGCACGCCTCCTCTGGGACCCCGACTCAGGCCCCCACCTTGCACCGTGGGAGAGGGGTGGGACTCGCTGTCCAGGGCTTCCTCCAGGACCTTCCGCTGACCCTCTTCTTCTCCCATGCCTGACGGGCCCTTGCAGGTTCTTCCCAGGAGACTCTGCTGGCCTCTTCCCCACCAGCCCCAGCCTGGCTATCCCTCACATGAGCGTCGGAGGCTCTCCCGCGTCTCTGTTCATCCCCAGCCCGCCCAGCTTCCTGCCTCTCGCCAACCAGCAGCTCTTCCGGTCTCCTCGACGGGCCTCGCCCTCCTCATTGCCCGGCCGCCTCAGCCGGGCCCTCTCACTGGGAACCATACCCTCTCTGACTCGAGCAGGTAATGGGTGCCCAGGCATTGGCAGACAGGGCTGGGGGCAGCTGGGACAGAACTGTGGGTGGGTACATAGCATAGGGAGGGCCAGGAGGGGTTAGTGTTCCTGCTACAGAGACAGGCAGAATGGAACTTTGAGCCTCAGTTTCCCCTCAAAGAAATGGGGCTAGCTAGGCATAGGTGGCTCATGCCTGTAATCCCAGCACTTTGGGAGGCCAAGGTGGGAGGAAGACTTGAGGCTAGGAGTTCAAGACCAGCCTGGGCAACATAGGGAGACCCTGTCTCTACGAAAGTTTTTAAAAATTTGCCGGGCATGGTGGCATGCACCTATAGTCCCAGCTATTTGGGGGGCTGAGGTGGGAGGATCACTTGAACCCAGGAATTGGAAGCTGCAGTGAGCTATGATCATGCCACTGCACTCCACCCTGGGCAACAGAGCAAGACCCTGTCTCAAAAAAATTAAAGTGCCCAGAATTGTCACATCATCTGGGAAGCCCAGCACGGTCCCTGAGTCCCAGCTCTGGTGACGTGACCTTGGCTAGGTGCGTGCACCGTGCTGTTCGTGCCTAATCTTTTCCTCTAAAATTGGGACACGCCCCTCAGCAAAGGGAGCCGCTGCAGTCCTTCTGGGGGAGGAGATGCCGAGAACAGCAAGGCCCTCTCCTCTCGTGTGGTTCAAGGACAGGCCATTTTGCAAACGCCGGGGTTGTTATTAGGATGGTTTTGCTTTTCCCCTAAGCAGAGATAACCCCCCTGTTTTCAGGGCACCCCAGCCTGGTGGCACTTGAATGGAACTTGGGGCAGGAGGTACCAGGAGCAGCCCTGCCCTGGGCCTGAGCACTCCGACGGAGGTGGCAGAGCTCAGGGACTTCTGTTTCAAGCCCCTTAGGAGGGGTGTGGCAATCCCGGGGCCAGTTCAGGCCTCCAAGACAGGGCCTCCTGCTCATAAAGAGGAACAGGCAGCCTCCCTGTTGAGGCTCAAGACAAGGACACAGAGCGACCTGTCTGGGGTGGCAGCAGAGGTCTGTGGGGCACAGGCTTGTCTCGGAATGTCCAGTGACAGATGGGATCACAGTCTCCATGGCCAGGGTGGGTTGGAGGGAGTTCTTAGAGATATGTTGGGCCGGGCTGCGGCGCTGTGGCCAGAATGCAGCTTGCTGTTTCCCTCTGTCCCTACTCCGCTCCTCTGCGCACGCCTCATCCGTGCGTCCTGCAGCCCATGCCTGGCAGGAAGACGGCCTCTCCCAGCATCCACAGAATGGGTTCTAGAAGGACCTGGCTGGTGTGCTGGGGTCATGTGACCACCCTTCCCCAGCCTGTCCCTTGGCCCAGTGAGGGGAGGGCTACCTGGGTGCTGGGAAAGACCCTTCGGTGCCCGCAGGTAGCAGCAGGACACGAGGCAGCCTCCGGGTCCCACGTTCAGCTCTCAGCCAGCCACTTAGAAACGGGCCCTGCTCTTGGGGTGCATGTGCCTGACTTAGGAAAAGGCGGCGTGGTTGGTGCTCTCTGGGGTGGAGTCGGGGTCTGCCAAGAGTGGAGAAAGTGGGACTCGACGGCTGGAAAAGCAGGGCCTTGGAAGAAGGGCACGGAACGAGGGGTGGGCAGTATGCCCAGGGCCGACTCTTCCTACCATCCGCCACGAGCCTCAGTTTCTTTCTCTGCAAAAAGCGTGCCCAGCACCTTCAGGTGCTGGTCCAGTGAGCACCTGTGTTTTCATGAAAGCGTGTTTGTAAACAGCAAAGTCTGGGCTGGGATTTCAGCAGAGCATTTGTGGGGGCCTCTGCGCGTCGTCCACAGGCCTGACGTGTCACCTGCTTCTGTCTGTCTCCAGACTCGGGCTATCTGTTCAGCGGTAGCCGCCCACCATCTCAGGTGTCTCGATCTGGGGAGTTTCCCGTTTCAGGTAAGGAGGACAGGGCGCTAAGTGGGGGAGGGGCAGCATGAGGCGGGGCTTTCCAGAGCACAGTGGTTGTGTGAGCTTCCGGGTCAGACAGACCCCAAGTGTGTGTTCACATCTCAGCCCTGGGCCAGTGACCCACACACCTGTGCCTCAGTTTCCTCTTGGCAAAATGGGAATGACAGTCACCAGGATCAGATGATATGCCACTGCTCTACCATCCTCACCACTCCCACTCTGGAGCTCTAGGCACCCCTCTTCTGGCTCTAGTGACTCAAACTCTCTCGGACATTGCCCTCTACTGGCAGTCAGGGCTGGAGCTGGTGTACCAGGTGCCAGCTGGCAGCAGGGTGTCGGGCGAGCTGGCCTTGCATCTACAGGGTTTGCTGCTGTGTGGCCTTGCTCTCAGCTGAGGATGGTGCCTCAGGCTTTGGATGGAAATCAAGGGCAGGGGGGCCGTGGCTGAGGCTCCAGGATCTCGCCCCTCCCTCGGGCGCCTGGTGGGGGCAGCCCTCTCCTCCCTCAGCTTTACATCAGCTCCCCCCGCCCCCAGTCTCTGCACCTTTCCTTTCCTTCGGGTTAATAGAAGAAAACCCCCATTAATGAAATAGCATGTCATAGCACTGCAGTGACAGGAGCCCACGTTCACATCATCTTCCTCCCTTGCACCCTCCAGGTTACTTCTCTCTGCTGTCAGGGAGCTGCCCCTCCTCTCCGCTCCCTTCCCCTGCGCCCTCCGTGGCTGGCTCCGTGGCCTCCAGCTCCCGCTCTCTGCACCACCGTAGGCCCCTCATCAGCCCTGCCCGGCTCAACCTGAAGGGACAGAAGCTGCTGCTGTTCCCATCACCCCCTGGAGAGGCCCCCACCACACCCAGCAGCTCCGATGAACACTCGCCTCACAACAGCAGCCTCTTCACCATGGAGCCGCCCCAGGTCCCCCGGAGGCCGCCCCTGCGGGACACGAAGCATGCCCTGGGTATGGCCTTCTGACCGGGCCACGGGAGGGCCTCTGCTGCCAGGAGGCCTGGCTGGGGGCCGCAGCGGGGGGTCTTCCTTGCTCTGACTCCAGTGTGCACCTTCCCACTCTGGAGCTCTAGGCACCCCTCTTCTGGCTCTAATGACTCAAACTCTCTCGGACATTGCCCTCTACTGGCTGATTTCATTTTCTCCTTTTGCAGTTGACCTTCAGGGTCCTCTGTTCCTTGGAACTGATCGAAAACACATCACGCATTGCCAGGTGCGTGTGGTCGCAGATACTGTTTCACTCAAATGGTGCTGTACTGCAAAGCATTTGAAATTTTTAAAGTTAGCCCCCAACCTTTAAAATCTACAACTTTCCCATGAGTGTGTAGATTTCCTTTTTGGTTTTTTTGTTTGTTTGTTGTGATGGAATCTCACTCTGTCTCCCAGGCTGGGGTGCAGTGACTAGATCTCGGCTCACTGCAACCTCTCTCGAATCTCTGAGATTCAAGAGATTCTCCTGCCTTGGCCTCTTGAGTAGCTGGGACAACAGGCACAAGCCACTACACCAGCTAATTTTGTATTTTTAGTAGAGATGGGGTTTCACCATGTTTCCCAGGCTGGTCTTGAACTACTG
Organism: Cheracebus regulus; assembly: GCA_963574635.1. Classification (NCBI taxonomy): domain Eukaryota; kingdom Metazoa; phylum Chordata; class Mammalia; order Primates; family Pitheciidae; genus Cheracebus; species Cheracebus regulus. The sequence goes on along the minus strand of CAUYQU010068626.1, from coordinate 256,308 downwards.
GCTTCAAGTGATCCACCCACCCCAGCCTCCCAAAGTGCTGGGATCACAGGTGTAGCCACCTCACCCAGTCTCGAATGTTTAGATTTCCTGTGTCTCTTATGGCGTCAGAAGATCTGGTCTCCTTGGGCCCGAATACTGGCAGGCAGAGATGGCAGGCCAGTTGAGCAAGGACCTGGCTCCCCTCTGCCCAGGGTGGATGAGTGGCTTGGGACAGGCTGGCTCCCCACTTCCGACAACTGTCCTTAGAGGTGAAGTGCAGCTGCCCCACATCTGTCCCTGGGGAGCGCCATGAGCACCACTGAGATGCACACCCTTCTCCCTGCAGACCTGAGATCCAAGCTGGAAAGAGGCGGCGCCTGCAGCGGCCACTCCATCAAGAAAGAGGACGACTCTTCCCAGTCATCCACCTGTGTGGTGGATACCACCACCAAAGGCTGCTCGGAGGAGGCCGCCACCTGGAGAGGTCCGCACCTGGGCTGTGGGAGGGGAGTGGGGCGGGCACACACCCCCAGCCACCGTCTCCCCTGGTGGGTGCAGAGCGCAGACAGAGAAAGAATCTTTCAGGACATTGCAGTCCCTGAGCGGCCAGCAGGTAACCTACCCAGCGTCTCTGAATCTAGGGTCAGGGACTCAGCAGCCAGCACTCCCACCTTTGGGACTCGGGCCCAGATCTGCGCGATTCCAGTAGCTTCTGGCCCCAGGCAGCTATTTAAATTAACTGAATTAAAATTAAGTAAAGTTTGAAATGTAGTTCCTGAGCTGCAGTAGCCACATTTCAAGTGCTCATTAGGCACCTGTGGCCCATGGCTGCCGTCCTGGCCGGAAGTGCCTAGAGAGCCTGGGCGCACTGGGACCACGTCGTGCTAGGGCCACGGCCCCGCACCAGGTACCAGGCTGCCTGGCTCAGATCCCAGGTTCTCTGCTCACTGACCAAGAAACAGGGACGAGAAACCAGATCGGGGTCCATATCGTCATGCCCCGGACGGGGAGGAGGAGATGTGTGTTGAGGGAGATGGACAGAGAGCAGGAAGGGATTTTCCTGGGAAGGTCATGTACTGGCTCTTGAAGCCAGTGCTGCCTCCAAATCAGGCTGGGCTGGAGGGTGGCCCAGCAGCTCAGGGGCCTTGGTGAGAATGCAGGCTGTCGCAGGTGGACCAGGCTGACTGCTTATTCCCTTGGAGGCTTGGGTGGGGGTGCTCCTGCCCCAAACCCCCACGTCTTCATCTGTAAAGTGGCCGTCGTGGCCACTGCCTCATCGCCCAGGCCGCACCTCATGACAGCCCAGCTCATGGCCTTCCTGGCGGCTCAGTTAGGAAAAGCTGTGCCTTCAGGGAGGCAGGGATGGAGGGGTCTTTCCTGCTAGGGAAGCCTTTGGCCAAGAGAAGATTTAGGGGTGAGCTTCACCAGCCTGGGGGAGCACCCTGGGCAGAGCCTTAAGCTCCCCACAAACTGCATGCTCTAGAGGGCTGCTCAGCTGCACAGCAACCCCACCCATACCCCGTGTTCTAACCCGGACTCTGTGGCCCCACCCACACCCCGTGTTCTGACCAGGTCTCCCCCCTCTGCAGGTCGTTTTGGCCCCTCCCTGGTCCGGGGCCTCCTGGCCGTGAGCTTGGCTGCCAACGCCCTCTTCACCTCGGCGTTTCTGTACCAGAGCCTGCGCTGACCCAGCGTCAGAGCCCCTCGGAGGGGAGCACCCCGGTGCCTGCTGCTTCACCACTGCCGGCCTCAGGACCCTCCCTGGGGGGACTGCCGCCTCTGCCCTCATCTCCAGGGCACTTGACCTCACTGGACTGTGAGCTGTCCTCAGGACACCTGCCCCTCCTCCCTACCGGACTGCAGGGCTGAGTGTGTGTCTGGGGTCACACTCTCTGCCCGCCACCTCCTTGGCTGACATCGGTTGTGTTTGGTGCTGACACTGATCCCGAAGCCAGGGACCCCCAAGGGCTGCATGACCCTGGGGTGCCCCCCATGTTCAGCCCTGCCTGGCAGGGACGCCAGTACTACTGTAACTGCAGCAGGAGCTGCCCGGCCTGCCTTCTAGCCTCACGACCACAGGCGTGGTCACATCTGTGTACTGTACTCCCCTGTCCCACCTGGGGCCACCTCAGAGCCCCACTCAGCTGAAGGCCCCCTGGGGGAGAGGGCGTCGTCGTCCCTGTCATCTGCCCCATCTCGCCCCTTCCTGTGGAGTGGGCAGAAGGATGCCCTGGACCCTCCGAGCTCCCGGGCCTGAGGTGCCAAAGCCCAGCTGGGCTTCTAGGACCCGTGCAGGCCCCTGCCCTGCCCTCCCCTGCCAGATGTTCCCCTGCTTTGTGACCTGTTGACCTTCCAGGAAGCAGCCCCATTACCCCCAAGAATGCAGGGCCCTGGCCCGCCTTGCCCCGTGTTTCCAGGCCTGCTCGTCTGGTCCTTTAGCTCCGCATGGAACTGCAGGGCAGACTGGCGAGGGGCCTTCAGATCTCAGATGAGACTGCACCCCTTTGCCCACCCTGCTGGGCACCTGCCTCCCTTCGGCGCCTGAGAACCCTGTCCTCCCCTGGTTCTCCTGCCCCGCTCCCCTAATGGGGCTCCTTCCTGGCACTGCGGAGGGTCCTCCTGATGCTGTGCGCCCATGGTTATCAGAGCCCCCACCCCCACCCCCACCGTCCCACCCTGGACCTCAGCATGAGCCTGGGGCAGTGCGTGTCTGCTGGTCATTCGCTCGCGCCGGCTGCCTCGGTGGATTCTGAGACTCGCTGCAGGGTGGGAGGAAGGGTCTTCACTCTGCCATTCAGGGATAAAGTTTAATTTTATTTTTCTACACATTTTGCCAGGTCGGGCATTTTGCTACTAAGCAGGATGCCTCCAACTCTCCCTGCCATGGAGGACTCGTTTTTTTAAGCTTTGGGTGCTTAATACTTTTTTTTAATGTGGGGAAGGAGCTTGCTCTGACGTCCCCCTCCTCTCCCCCGACTCCTGTCCTGAGAGAGGGATGCTGCCTCCTGCCCTGCCCGCCCCCTGAAGCATGAGGGATGGCAGTCTGGGCAGTCTCAGGACTTTTGAGTCCAGCTGTCGGCAAGGGTTCCAACTCGGAGGCAGCGCCTGCAGTCCCCATTTTTGTATAGCAGGTTTGTGTGTGTCGAGTTTTGTTTTTTTATTTTTTTTTTGCTTAATAAAACCAAACTCCATTCCCCAGTGCCCTTCCTCTCTGGCTCTGAGGGCACTCCCTCCTCTCAGCCGAGCAGCCCGGCCTCTCCTGCCTGGACCTGCGGTCCCAGCACCCCCCAGAGCCAGGGGACAGGCCTGGCAGGAGGGGGTTTTACTTATGTTTTGTTTCAAACAGAAAACACAACCTTATTTTTCTTTACAAAAGCAAAAAAGGAAACCAAAAAAGATCGAGCCTTTGAGTGATGACTGCTGGCTGTCTGTATTCATTTGCTTGGGCCCCTCCCGGGTAGGGTCCCTGCAAAGGGGGACTCTCATCCACTTTCTCTTTCCTCTTCAGTGTGGGGCTCTAGGTGTGGGGGCTGGGCACAGTGTCCCTGGAGGGGCTTAGGGATTTGGACAGGAGACTCGGCCTTGCCGAGCCTGGGCTGGAAGGGCGCCCCAGAGTTTGCTGTGCAGAGAAGGAAGTGTGTCCAGGCAGGAAGCACTCAGCTCAGCTCTTCAGAAAAGCCTGACCCCACCCGCCATCCCTGACTGTCCTTGCCCCTGGCTGCGGCGGCCAGGGTCAGCATGTGAAGAAGACCTTGTCTTTCCTGTGACTCCAGCAGCTGGGCTGGGCACCAGCACCTGCAGCCTATGTGGTACCCCTGAGCCCTCTTGGGGCCAGGAGTGCTGCCTTCAGGGCCCAGTGCCTTGGCTGGATGGGAGGCCAGAGAGGGCTTGGAGCTGCTGCACTGCTCCATGCTGAGAGATGGTGGGGATGAGGAGTGGCCAGGGTGTCACAGCACAAGTTCTGGGGTCACCTTTCTGGTGACTGGGGCTACATTTCTGTTGGCTTCAGTTGACTCAGAAGTAACAGGACGGCCATCCAGGACTGATGTGGGGACCTTTAAGCCATAGCATGATGCAGAGGGAGCCCTACCAAGGTGGGCCTGTCATTCTGACCTTGTGATCTGTCCACTTCAGCCTCCCAAAGTACTGGAATTACAGGCATGAGCCACCGCGCCCGGGCCTGATTTTTATTTCTTTAAGTTCAAAAACTATAGTAGCATACCAACCAACTAGCCATGTGACACTGGGCCCCTCTGCACAAGAGGAAAGGGCCTAGGTGACCCCACTGTTTTTTCTGAGGGACGATCACAGGCAGGAACTTTCCCCCCACCCCTACCATAGATGTCTTCTTTGGGGTCCAGAGCAGCTCTACCACTGCAGAATTCTTTCTGTGATGGCAGCTGAGGACATCTTGGCTGCAAGGGCAGAGAGAAGTGGGAAAACCTCTCAGTCCTTAAAGGGCTGGGGTGCAGCCCCCTCAGCTTGGGGCCAACTTGGGGTTCTCCACACACCCTTTCAATGGCCCCAAGTGTGTGTGTCCAGCCCCATTCTCTGGGTGGGTCTGAGCTGGACCACAGTGAAGGAGGGGAGGAATCCAGGATTTCCACAGCAGGTTCTTTCCTTAGTTCATCCTCAGCCACTGCACAACCATCAATATAGTGCCCCTAGCCTGTGCCAGGCTGTGCTGGGCCCGGGGGATACAACGGAGCAACACCGAGCTGTGTCCCAAAGAGCTTACCTCAAGTAGGGGGTCAGACTTGGGCAGGCGCACAGATACTTATGTAATTATCCACTCAGAAGTGCAGGAGCCAGGCGGGGTGGCTCAGGCCTGTAATCCCAGCACTTTGGGAAGCCAAGGCGGGTGGATCACGAGATCAGGAGTTTGAGACCTGCCTGGCCAACATGGTGAAACCCCGTCTCTACTAAAGTTACACAAAAATTAGCCGGGCGTGGTGGCAGGTGCCTGTAATCCCAGCTACTCGGGAGGCTGAGAGGAGATTCGCTTGAACCCGGGAGGCGGAGGTTGCAGTGAGCCAAGATCATGCCATTGCACTCCAGCCTGGGCAATAGGGCGAGACTGTCTTAAAAAAAAAAAAGTGCAGCAGAGGCCGGACACAGTAGTTCACGCCCATAATCAACACTTTGGGAGGCCAAGATGGGCAGATTGTCTGAGCTCAGGAGTTTGAGACCAGTCTGGGCAACACAGTGAAACTCCATCTCTACTAAAATACAAAAAATTAGGCATGGTGGCGCCAAAAAATAAAAGTGCAGCAGAGCAGTGGGAATAGTTGCAGGATGGAGCTGAAGCTTGAGGCCAGCTGTGGGAGGCTGCTCTCGGCGGGAGGGAGCACTCGTGCAAAGGCCCTGGGGCCAGCTTTCCAGGAACTGAAAGGCTAGTGTGGCAAGAACCACGCTAGGAGGAGGAGGGTAGGGGCCACCCATGAAAGGCCCTCGAAGGCCACTTAGGGATTTTAGGTCTCATCCTAAGAACAAAGGGGAAGCCAGAGACATGAGCAAACTTTGCATTTGCAAAAGACGCTCAGCTGAACATGGAGACTGCGCTGGAAGAGCCTAGCAATGAGAGAGCCAGTGGGTGCTGCCAGTAGGCTCAAAGAGCAGATGGGCGACAACCCACCAGCCCCTGCGGGAGGAGGAGGGGGCCCAAGGTAGGCTGGGTGGAGGGGACCCTCTAAGGCCTAGGGAAATGCCAGCAGGGGCAGCATATAGTTGTCAATTTTGTTTATGAGTTTCATTTCTTTTTTTTCTTTTTGGCGACAGAGTCTCGCTCTGTCACCCAGGCTGGAGTGCCGTGGCACAGTCTTGGCTCACTGCAGCCTCCGTCCCCTGGGTCCAAGTGATTCTCAGGCCTCAGCCTTCCAAGTAGCTGGAACTACAGGTGCCTGCACTATGCCCAGCTAGTTAAAAAAATCCAGGAGTGAGCGCAGTAGCTCATGCCTGTAATCCTAGCACTTTGGGAGGCCGAGGCAGGCAGATCACCTGAAGTCAGGAGTTCGAGACCAGCCTGGCCAACCATGGCCAACATGGTGAAACTCCATCTCTACTAGAAATACAAAACCTAGCCAGGCGAGGTGGTGCATGCCTGTAATTCCAGCTACTCAGGAGTCTGAGTCAGGAGAATTGGTTGAACCCAGGAGACAGAGGTTGCAATGTGCCAAGGTCACGCCACTGCACTCCAGCCTGGGCAACAGAGCAAGATTCAGTCTCAAAAAAAAAAAAAGAAAAGAAAAATTTTGTATTTTTTTAGTACAGGAAGTGTTTCACCATGTAGGCCAGGCTGTCAACTTAGTTTTGAGCATTTGCACTGGCTGGTTCAGAGCCACGCACTGGAGTCCTCCACCCTCTGTTCCCTGCCTGGAGCCTGCACAACCAACCACACAGCACTCACCTCTCATCCTTCAGTTCTCATCCTAAATGGCCGCCCACCACCTGTATGAGGCTTTCCCCCTATTCTCTCAATATCTGAGTGTCACTTCCACTAAATCAGGGCTGTGCTGTGATTGCCTAGTGACTGCTGGGCTGTGTGCCTCCCCTGTTAGAATGTCATTTCCACAAGCGAAGGGATGTTGGTTCATAGTTGAGGCCCGTTAAACATTAAATGAATGGTTGAATGAAATGTCCCTTAGCCATGTGCAGGCATCTCCAGGTCTAAGCTCTGAGGAGAGGTGACAGGAGGGACACGCGTCTGGGGCTCGTGAAGCCAGGGTGGGAGCGGTGAGCTGCGGCTGAAGCTCAGAGCTCCTGGCTTTGGCGCTCCCGTTCTGGAGCTGGAGGAAAGAAGGGGAATGGAGAGAAGACGGAGGGGCTGAGCCCAGAGGGTTGGAGGTGAGCGGGTGGCTCAGCTGAGCCAGAGCTGGGAGCAGATCACAAGGGCGGCCCTGTGCCCTCCACCTCCAGAGAGGCCAAAAACTCACTTGGGGCTGGCTATGGGGGCTCACGCCCTTATCCTCCCAGGCTTGGGAGGCTGAGGCCGGAGGTTTGCTGGAGAGCAGGAATTTGAGATCAGCCTGGGCAACATAGTGAGACCCTCATCTCTACAAAAAACTTGTAAAAAGGTAGCCCAGCATGGTGGCACACACCTGTAGTCCCAGGTACTCGGAAGGCTGAAGCGGGAGGATCACTTGAGCCTGGGAATTCCAGGCTGCAGAGAGCCATGACTGCACCACTGCACTCCAGCCTGGGCAACAGAGCAGGACTGTCTCTAAAGAAAATTTTAGTCTAAGAAAATTGATTCGGCACCAATACCTCTACACTCCAGTTTGTTAGGAGGGGGTCACAGTCGTTGCACTCTTGTGTTACTGGAAAGGGGTCCTGATCCAGACCCCAAGAGAAGGTTCTTAAATCTCACACAAGAAAGAATTCAGGACAAGTCCACAGTGCAAAGCAGAAGCAAATTTATTAAGTACAGTGGTGAAAGAATGGCCAGTCCACAGACAGGGCAGCCCCAGGGGCTGCTGGTTACCCATTTTTATGGTTATTTCCTGATGATATGCTAAACAAGGGATGGGTTATTCATGCCTCTGCTTTTTAGACCATATAGGGTAACTTCCTGATGTTGCCATGGCATTTGTAAACTGTCACGGTGCTGGTGGGAGTATAGCAGTGAGGACAACTAGAGGTCACTCTTGTCGCCATCTTGGTTTTGGTGGGTTTTAGCTGGTTTCTTTACTGTAACCTGTTTTATCAGCAAGGTCTTTATGACCTGGGTCTTGTGCCAACCCCCTGTCTCATCCTATGACTTAGAATGCCATCACCATCTGGGAATGCAGCCCAGTAGGTCTCAGCCTTATTTTACCCAGCTCCTACTCAAGATGGAGTTGCTCTGGTTCAAAACCCTCTGACACTCGGGCTAACAATGTGGACGGGAGGGGAGACAGGATTAAAGGAACAGTCACAAATCATGAATTATAGCTGTCAGAAGAGATAGCAGAGTGCCAGGTGTGGTGGCGCACGCCTATAATCCCAGCACTTTGGGAGGCGGAGCAAATCACCAGAGGTCAGGAGTTTGAGACCAGCCTGACCGACATGGTGAAACCCCATCTCTCCTAAAAATACAAAAATTAGCTGGGCATGGTGACAGGCGCCTGTAATCTCAGCTACTCAGGAGGCTAAGTCAGGAGAATCGCTTGAACCCAGGAGGTGGAAGTTGCAGTGAGCCAAGATCACGCCATTGCACTCCAGCCTGGGCAACAGAGTGAGACTTGGTCTCAAAAAAAAAAGAGAGACAGCAGAGGCCAGGTGGCATCCAAAGCCCCTTATAGTCTGGAAAATCCGTGACCCGGCCAGGGCTGGGAGGGCCACCTTGGGGTGGGTGTGCACGGGGAGGTGGAGGCGGAGTTGGCAGATGGCTGGTGCTGAGAAAGGGGTCCTGGAAGGTTTGTAGCACCTTTAGTTGCAAAGGACTGGGGTGACACAAGCTGTGACCCTCCAGCGAGCTGAGGCAGGATGCTGGAAGAAGGTTCCCAGGCTGAATGAAACCGCCTTTGCAAACTTTATAATATTGAGAAAATATGACAGTGAAAGAGATCTAACCTAAGCAACCTCATATTGTCTTTTGCCTCCAAACTGCCCTTGGTCATTCTAGGGGCGTGAGCCAAGCTAATTTTGGAAGGAATTTAGTTTATGGTTTAACCTTAAAGCAAGGATGATAATAATAACCCGTCCCAAAACTAAACCGCCTTGGTAAGACTAATGAAAGGCCACAGGGTTAGGATGATGAGGGGGCCTGACTTCTGCTAAAATGTAGGTGTAGTTATAAACGATTACCAACCATTGTTCCAGGGGTCACAAGATTTGCAATTTCCCCAGCTGCTCCTGGAAGCAATATCACTATTGTAGAATTTAAGATCGGCCTTTTGCTATATCTTTTCAGACTTTTGTATTTCTGAAGCCTAGATCACTCCACCCAGCCGGAGACTCAGGACTCCACCGGTGCTGTGGCCTCTACCCCGAAGTGGACTGGGCACAGGACTGGTTGCCACACCCCTATGATCGCATCCCCCACCAATCAGCGGCACCCATCCTCTAGCCGCCTGCCCACCAAACTGTCTTTAAAAAACTCTAGTCTCTGAATTTTCCAGGAGGGTAAATTGAGTAACAGCAAAACTCTGGTCTCCTGTTGAACCAGCTCTGTGTGAATTCAACTCTTTCTCTTGCAATTTCCAGCTCCCCTCCCCACTTTTTTTTTGAGACGGAGTCTTGCTTTGTCACCCAGGCTGGAGTGCAGTGGCACAATCTCGGCTCACAGCAACCTCCGTCTCTCGAGTTCAAGCAATTCTCCTGCCTCAGCCTCCCAAGCAGCTGGGACTACAGATGCTCACCACCATGCCCAGGTAATTTTCCCTGTCTTGATAAATCAGCTCTATCTGGGCGGTTACATGAGGGCTCCTGGGAGTGTCCCCAGGTGGCAGCCCCTCTCCAGTCTCATGCTGGAAGACACTGGGGAAACTGGATCCCACTGATCGCTTTGCTTCCTTGGATCAGTTATGGGGAAGGTGCCTGTGCCACCCATACTCAGAGGGTCTGTGTGGTTTAAGACTGGGGAGTGGGTCAGGGTATAGATCCCCCTCTACCCCTTCAGTCTGGCAGTGCAGGGGACAGGGAATGGACATTTTCATCCTCATACTGTCATTTTGTTTTTTGTCTTTTGAGACGGAGTTTTGCTCTTGTTGCCCAGGCTGGAGTGCAATGGAGTGATCTTGGCTCACTGCAACCTCCACCTCCTGGGTTTAAGCGATTCTCCTGCCTCAGCCTCCTGAGTAGCTGGGATTACAGGTGTGCACCACCATGCCCAGCTAATTTTTAGTATTTTTTAGAGGAGACAGGGTTTCACCATGTTGGCCAGGCTGGTCTTGAACTCGACCTCAGGTGATCTGCCTGCCTCGACTTCCAAAAGTGCTGGGATTACAGGTATGAGCCACCACGCCTGGCCATAATTTTTTTTTTAAAAGCAGTGATGAGGTTATGCCTCCCCTGCTTCTGGCAAAATGAAAAGAATAAGTAGCCGGGAGCAGTGGCTCATGCCTGTAATCCCAGCAGTTTGGGAGGCTGAGGCAAGCAGATCAGGAGGTCAGGAGTTCCAAACCAGTCTGGTCAACATGGTGAAACCCCGTCTCTACTAAAAATACAAAAGTAGCCAAGTGCAGCAACGCATGCCTGTAGTCCCAGCTACTTGTGAGGCTGAGGCAGGAGAATCCCTTGAACCCAGGAAGCAGAGATGGCAGTGAGCTGAGATTGCACCACTGCATTCCAGCCTGGGTGACAGAGTGAGACTTGAAACTTCATCTCAAAAAAAAAAAAAAGAATAAGATCTTGTCTGGACAAAGTGTTAACTTCAGTTCTTTCTAGGGTTGGACTGGCTGCAAGTTCATCTTCTCTGACAGGTAAAAATTCCCAGGGAGGTTTTTTTATGGCAATTAGCCTCTTTCTGGACAATCTGCCTTTAATCAGATAAGAGAAATCCAGGAAAAGCCCCCTTGTGCATTTGCTGTTTTCCAAATGCCTTCAGTTTTAAGTCATCATCATAGCAATTCGGCATATTTTGGGATGTTATTTCCTGGATTCCTTCAGCAACCACCTGCTGTTGGGTATTTAGGCTTAATTAAAGTTGGCAAGGCATCCTCAGTTAGAGGCTCAGCTGCATAGGAGATGAGTTAAAGGAAGTCCTATGTATGTGAGGGAAGCTCAACACACTTTTATTGTATGTTTTAAATAAATGCCTCTTGTCTGGGTGCAGTGGCTCATGCCTATAACCCCAGCACTTTGAAGGCTAAGACAGGCAGATCACCTGAGGTCAGGAGTTCAAGACCAGCCTAGCCAACATGCTGAAACCCCATCTCTACTAAAACTACAAAACATTAGCTGGGCTTGGTAGTGGCGGGCGCCTATAATCCCAGCTACTCGGGAAGCTGAGATATGAGAATCACTTGAACCTGGGAGGGGGAGGTTGTAGTGAGCCAAGATCACACCACCGCACTACAGCCTGGGCAACAGAGCAAGACTCCGTCTCAAAAATAAACAAATAAATACCTACAGGCCTGGCGCGGTGGCTCATGCCTATAATCTCAGCACTTTGGGAGGCTGAGGCAGGTGGATCACAAGGTCAGGAGTTCAAGACCAGCCTGGCCAAGATGGTGAAACCCCATCTCTACTAAAAATACAAAACATTAGCCAGGCGTGGTGGCACATGCCTGTAATCCCAGCTACTCAGGAGGCTGAGGCAGATAATTGCTTAAACCTGGAAGGCGGAGGTTGCAGTGAGCTGAGATCCTGCCACTACACTCCAGCCTGGGCAACAGTGTGAGACTCTGTCTCAAAAAATAAATACATAAATACATACCTCTGACATGTGCCTTGGGATGGAGTTCTTACCCCCTATACCAACTGGCTGGGTGGGAGAGAGAACCAAGTCCTGATACAAGAATCCCTCTGGGTTCTTAGAATTTTGAGTTGTAAAAGAAAGTAAAATTTGGGGACCCTCTACATTTATTAGGGCAGAGGGGACTAAGCCCTGGCAACTGATTGACGTAGCATGTTTGTAACTCCTGCCCTTCTTAGATTGTAGATTAACTTTCTTCCTCGCTCTTCCTGTTCTGTAAATGAGAGACCAGAGACCAGACCTCCTTCCCCTCCAGTCACTGAGGTTTGTTGTAAATTAACTGCCTCCTCTGTTGTCCTGTGACTCGCTCAGACCAGATGGCGCAAAGGACCCCATGACTGTTACACTGTCAGTGGTAAGGTTAAAATACACCTTTCCTGAAAGAAAAAGACCACCTCAACTAATTGGATTGCATTAAGCCTTATAGAGAAAGATGCTGAAATTCTGTTAAGTGGTCCTAAACTTTATCTATATAAACAATCCCAAATTTCTACACTTCAGATTGAAACTGGCTTTGCACAGATTATGACAGTGAGAGGAATCTAGCATGGCTGACTCCATGATGCTTCTAGCTTCCCAGGCTGACTGTCCGTCGTACTCATTCCTGGGCGTGGGCCAAGCTAACCATGGGAGGAATTTAGTTTATAGTGTTTTCTTTGAGACAGAGTCTTGCTCTGTCGCCCAGGCTGCAGTGCAATGGCACAATCTCAGCTCACTGTAACCTTTGCCTCCTGGATTCAAAGGATTCTCCTGTCTCAGCCTCTCAGGTAGCTGGGATTACAGGCACGTGCCACCACACCTGGCTAATTTTTGTATTTTTAGTAGAGACAGGGTTTCACAAGGTTGACCAGGCTGATCTCGAACTCCTGAACTCAGACGATCTGCCTGCCTCCCAAAGTGCTGGGATTACAGGCGTGAGCTACTGGGCCCAGCTTATAGTTTAACTTTGAAGCAAGGGTGATAATAGTCCCTTCCTAAAACTGAGCTGTCCTTGTTTGGGAGCTGAAACCACTAATGAAAGGTCACAAGATTAGGATTATGGGAGGAGCCTGAATTTTGCTAAAATGTAGGCATAGTTTCTGTCGTTCCTTACTGCTCAGGAGTCAAGTGGCCAGAGTCACAAGATCTGTGGCTTCCACAGTTGCTCCTATAGATAACATCACTATTGTAGAACCTAGGATTGGTCTTTCAGACTGACCCCATCCTGACTCATGACTAATGACTCAACCAGTCCTGTGGCCCCTCCCAGAGACAGATGGACCATTTTCTACACCCTATGTTTTTTTTTTTTTGGTTTTTTTTTGAGTCTGTGTTTTGCTCTTGTTGCCCAGGCTGGAGTGCAGTGGCATGATCTCGGCTCACTGCAAACTCTGCCTCCCGGGTTCAAGTGATTCTTCTCCCTCAGTTTCCCGAGTAGCTGGGATTACAAGCGTGCGCCACCACACCCGGCTAATTTTGTATTTTTAATAGAGATGGGGTTTCTCCATGTTGATCAGGCTGGTCTTGAACTCCCAACCTCAGGTGATCCGCCTGCCTCAGCCTCCCAAAGGGCTGGGATTACAGGCGTGAGCCACTGTGCCGGACCACACCCTATGATTTCATCTCCAACCAATCAGCAGCGTTCATTCCCTAGTTCCCTGCCCACTAATCTGTTACTGAAAAACTCTAACCCCTTTGGTTAGGGTTTTTGGGGAGATGGATTTCAGTAGTAACTCCATCTTCCATGTGGCTGGCCTCGAATTATTACTAATTAAACTCTTTCTTTACTGCAATACCATGGTTAATAAATTTGTATGCCTTTTCTCCTTTTTTTTTTTCTTTTTTTGATACAGGGTCTCACTTATGTTGCCCACGCTGGAGTGCAGTGGTTTTTCAATAGCATGGCCACAGCACACTTCAGCCTTGAACTCCTGGGCTCAAGTGACCTATTGCCTCGTCCTCCCAAGTAGCCCTCCTATTATACTGCCCTTTTGTCCGGTGATTTTCATCAAACCTTCAGAGATAGAAGAAGTTTTCCCTGGGCCCCTATAGTTTTGGCACGGTGAGCAGGATGCCAAAGCCACTCTGCCCTTCTGGAAGCTGTAGTCAAGGGAACCCAGGGCCTGCGAAGCCAGCAGAAGGGCGAGAAATTCTTACCAGCCAGGCTACTAGCCTCTCTCTCTGTAGAGTCTGGTTGAGCAGATGGTAAAAATTACTGTTCATCTCTTTTTCCTCTCCGAAATCTTGATTAATGGGAAAAAAAGATCTGTGTGATTAGCCTTGGGTAAAGCAACTCTGGTGTAATTTTTTTTTTTTTTTTTGAGATGGAGTCTCACTCTGTCTCCCAGGCTGGAGTGCGATGGTGAGCTCTTGGCTCGCCACAACCTCCGCCTCCTGGGTTCCAAGCGATTCTCCTGCCTCGGCCTCCTGAGTAGCTGGGATCACAGGTGCCTGCCACCATGCCTAGCTAATTTTATATTTTTAGTAGACACGATTTCTCGATGTTGGTCAGGCTGGTCTCGAACTCCCAACCTCAGGTGATCTGCCTGCCTCGGCCTCCCAAAGTGCTGGGATTACAGGTGTAAGCCACCGCACCTGGCCTTTTTTTTTTTTTTAAACAATCTCGCTCTGTCACCCAAGCTGGAGTGCAGTGGCATGATCTCGGCTCACTGCAACCTCTGCCTCCCTGGTTCAAGCAATTCCCCTGCCTCGGTCTCCTGAGTAGCTAATTACAGGCACTGCCCCTCCACCACACCTGCCTAATTTTTGTATTTTTAGTAGAGATGGAGTTTTGCCATGTTGGCCAGGCTGGTCTCAAACTCCTGACCTCAGGCGATCCACCCAACTCAGCCTCCCAAAGTGCTGGGATTACAGGAGTGAGCCATCATGCCTGAGCTGGTATACTTTTTGGTATGAATATTCATATTGTCTGATCCTTTTCCCCCAAGAAATAGTCTTTTCCTCTGTCTTTGACTTTCTTTTTTTTTTTTTGAGAGGAAGTTTTGCTCTTGTTGCCCAGGCTGGAGTGGAATGGTGTGATCTAGGCTCACTGCAACCTCCACCTCCAGGGTTCAAGCAATTCTGCTGCCGCAGTCTTCAAAGTAGCTGGGATTACAGGCATGCGCCAGCTCATTTTGTATTTTTTTAGTAGAGATGAAGTTTGTCCAGGTTGGTCAGGCTGAACTAAAACTCCCAACCTCAGGTAATCCACCTGCCTCAGCCTCCCCAAGTGCTGGGATTACAGGCATGAGCCACCAAGCCCAGCCGTCTGTCATGTTCCGTCATAAACAAGGCACCATAGGGTGGAACCCAGACCTAAACCCCCTAGAAGTCCATTGTTAAGCTGCCCCTGCATACTGGTCAGTTTTGCCATTCTGACCAGATCAGCTTCTATTCTTTTTTTTTTTTTATATATATATATATATAAGATGAGGTTTCACCATGATGGCCAGGCTGGTCTTGAACTCCTGACCTCAGGTGATCCACCCACCTCAGTCTCCCAAAGTGCTAGGATTACAGGCGTGAGCCACCGAGCCCGGCCTGATCAGCTTCTATTTAGACAAATTTTGCTCAGGGCCCCCAAAATGAAAACTGGTTGAGGTTCTGTGTTAGGCAGTTCTCGCATTGCTATACAGAAATACCGGAGACTGGGTAATTTATAAAGAAGAGAGGTTTCATTGGCTCAGGGTTCTGCAGGCTGTACAGAAAGCATGACGCTGACATCTGCTTGGTTTCTGGGAGGCCTCCGGGAGCCTTCACTCATGCGGAAGGAGAAGTGGGAGCGGGCGCAGGACACAAGAGCAGAAACGGGTGGGAGGAGGCGCCGCATACTTTTAAACAACCAGATCTCATGAGATCTCACTCACTGTCGCAAGGACAGCACCAAGGAGATGAAGCTAAACTGTGTATGAGAAATCTGCCCCATGATCCAATCGCCTCCCATCAGGCGCCACCTCCCGTTCCGGGGATTACAATTCAACAAGAGACTTGGGGGGACAAATATCCAAACGATATCAGGCTCCCTCTTGTCTTGTTTTATTAACTCGAGAGCTTGACTTGTGACAAGGGAGAGCACAGTCTCTTAGTCTTCACCATCCAGGGGGCATGATTTTGGGGTCACATCCAGTGTCCCATCTGAAAAGATTGGGAACCCCAAGACACATGAGATTTTAGGCAGGATACTCTTTGTTCCGAATGTGCTAAGCTCTCAGGGGAGTTTGTCTGAGGAGGTCCCATCTATAAGGGGACTTTGTCATCTCAACGAATGCTGCTTGGTTATTCCTGGGAAAATCCAACCCCAGGAGGACCTACCCAGTATTGCAGATTAATGGGCCTGTGACTGGCAGGCACCTCAAAATGTGTAGGGCACTAGAAGTACCTTATGCACAAATACCACCCTTAACTGTCTGTGTCAACAAGAGTTTTGCCGCCTGGGTGCGGTGGCTCACGCTTGTAATCCCAGTACTTTGGGAGTCCGAGGCAGGTAGATCACCTGAGGTCCGGAGTTCAAGACCAGCCTGACCCACATGGTGAAACCCTGTCTCTACTAAAAAGACAAAAAAATTAGCCCGGTTTAGTGGCACATGCCTGTAATCCCAGCTACTCAGGAGGCTGAGACAGGAGCATCACTTGAACCTGGGAGGTGGAGGTTGCAGTGAGCCGAGATCATGCCATTGCACTCCAGCCTGGGTGACAAGAGTGAAAATAGACCTCAAAAAAAAAAAAGTCTTTTGCCATCTTAGCGTGTTCCTGGGAGTGACTACTGAGATTGCCTCTTCTATGCCTGTTCCAAAAAACACCTCTTGATTATATGATAAAAACTTATTGTAAACCTGGAAAATTAACTCCTGGGAGTTCCATGAAGAGGTGGATTGGACTGAGTCACTATTAGAATAAATATACCATTGAAATTGTAATCATCTGTGGCTAAAACATGAATATTTTAAATTAGAAAGCCGTCTATATTTGAAAAATATTGTAGACCTCTCTCATTCCAAACAATTGCCTATTTGAATTTATGGGTAGTTAAAACTTTTTTTTTTTTTTTTGGAGACCCCTCTATCTCCCAGGATGGAATGTGGTGGCATGATCACAGCTCACTGCAGCCTTGAACTCCTGGGTTCAAACAGTCCTCCCACCTCAATCTCTTGTGTGGCTGGGACTACAGGGGCACACCACTACCCTTGACTTTTTTATTTTTTGTAGAAATGGGATGTTATTATGTTGCCCAGGCTGATCTTGAACTTCTGGCCTCAAGTAATCCTCCTGCCTTGGCCTCTCAAAGTGCTGGAATTACAGGTGTGAGCCATCATGCCCAGCCCAAACTTTTAAAAAAAAAAAACATGAGGTGGCTCATGCCTGTAATCCCAGCACTTTGGAAGTTCGAGGTGGGCGGATCACTTGAGGTCAGAAGTTCAAGCCCAGCCTGGCCAACATGGTGAAACCCTATCTCTGCTAAAAATACAAAAATTAGCCAGGCGTGGTGGCTCGTGCCTGTAATACCAGCTACTCAGGAGGCTGAGGTATGAGACTCACTTGAAGCCAGGAGACGGAGGTTGAAGTGAGCTGAGATCACGCCACTGCAATCCAGCCTCAGCAACAGAGCAAGACTGTCTAAAAAAAAAAAAAAAAAAAAAAAAGTGGCGGGGTTGGGGGCGGGCACGGTGGTTCATGCCTGTAATCCCAGCGCTTTGGGAGGCTGAGGTGGGCGGATCACCTGAGGTCGGGAGTTCGAGACCAGCCTGACCAACATAGAGAAACCCTGTCTCCACCAAAAAAAAAAAAAAAAAAATACAAAATTAGCTGAGCGTGGTGGCACATCCCTGTAATCCCAGCTGCTCCGGGGGGCTGAGGCAGGAGAATTGCTTGAACCGGGGAGGCCGAGGTTGCAGTGAGTGGAGATTGCACCATTGCACTCCAGCCTGGGTAACAAGAGCAAAACTCTGTCTCGGAAGGAAGGGAGGGAGAGAGGGAGGGAAGGAAGGAGGGAGAGAAAGGAGGGAGGGAGGTGGGCGGTCTGGAGTTAGAAGGTTCAATTGAATTGTTTGAGGTGACAAGGTGGGAGAAGCTGACTCTACCAGGCTATGGCCCCAAGTCCTCTGTCCTCTGCCTTCCCACTTATCACAGTGGCTGAACTGTCCATGCTCTTACCCAGCCCCCACCCACCCACCCCACCGGATCCCAGTCTGCTGGAGGGCCCGGATGATCCCGTCTCCTCAAGGACCCGCTCCCACAGCCTCACCGTCCCTCTTCTCTCTCTTCTCCCTCCTCACCGGTTTCCCTTTTCCTGGATTACTCCCACCCTCAGCGCGCAAACAGGCCGGCGTGCCCCCCATGTGGAGATACCTTTCTTTAGGGTATGTGTCTTGATTGTATTTTGTTGTTGTTGTTTGTTGGGTTTCTTTTTTTTTTTGGAGAGTTTGAGGTTTTTTTTTTAACCAGGAACACGTGCACTTTATTGAACGCCACTGTAGAAAAGTGTGTGAGGATAAAGGGCAGATCCAGGACGCGGCTGGGCGCAGGGCGAGGAATGGAAGGGGGAGCACGCGGGACAGGTCACGGGCAGCGCTGCAGGCCAGGACGGTTCCTCTCGATCTCCTGGTGGGTTTGCAGAATCAGTACTGGGATGGTGATCGCAGCATGGTAGGGACGAAGCCCGGAATCAGGGCCCAGGCGTTCAGGCACTTGGCAGTGCAGGCGCAGGCCTGGGCCCCGGCGAGGTCGCCCACCATCTTCCCGTCCCTAGACTTCACGGAGTAGGCGACCGCTACGAAGCCCCGGCAGCAGGAGGTCATGCAGGGGGTATTGAACGGGGCCCAGGCGACATGGTGGGGCGCGCAGGTCTCGCCGCGGATCGCGGTGGACGTCGGGGGAGCGGGGCTGTGGGGCGCCCCCAGCGCGGCCGCCTCTCACTCCCCCTTCAACATCTCATAGCTGGCGGGACCGTCGGTGTTGGCGGGAGTGAAGGTTTGAACCGTGTGGTTCCTGGTGTCCAGGGAAGACCAGCTCTGGTTGGTCGGGTTGCTGGGATGGTTCTCCAAATTTGAGATTTTTCTCTTTCTATTTATTTTAGAGACAGGGTCTTACTCTGTTGCCCAAGCTCAGGTGCAATGGGATGATCACAGTTCACAACCTCAAACTCCTGAGCTCGAGCCTCCCAAGCAGCTCGGACCACAGGTGCACACCACCACACCCAGATAGTTTTAAAATCTTTTGTAGACACAGGGTCCTGCTATGTTGCCCAGACTGGTCTCAAACTACTGGCCTCAAGCGATCCTCCCACCTAAGCCTCCCAAAGGGCAGGGATTACAGGCATGAGCCACCGTGCCAGGCCACAACATTTTTCTTTTCTTTTCTTTTTTGAGACAGAATCTTGCTCTGTAACCCAGGCTGGAGTACAGTGGTGCAAGTTCAGCTCACTGCAACCTCCACCTCTCAGGTTCAAGCAATTCTTCCGCCTCAGCCTCCCAAGAAGCTGGGGTTACAGGTGTGTGCCCCACGCCTGGCTAATTTTTGTATCTTTAGTAGAGATGGGGTTTCACCATGTTGGCCGGGCTGGTCTCAAACTCCCGACCTCAGATGATCTGCCTGCCTCGGCTTCCCACAGTGCTGGGATTACAGGTGTGAGCCACCATGCCCGGCAGATTTTTCAAACTATAATAATATCAAGTTGAGGGACTGCTCTCTCTCTTTGCCTTTCTTTTTGAATTGGAGTCTTTCACTGTCATCCAGGCTGGAGCGCAATGCGACATCTTGGTTCACTGCAACCTCCACCTCCCAGGTTTACGCAATTCTTCCTCTGCCTCTCAAGTAGCTGGAATTACAGGTCCCCGCCACCACACCCAGCTAATTTTCAGTACAGATGGGGTTTCACTATGTTGGCCAGGCTGGTCTTGAACTCCTGACCTCGTAATCCACCTGCCTCGGCCTCCCAAAGTGCTGGGATTACAGACGTGAGCCACCACACCCGGCCTCCTCTTTGCCTTTCATTCCTTTCCTGCCCTTCCTTAGCAATTCAGTCCAAAAGGCCCTGGGGGAGCCGCAAGCCATGGAGCGCCCCCCGCAGGTGGCCAGGTGTGGCATCAGACTCCCCCCTCCCCAACCAGGTGAGGGTGGAAGTCACACAGGAGGGCGACCTGCTAGGAGGTATCAGAGGCATGAGCGGAGAGGAGGGAGTCCTGGCGGGGGGTCACAGTGGAGTGAGAAAGCCCATTTGTGGAGTGTGGGAGCCCCTGTGGGGTGAGGGGGGCACCTGGGACCTGACACTGGTGACCAAGGCCCCTACCCCGCTTTACTCTTCCCCATGGCACTTACCACCAGCAAGGTGTTATAAATGTACTTGTTTCTGTATCATGAGCCCCACCCACCCACTAGAAGTTTCTCCAGGGCAGAGACTCGGTCACTGCTGTATCCTCACGCGGTACTGGTGGCATTTGGTAAAGTGCAGAATGAATGGATGAAACCTGTAGCCCCGCCCCCTTGACCGTCTTGACCAGCCAGCAAGACTTGGCAACAGTTGCCTGGGGGGTGAGAGAGAGAGAGAGAAGAGAGAGAAGAGAGAGAGGAGAGAGAGAGAGAAGAGAGAGGAGAGAGAGAAGAGAGAGAGAGATGAACGCTTACAGAGGGACAGCTTTCACCAAGCAGGAAGAGTGAGCCAGGGACAGATGGGGTGGGCAGGAGCTGGGTTGGGGCAGATTCCGTTTACAGGAGCCTACCAGTGCCTGGCTGGGGACGCCCCTGAGGCTGCTGGAGAGGGGGTCCAGGCCACAGGATCGCAGAGCTGTGCAGGGAGGAAGGGAGGATCAGCGCAAAGCTGAGCTGCCAGCAGCAAGGCTTCAGCAGGCCCCTCTAGAACAATCTGCCATTTGCAATGCAGAAATTAAGAGAGGGGGCCGGGCGTGGTGGCTCACGCCTGTAATCCCAGCACTTTGGGAGGCCGAGGCAGGTGGATCACTAAAAATACTACAAATACAAAAATTAGCCGTGCGTGGTGGTGCACGCCTGTAATCCCAGCTACTCCTGAGGCTGCGGCAGGAGAATCCCTTGAAACTGGGAAGTGGAGGTGGCAGTGAGCCGGGAGGTTGCAGTGAGCCTGGATCGGGCCACTACACTCTAGCCTGGGCAACAGAAACAAACAAAAAGGAATGGGAGGTTTAGGGGGGACACAAAACACAGTTTCAACAAAATGAGCTTTGCTGACTCAGTACCTGCCCCAAGATCCCAGCAGCGCCAGGGTTTACGCCCCTTTCCCCATCCCTGGAGGAAGCGGGCGGGAGGGAAAGTGAATTCTGCGTTCCCAGACCCGAAAGTACGGCGGAAACCACGCAGCGCGGCCCAGCGGGCAGCAGGGGGCGCCGCTGAGCCCGGGGCTGAGGGTTGCGGGCGGCGGTGGCCTTGGCTCCGCATCGCCACCAGGTGGCGCCGCACGCTTCCCTGGCGCCCAAGTCCGAGGCGGTGAGGTCGGGGAGCCGATGCCCCGGGAAGAAGCGCGGCTGGGCGGCCTAAGGCTCCAGGCCCCCGGGCTCCGCTGGGGCCTCCTTGCCTCCTGCAGGGGTGGCTGCAGCACAGAGGTGTGCGCCTCCACAGCTGGCCCCACGTCCGCGGGGATGGAAGGAAACCCGTGCATGAGGCTGAGAGCACGAGCTTCCAACTGGCTCAGGTTCGCATCCCTGTGCCTCGCCTCTCTTGGCCTCAGCCTTCTCGCTTCTGCAGTGGGAGCATGACACTGATCTCACAGGGCGGTCGTAAGGATTAAATTAGGTGAAGGTGGTGGTGGTGATGATAAGGTGTACTGAGTTCTCATCCAGGTCAGGCATGGTTCTGGGCGCTTTCCAGATATGAACTCATTATTCTAGTTCCCTGTGATGTGGGGGTGGCTGGGGACCAGGGGCTGAGTCTCCTGCACAAAGGGAAGGCAGCCAGGCCTCCCTTATCGCAGCCACCCTCCCTGCTGGCCCCGGGTGCTGTTGGTGCTAAGGGGTGACTGCCGCCCAAAGGCAGTAGAGAGAAGAGGGGCCATCGCTGCTGAAGCCTGGGGGCCTCTTGTTTCTTTTCTTTTCTTTTCGCAATGGAGTCTATCACTGTCACCCAAGCTGGAGTGCAGCTGCTCATTGCAGCCTCCGCCTCCCAGGTTCAAGCGATTCTCCTGCCTCAGCCTCCCGAGTAGGTGGGATTACAGGCGTGCACCACCACACCCGGCTAATTTTTTGTATTTTTAGTAGAGACGGGGTTTCACCATGTTGGTTAGGCTGATGCTGAGCACCTCACCTCGTGATCCGCCCGCCTTGGCCTCCAAGTGCTGGGATTACAGGCGAGAGCCACTGTGCCCGGCAAGGCCTCTGGTTTCTAAGTCCGCAGCCCACGGCGACAGGGAGCAGAGGCCTCGGGTGGCAGAGCCCCACTGTCGATCTGAGAACAGTGGAGGAACCACGGAGGCAGAAGCACCTCCCGCTGCAGCCAGGGGGTTGGGGCTGCAGAGAGGCGAGATCAGGCACTGCACTCCAGCCTGGGCAACACAGCAAGACTCCGTCTCAAAACCAACCAACAAAAAACAAACAAAAAAAAAAAGCAAAGAAAAAAACACTGGGCGAAGTGGCTCACGCCTGTAATCCCAGCACTTTGGGAGGCCGAGGCCGGTGGATCACCTGAGGTGACCAGTTTGAGACCAGCCTGGCCAACGTGGTGAAACCTTGTCTCTACCAAAAATACAAAAATTAGCCGGGCGTGGTGGTGCATGCCTGTCATCCCAGCTACTCGGGAGGCTGAGGCAGGAGAATCGCTTGAACCCAGAAGGCGGAGGTTGCAGTGAGCCGAGATCTCGCCACTGCACTCCAGCCTGAGCCACAGAGTGAGACTTCATCTCCAAAAAAAAACCCAAAAAACCCTTTTTCTGGGGGTTCACTCTGTGTCAGGCACAATTATAAGCATTTTCCATATATGAATTATCTAATTCCAACAATTCTAAAAGTTGAGCACTGGCCTCCGCTGTGGTCTAAGCCGCCCAGAGCCTTCTGGGAAAGGAGCCCCGGCCGTGGAGGGAGGATGGGCCGGTGGGGGGTGAGTGGAGACCACAGCTCAGCTCTGAGGTTTCAGCCTCGGTGCAGGGCCGAGTGCCTTCCTAGCCTTCCTCACACAGAGGTGGCCCAGAGTCGGCGGCCCCAGTGAGCTTGGTTGGAGGTGTGTTGAGTTTGAGGGCTCGTGGAATGTTGGGGGGATGCCCAGAGGCGGGTGGAGGCGGGGTGGTGAGGAGAGACGAGCTGCGATCAAGGCCAGGGAGCTACAGGGCAGGAAGGGGGATCCCCGAGGACCAGGGTCTCCCAGGGTCCTCGGAAGGAAAGCCTGGGCGGTGGGAACTCCATGGAAGCGTCCCCAGAGCCCTGGTTTGCCGGGGGGGGGGAGGGCGAGGGGGCTTCATGACCCAAGTGAGGGGTGGGCTGGGTGGGAAGTATTTTCAGCCGAGTTCTCTCCCTACTATCACCGCAGTGAGGCCACCTGAGGTCAACTCTTCCCCTGGGGGTCTCGGGCCACTGATGCCTCTAACCGAGGCTGACGTGAGCTGCAGTCCTGGGTGGAAATTGATTCTGAACTCTTTTGAAGCTCTGAGTCCTGGGGCCTCACGGCCACATCTACCTGAGTCTGTGTTGGGGGTCGATGCCCTCCCTCTGTGACTGTCAGCGGGGTGCCTTTCCCCCCAGGGAAGGCACCTTCTCTTCTCCCAGCTCACACATTCCAGGCATCCCTCTCCCCTTTCTTACCGCCAGTGGAGGATGAGGATGTGCTGAGAAGCCAGACCGGTGCTCCCTGCCCCCCACCCACCCCACCCACCGCGCTCAGAGGCCTAGAACAAAAACACACCACAAATAGAAATCAAAGCCTGAGAAAGACTCGAGGAGCCATGACCCCACCGTGGGAAAGGCTGTGTGACCTTGGCCAAGTCACTTCACTTCTCTGAGTCCACTTGCCCGTCTGTAAAATGGGGTGATGGTCTCAACCTTGGGGAGCTGCTGGGAGAAAGTGAGCTAAGATGTCAGACGCCGGGTGCAGGTGTGATGTTGGGTCTAAAAACAAAGCCCCTTGCAGCGGGGTCCTTGCCTGACCCCGCAAGCACCCTCCGGCCCCCCGCCCCCACACCCAGGCCGGGGCTGCCCCTGACCGCGTTCCCGTTCCCGTAAGGCTGCGGTGGAGAGGCCGCCACACTCATCTGGGGAGTGCTTCTGCAGCCTCGCTCTCCACTTCCTGTTTTTCTCCCCAACGAATTTTGCGAATTTTGCGCCGGGGCGAGGGGGGAGTGGGGGCGGGGCGGCGGCCAGCCCGGGAAGGAAGCCCGGGGTTCTGGGACAGGAGCGTGCTTTGGACTCTGAAGTCTCCAGCTCAGAGTAGCTGAGGGTGCTGGGGGTGCTGGCTGGCCCTCGGGGGGCAGAGGAGGCCTCAGGGGGGTCCTCACTCTGGAAACGACATTTTCCCTAGGCTTGAGACTGGCTCTAGGAACGGACTGATCCTGGCCGGACCCATGTCTCTCTGGTGACCCCAGGGGCAGAGGGACCATCTGACAGGTGAGTCCAGCCTCCCTGCTCCCCGGAGGCCGTCAGCCTCGCAGCACGGACTGCAGGGTCCTTCAGTGTCAGGACCCTCCCTGAAGGATGTGAAGGGGCTGTTTCTGCAGTGGCTAGGATGGGGACATTTGTCCTTTCTTTTCTTCCTTTTTTTTTTTTTTTTTGAGACAAAGTCTCACTCTGTCACCTGAGCTACAGTGCAGTGGTGCAAACTCGGCTCACTGCAACCTCCGCCTCCTGGGTTCAAGCTATTCTCCTGCCTCAGCCTCCTGAGTAGCTGGGATTACCGGCACACACCACCATGCCCGGCTACTTTTTGTATTTTTAGTAGAGACAGGGTTTCACCATGTTGGCCAGGCTGGTCTCGAACTCCTGACCTCATGATCTGCCCACCTCAGGTTCCCAAAGTGCAGAGATTACAGGCGTGAGCCACCATGCCAGGCCCACATTTGTCCTTTCTCTTCCTTGGCTACAGCCCCCTGCCCCTGGGCAGAGCTTCACTTTGTCCGTTCATGACCACATCACTCATGTATTCGTTCATTCAGCACTTCTACAGACTCACTGGTAACACCCTCTGGGAGCCAGACACAGGGCTGGCAGGCCAGGAGCCCGTCCAGAGCTACACAGAGTCCCTGCTCCCAGGAGCAGCCCAGCAAATAGGCAATCACGTTGAGTAGACAGAGTGCTGGTGGGGGATGATACAGCCCGGAGTACGATGAAGGGTCCCTCCGGGCAAGCGGGCCAGGTGGGTGACGTCTGTGCTGGGCCTGAAATCTACTGAGTAGTTAGCAAAGAAAGTGTGTGTGTGTGTGTGTGTGTGTGTGTGTGTATGTGTGTGTGTGTGTACGCACACGCACGTGTGAATGTGCACATATGTGCAGAAGAGGGCAGAAGGAATCGTGCGGAAGCATGGGGAAGGGCACTCCAGGTAAAAGGAACAGCATGTGCAAAGGCCCAGAGTTGGACAGCAAGCCTGGGATGTTCTGGAACTACAAGTCCCAGCTCCTGGATCTGCAGGGAGGGTGGGAAGCGGGAAGTGATGGGAGGTGACCTGGGAGGCTGGCTGGGTTGGCTCCATTCAGATGATTGGTCATCTATTTGTTCTCAAGCTATAACCTCACCCTGCACCCCAGGACAGCCCAAGCTCAGAAACCAGCTCCTGTTCGCTCCAGCAGGAGAGGGGACTGACTTTACGGCAGAGGTGCAGGGTGCTCTTATCAGACCCAGCGCTACAGAGAGCCCAGGGACACTGTCCCCATCTGCCCATCTCCACCACACCTGCCAAACTGATACATCCTAGATCCCTTAACCCAAGAAGAACTATATGCGGTCCCAGCCCACCCTCCTGGGAAGGACTTGATTAGCCTCTGTTGGATCTAGGCCTCCCTTCCAGTCTGTTCAGCCGGCTGGTGGTCAAGTGTGAACGCTAAGCACCTGTCCTCATGGCTACATGAGAAAGGCTTACCAAAAGGGGATTGGACCGGCTGGGCACGGTGGCTCACACCTGTAATCCCAGCACTTTGGGAGGCCAAGGCAGGTGGATCACTTGAGGCCAGGATGTCAAGACCAGCTTGGATGACGTGGTGAAACCCTGTCTCTACTAAAAATACAAATAATTAGCTGGGTGTGGTGGCAGATGTCTGCAATCCCAGCTACTCAGGAGGCCGAGGCAGGAGAATCGCTTGAAGCCAGGAGGCAGTGGTTGCAGTGAGCTCAGATCGCACCAGTGCACTCCAGCCGGGGTGACAGCCCGGGTGACAGAGTGAGACTCCAACTCAGAAAAAAAAAAGGCAGGGCAGGTCAGCCTAATGGCCTAAAGGCCAGTGGTGTCCATTTAGTTAATTCCATTCTGGTCCTCCTGGCACACAGGCCTGTGCCCAACTTCTTTGGCTTTTCCCAGATATCCCGATTCCAGTTGTCCTTGTTTTGCGTGGACCTGCCACACCTCAAAGTCAACTTCAAATACCTCTGCCCTGTCAAATGAGGTGATCCAAGCCATGTTACCATGTCAAACTCCATGTCAAATGGTGGCATCCAGGTTTCCATTCTCAGAGTTGTCCTCTCCATCTGATATCCATCCTTCCCTCTTCCTTCCTTCCTTCTTTCCTTCCCTTTTCCTTCCTTCCCTTTTCTTTCTTTTTTAATTTTTTTTTTTAAAGACAGGGTTTCACCATGTTGGTCAGGCTGGTCTTGAACTCCTGACCTCAGGTGATCTGCCCGCCTTGGCCTCCAAAGTGCTTATATTACAGGCGTGAGCCACCACCCCCGGCCTCTTTCTTTTTTAATTTTTATTTATTTATTTATTTATTTGAGAAGGAGTTTCGCTCTTGTTGCCCAGGTTGGAGTGCAATGGCATGATCTCGGCTCACCACAATCTCCGCCTCCCGGGTTCAAACGATTCTCCTGCCTCAGCCTCCCAAGTAGCTAGGATTACAGGCATGCACCACCACACCCAGCTAATTTTGTATTTTTTAGTAGAGACGGGGGTTTCTCCATGTTGGCCAGGCTGGTCTCGAACTCCCGACCTCGGGTGATCCGCCCGCCTCGGCCTCCCAAAGTGCTGGGATTACAGGAGTGAGCCACTGCACCTGGCCTTGACTTCTTTCTTTTTTTTAAAGAAACAATGTCTCAGCTATGTTGCCAGGTTGGATGTAGTGGCTATTCACAGGTGCAAGGATAGCACACTATAGCCTCGAACTCCTGGGCTCAGGCGATCCTCCCACCTCAGCCTCCCAAGCAGCTGGGACTGCAGCCATGTGCCATCATGCGCAGCTGCCCTCTGCTTCTGCTGAATCTCCTCTCTGGTGGCTCTCCAGGACCCCTTCAACAGAGGAACAGATCGATTTAACCTGTCCTACCGTACTTGATCTATAGAGCGAAAATGTGGTTGCAATTTACAAAGCACACGCCTCCAGAATGGTTGGGTAAATTGAACATTAGAAACAAGGCATCACATGGGGTTTGCTCTGTGGTTAGCTTCCTCCGCCCGTTTGTTGACAAATGTGGCTACTCCAGGTTCTCTGCCCATTGAGAAGGAATCTCTAGATCCTTTCTAGTCTAGAGTCCCTCAGGCCCACCCTTGAGAGTTTCTTGGGAAGGAGGCTTCTAGGAGGTGATACAGTTGCCTTAGCAACCTGATTCTTGTTGGTGCTGGTACTTCGGCTTAGGAATTCTCCAGGGGGATGAGATATCACAAACCCCAATTTTACAGCTTGGTTTCCTGAGTTTCAACTCTCCTAAAATGTTAGTTGGTTGCCTGTAACTTTCATTTGGGATCATACCATTTACCAATTATCAATGTCATGAAATCTTAGGCAGTTGAACATTCAGCCTTAGACTAGGCCATGTCCTCAAGGTTTGGGTTTCTTAGCACAAATGTGAGGGGTAACTTTTTCTTTCAGCCTAAGAGTGAAAACAGAAAATAATCTTCTGGCTTGGGATAGAAAGATGTTTTTTCCCTAATTTCTCTTGGAATGCTACTCCTGCCTGCCCTTTTACAACTGGACAATGGGAGATACCATCATGTTGGTCTTGGAAGAGGAAGTACTTAAGAGGGACCAGAGACCAGAGGTTAAGGGTTGTGTGCTCCTGTGGCTCTTCCCAGACATTCCCATCCCAGTTGCTGTCGCCCAGGCTGGAGTACAGTGGCGCGATCTCGGCTCACTGCAACTTCTACTCCCGGGTTCAGGTGACCCTCCCACCTCAGCCTCCTATGTAGGACTACAGGTGTGTGCCACCATCTCTGGTTAATTTTTTTTTTTTTTTTTTTTTTTTGAGACGGAATCTTGCTCTGTCCCCAGGCTGTAGTGCAGTGACATGATCTCAGCTCACTACAATCTCCACCTTTCAGGTTCAAGCGATTCTCCTGCCTCAGCCTCCCGAGTAGCCAGGATTGCAGGCATGCACCACCAGGCCTGGCTAAATTTTGTATTTTTAGTAGAGACGGGGTTTCACCATGTTGGCCAGGCTGCTCTCCAACTCCTTATCTCTTGTGATCCACCAGCCTCGGCCTCCCAAAGTGCTGGGATTACAGGTGTGAGCCACTGTGCCTGGCCCTAATTTTTTTTTTTTTGAGATGGAGTCTCATTTTGTCACCCAGGCTGGAGTGCAGTGGCATGATCTTGGCTCACTGCAACCTCTGCCACCCAGATTCAAGCAATTCTCCTGCCTTAGCCTCCCGAATAAGTGGGATTACAGGTGCCTGCCACTGTGCCTGGCTGATTTTTGTGGTTTTTAGTAGAGACACGGTTTCACCATCTTGGCCAGGCTGGTCTTGAACTCCTGACCTCATGATTCATCCGCTCAGCCTCCCAAAATGCTGGAATTACAGGCATGAGCCACCGAGCTTGGCCTGGCCCTAATTTTTGTATTTTTTGTAGAGATAGGGCCTCACCAGGTTGCCCAGGCTGGTCTCAAACTCCTGAGCTCAAGTGATCTGCCCATCTCAGCCTCCCAAAGTGCTGGGATTACAGACATGAGCCCCTGCATCCAGCCTCCATATTTCCTAAAGCTTCAGCCTTTGAGTCCTATGAGATCACTGAAAATAGTTTAACTGATCTGTTAACACATAAGAAGAACCACCAGTGTCCCATCCAAAAATAGTAAAACTTCATTGCCCCTCACTCTGCCGTGAGTCAGCTAGTTTTGTACTTTTTTGACAAATTGTTTCTTAACACCCGACTTCTGACACTGATATCTGTATTATTTATTTATTTATTTTTGAGATGGAGTTTTGCTCTTGTTGCCCAGGCTGGAGTGCAATGGCACAATCTCGGCTCACCACAACCTCTGCCTCCTGGGTTCAAGCGATTCCCCTGCCTCAGCCTCCTGAGTAGCTGGGATTATAGGCGCTCACTACCAAGCCTGGCTAATTCTTTATATTTTTAGTAGAGACAGGGTTTCACCATGTTGGCCACACTGGTCTCGAACTCCTGACCTCAGGTGATCCACCTGCCTCAGCCTCCCAAACTGCTGGGATTACAGGCGTAAGCCACCACACCTGGCCCAGTATCTGTATTAATTGTGATTTTTTGTTTTGAATAACAATATCCAACTCAAGAGAGTTTATACTGAGTTCACTATTGTCTTCCGAAAATTTATGCTCACCCAGGACCTCAGAATGTGACCTAATTGGAAATAAGGTCTTTGCAGATGTAATTAGTTGAGATGAGATCACATTGAACTTGGATGTCCTTATAGGAAGAAGGAAATTTACACCGGGTACAATGACTCATGCCTGTAGTCTCAGCATTTTGGGGGACCGAGGCAGGTAGATCACCTGAAGTCAGGAGTTCGAGATCAGCCTGGCCAACATGGTGAAGCCCTGTCTCTACTAAACATGCAAAAATTAGCTGGGTGTGGTGGCAGGTACCTGTAATCCCATCTACTTAGGAGGCTGAGACAGGAGAATGGCTTGAACTTGGGAGGCAGAGGTTGCAGTGAGCCAAGTTCATGCCATTGTACTCCAGCCTGGGTAACAGAGCAACACTCTGTCTTTTAAAAAATAATACAAAATTTAAAAAGCTACAGGAACCAGGAGCCGGAAAGTTGCCTGGAATTTTCTTTCTCATCTGTGTCCCTCTCTTCCTCTGTGTCTGCTGCATGATTCTCTCTCAGTATCTCTTCCTCTGCATATCAGCTCCTCTGATTTCTTCAGTGCTTTTGAGGGCCTAAGAGATCCTGCAGCTCCCTGGCCTCCATGTTAAAGCACCCAAGCTCCAGGTGTCTCAAGAACACTAACTCTATTCCCTGGATTCCATATTCCCAGGGAAATCACCGATTGGCTTGCCTTGGGTCAGGTGACCACCCCTGGTCTAATCAACTTGGGTGGGGTGAAGGGCATGCTGGGCAGTCACACCTGGCTGGACACTGCTGGTGTAGCCAAGTGGACGCGTGGGGGATCTCCTAGAGCCGGAGCTGGTCATCCGCTGCCATAGCACTGTGCTCCTGCCATCCTGCAATTGCCTGGATTACGGTTCCCGTTGGTTGAGGCCCTGATATCCACTGACGGACTTCTCCCATGCCAAGTGCATTCCCAAAGGAGTCCTCTTCGTGGGTTCCCATCCCCGCACAGGGCTGCCCCTGTTACTGAGGGAGCAGGCAGACATGTGAGCATCTGGCTGCAACGAAGAGGGCCTGGAGCCCACACAGATGAAACATGTGCTTACCCAAGGTCCTGGTGTGAGCAGCAAGAGGGATTCCATCTGACTTGGGAAAGAAAATAAATAAATACCCAGTTTTTTATCTTACATTTATGCATTTTTATTACACCTTTAGCAAAATGTGAGCAGACAGACAAAAATGGAAAGGAAACATTCGAAACCCACCTCTCTGCCAGCTTCCATTGTCCTATGTCCCCTCTTACTACGCCCACATGTGTATGTCACACATAGTTGTGACCCAGCTACAAGCAATTCTGCATTGAGGTTTTTTTTTTGTTTTTTGGTTTTTGGTTTTGTTTTTGTTTGTTTTGAGACAGGGCCTTGCTCTGTTGCCCAGGCTGGAGTGCACTGGTGCAATCTCGGCTCACTGCAGCCTCTGCCTCCTGGGTTCAAGCAATTCTCACGTCTCAGCCTCCCCCGTAGCTGGGATTACAGGCGCTCACCACCATGCCCAGCTAATTTTTGTATTTTAGTAGAGATGGGGTTTCACCATGTTGGTCAGGCTGGTCTCGAACTCCTGGCCTCAAGTAATCTACCCACCTTGGGCTCCCAAAGTGCTGGGATTATAGGCATGAGCCACCTCGCCAGGCTTTGCATTGAGTTTCTTCACCTGGTGATACTATAATTCCTATAATGCTGTGGGTCTTCAGAACTGTCATTTTCAGTGGCTGCTTTCTCTTCCATGGAGTGGATGCACCATGCCTTTCTCTGGATGGGTCCAGCCACAGGGAGAAGGCAGAGGCTGGCCCTCCAGGTGGTGATGTGACACATTTTCTTCCTCCCATTTTTGGTCCATGGGCCAACTTAATGTTATCCCTTGTCCAATAAGCCCCACGCCCCTCCTCCTACCTGACTTCAAGGTTGTAGAAAGGCCACCAGGGAGGGCAAAGCTCACGGCTCAGGGTTTAGGTGGGTAGAGTTCATGAACCTCCACCTAGCAAGTTGGTGACCTTGGCAAGTTACCTATGGCATGGTTCTCCTTCCCTCCCTCCCTCCTTCCTTCTTTCCTTCCTTCCTTCCTTTCTCTCTCTTTCTCTCTTTCTCTCTCTCTCTTTCTTTCTTTCTTTTCTTTCTTTTTCTCTTGACAGTCCTGCTCTGTTGCCCAGGCTGCAGTGCAGCGGTGTGATCTCAGCTCACTACAGCCTCTGCCTCCCAGGATCAGGTGATTCTTGTGCCTCAGCCTCACTCACTGAGGGATTCTAGGTATATGCCACCATGCCTGGCTAATTTTTGTTTTTGTTTTTGTTTTGACTGAGATGGAGTCTCACTCTGTCGCCCAGTCTGGAGTGCTGCAATGATATGATCTCGGCTCCCTGCAACCTCCACCTCCTGAGTTCAAGCGATTCTCCTGCCTCAGCCTCCTAAGCAGCTGGGACTACAGTCACACACCACCACACCCGGCTAATTTTTGTATTTTTATGAGACGGGGTTTCACCATGTTGGTCAGGCTGGTCTTGAACTCCTGACCTCATGATCTGCCTGCCTCAGCCTCCAAAAGTGCTGGGATTACAGGTGTGAGCCACTGCACCCAGCAAATTGTTGTTTTTGAAACAGTCTCGCTCTGTTGCCCAGGCTGGAGTGCAGTAGTGAGATCTCAGCTCACTGCAACCTCCACCTCCCACGTTCAAGTGATTCTCCTGCCTCAGCCTCCCAACTAGCTGGGACTACAGGCATGTGCCTTTTCTTATTTGATTGTGCAGCCCAAACCCATTCCACGAGGCCACATCCTTACAATTCTCACTTTATTAGCTGCATAATAATCCATAGAAGAGGCCAGACATGGTGGCTCACACCTGTGATCCCAGTACTATGGGAGACTGAGGTGGGAGGATTGCTGGACCCCAGGAGTTTGAGACCAGCCCAAGCAACATAGTGAAATCCCATCTCCACAAAATTACAAAAATTAGCTAGGCATGGTGGTGTGCACCTATAGTCCCAGCTACTCCAGAGGATCACTTGAGCCTGGGAGATCTGGGCTGCACTGAGCCATGATCATACCACTGCACTCCAGCCTGGGTGACAGAGCAAGACCCTATCTCAATAAATAAATAAACAAACAAACAAATAGCCAGTTTATTCTCTTCCAGTTCGGGTGGTCGGAAGTGGGAAGTCCCAGTGGAGGCCGGGCCGTGCTCTCTCTGGGGACCGTGGGGGAGGATCCTTCCTGGCCTCTTCCAGTTTCTGGTGGCTCCAGGCACTCCTTGGCTTGTGGCCACATCGCTCTGTGGGAGACTAAAATCTGCCCCCTCAGAATATGTTTCTTTTCATATTCGGAGATGGCTCTTTAGATAAACTGCAGACAATTTTCTCAAGACACAAGAAGAAATTATTATTTAAGAAAAAAAAAAGACAAATTGCAGACACAGGAATAGCTCTGAAAAGTTGTTCCTTTGTAAAAAGCATATACCTGTAAAGGAGTTCTCGGCCAGGCATGGTGGCTCACACCTGTAATCCCAGCACTTTGGGAGGTCAAGGTGGGCGGATCACTTGAGGTCAGGAGTTCAAGACCAGCCTGGCCAATATGGTGAAACCCTGTCTCTACTAAAAATGCAAAAATAATTAGCTGGGGATGGTGGCGCACATCTGTAGTCCCAGCTACTCGGGAGGCTGAGGCAGGAGAATCGCTTGAACCCAGGAGGCAGAGGTTGCAGTGAGTCGAGATCACGCCACTGCACCCCAGCCTGGGTGACAGATTGATGCTCTGTCTCAAAATAAGTAAACAAATGGGCCGGGAGTGGTGGCTCACGCCTGTAATCCCAGCACTTTTGGAGGCCAAGGTGGGCAGATCACCTGAGGTCAGGAATTCAAGACCAGCCTGGCCAACATGGAGAAACCCCGTCTCTACTAAAAATACAAACAAATTAGCCGGGCGTTGTGGCAGTCGCCTATAATCCCAGCTGCTCGGGAGGCTGAGGCAAGAGAATTAAACGTGGGAGTCGGAGGTTGCATTGAGCCAAGATTGCGCCATTGCACTCCAGCCTGGGCAACAGAGTGGGACTCCATCTCAAAAAATAATAACAAAATAAATAAATGAAAGAATAAAGGAGCTCTCCATGAGTAAGCAGTAGATGCAAGCAGAAGCTTTCTCTGAGGCTCCTTATCAGCCTAAGGACGGGTTTAGGAAAGATCTTTCATAGGAACAGAGACTAGAGCTGGCAATCGCCCAGATAGATTGCCACAGACCTGTTATTTGGGCAGCTCCAAGGTGACCTGGGAGGCGTTATCTGCGGAACAAGGCACCTTTCACTCCCACGCACTCTGCCTCCCTCACCTCCCCAGAGTGTGTCACCCTCCCTGCAGAACCTCCGAGCCCCACATCCGATGCTATAAAAACTTCAATCAGGGCCGGGCACGGTGGCTCCCGCCTGTAATCCCAGCACTTTGGGAGGCCGAGGCGGGCGGATCACGAGGTCAGGAGATCGAGACCATCCTGGCTAACAGTGAAACCCTGTCTCTACTAAAAATACAAAAAATTAGCTGGGCATGGTGGCATACACCTATAGTCCCGGTACTAAGGAGGCTGAGACAGGAGAATTGCTTGAACCCAGGAGGTGGAGGAGGTGGTGGTGAGCCAAGATCTCACCACTGTACTCCAGCCTGGGCAACAGAGCAAGACTCCATCTCAAAAAAAACAAAACTTCAATCGTCTGGCCCTTTTGCAAGCCTTTTGTTGTTTTTTTGAGACAGAGTCTCGCTCTGTCGCCCAGGCTTGAGTGCAGTGGCCAGATCTCGGCTCACTACGACCTCTGCCTTCTGGGCTCAAGTGATCCTCCTGCGTCACCCTCAGGAGAAGCTGGGACTACAGGTGCCCGCCACCACGCCTGGCTAGTTTTTGTAGAGATCAGATTTTGCCATGTTGCCCAGGCTGGTCTTGAACTCTTGGGCTCAAGCTATCTGTTCACCTTGTCCTTCCAAAGTGCTGGGATTACAGGCATCAGCCTTTGCCTGCCGCCTGGGATTAGGATTTGGACCTATCTTATTGGGGGCTACCATTCAGCTCACTACATGTGGAGAATTGTTTTTCTTCTAATCCTAAAGCTTCTCCTCTCCTATATGTACACTTTTTCCATCCTTGTCTTTCTGTCCTGGGAAAAAGTAACCATCTCTCATCCTTCTCATAGAGGATTTTGGGGTTTCACGTAGGGGTACTCCTCAGACTAGGTGTTTTTCAAGAGAGAAGGCTAACTACCAAGAGTGGGTTTTTTTTTTTTTTTTTTTTTTTTTTTTTTGAGATGGAGTCTCACTCTGTCGCTCAGGCTGGATTGCAGTGGCATGATCTTGGCTCACTGCAACCTCCATCTCCCGGGTTCAAACGAATCTCCTGCCTTAGCCTCCTGAGTAGCTGGGGTTACAGGCACACACTACCATGCCCAGCTAATTTTTTGTTTTTTAGTAGAGACAGGGTTTCACCATGTTGATCAGGCTGGTCTCGAACTCCTGAACTTGCGATCCACCCGCCTTGGCCTCCCAAATTGCTGCACTTAACAGGCATGAACCACCGCGCCCGGCCAAGAGTGGGTATTTATCTAGAGAGAGAGGGGCTTCTAGAGCAGGAGCACCCTGTGTAGTGGCGGGGGCCAGGGCCCAGCTCCATGCTGCGCTGAGCGCCCCACCCCCCACCCCCCAGAGAGTAGCCTATTTGCAAAGCTTTTACTTGTCTCTAAACCACTTTCGCTAAAATGTCTATTTTTAGCCTCACAACTTCTCTGAAGTTGGAGTAACAAACCTCATTTTTACAGAAGAAACAGGCTGAAGGGTTGGGGGCAGGGCTGCATTTCAGGGCCGCCAGAAGAGGAGGCTGGGGCCCCTCCACCCCCGAGGACAGACTCTCCAGAGCAGGGCTGGGAGCATAAGGCCTCCCTTTCTGGAGCTCTGTGTTTCCCTCTTCTGGAGCTCTGCCTGCCCCTTGGCTGTGGTCTTCAGGATTTTTTTTTTTTTTTTTGAGATGGAGTCTCGCTGTGTCACCCAGGCTGGAGTGCGGTGGCACGATCTCGGCTCACTGCAAACTCTGCCTCCCGGGTTCAAGCGATTCTCCTACCTCAGTCTACGCACTACAGGCACACACAACCACGCCTGGCTAATTTTTTTTTTAGTAGAGACAGGGTTAGCTAGGATGGTCTTGAACTCCCGGCCTTGTGATCTGCCTGCCTTGGCCTCCCAAAGTGCTGAGATTACAGGCATGAGCCACTGCACCTGGCCAGTCTTCAGTCTTTTTAAGGCAATGCCTGTGCTTTCTGCACACACACACACCCCCACCCTACCCTCCCACCCCCCCCCATCTCCCCACCCCCCACACCCATCATTCAGCCTGCCCTCTCCCCGCCCCTCAACATTCGGCCTGCCCGCCGGCCAACACTGTCTTCCCAGCTTTTTACCCTGATGCCTGTCTGTGCTCTCTTTCCCTCCCCCCAGGAAATTCAGTTTGGTCTTGCTCCCCCAAAACCATTGTATTCTAAACTTCTTCTCATTGAATCAACATTAAATTTTATGGTCGTTTTAGATTTACAGAGAAGTTGCAGATGTGTGGGTGGGAGACCCTGCAAGTGCTGAGGCAACGGTCTGAAGCCCCAGCCTGTTTCCGCATAAATGATGAAATTAGAAATATAATCACATAAGCAATCATAGATACAGACATCTAAATATATACATATATACTCATTATAATCTTTAATATTGCTAATGCTTCTCAGGTTGCAAAGTGTGAACCTAAGGTGACATTGTGAAAGAAGTGACCCTAAGGCAGGATGCCCTAAGCCCTCTGTCACGCCCGCATTAGGGCTGCTGGAGGGCGCCTTGGCTGTGCGGCAAAGCTTCCGCTGTTCAGCCAGCTGTGGAATGAGACATCTTGGAGGAGGAGCTGGGAGTTACCAGAAAACTCCGCTCTCCCAAGCTCCTGTGGTGGGCCTGACGGCTGTCAGGGAGACCCACAAACATCCGGGGGCTTCGTTGTCTCTGTGCGATGCTGTGCCTCATAGGTCACGTTCCATGTCCACTTTCATGTTCCGCTTCTGCACCTGGTTCCTCTTTTTCTTAGAAGATGTAATCAGTAAAAGTAACGTAAATCTTAATGTCTGTTCTTTCTTGACAAATATGGAAAAGTGCTGATGCATTATGCTCCTACCTCATCTCGGCTACTTGAAAACCCTGGGCCCCCATCCCTATGACACGTGGGGTACTTGACCCTATTACTGACCACCAATGCCGCGCCCTACCTGCCCTGCCCTCAGCTTTGTACTCAATAAAAGTCAGAGTGTGTGGACACTCGGGACCACGCCGGACTCCGCGCTTGGGTTGGCAGTGAACCCCTGGGCCCAAACTCTCTTTCTCTGGATCTCTGTGTCTTTTGTCTTGATTTCCACAGTTTCTCATCTCCACAACAGTAGAGGGGCTCACAGGACCCTGTAGGGCTGGACCCTACACAGATAGTTTCCATTCCAAACCACAGTAGAAAATAAGAGTTTTCATATACCCCACGCCCAGGTTCCCCTGCTACTAGCGTTGTGCATTACTATGGTGCGTTTCTCCCAGCTCATGAACCCAGATGAACCCATCATGTCTCCCACGATTATGAACTAAAGTCCAAACTTCAGATTTCCATGGTTTTTATTTTATTTATATTTATTTATTTATTTTTTTTTGTTTTGAGATGGAGTCGTGAACTGTCACCCATGCTGGAGTGCAATGGCACGATCTTGGCTCACTTGCTGAAGTCAGTGGTGTGATCTCAGCATGCTGCAACCTCCACCTCCCGGATTCAAGCCATTCTCCTGCCTCAGCCTCCTGAGTAGCTGGGATTACAGGTGCCCAACACCATACTCGCCTAATTTTTGTATTTTTAGTATAAACGGAGTTTCACCATGTTGGCCAGGTCTGTCTGGAACTCCTGACCTCAGGAGATCCATCTGCCTCAGCCTCCCAAAATGCTGGGATTACAGGCATGAGCCACTGTGCCCAGCCAAATGGTAGCTTCTATATATATATATATATATATATATATATATATATATATATATATATTTTTTTTTTTTTTTTTTTTTTTTTTTTTTTGAGACAGAGTTTTGCTCCTGTTGCCCAGGAGTGCAATGGTGCAATCTCGGTTCACTGTGACCTCCGCCTCCTGGGTTCAAGTGATTCTCCTGCCTCAGCCTCCTGAGTAGCTCGGATTACAGGTGTACGCCACCACGCCGGGCTAAGTTTTTCTATTTTTAGTAGAGACAGGGTTTCAACATGTTGGACAGGATGGTCTCGATCTCTTGATCTCATGATCCACCCACCTCAGCCTCCCAAAGTGCTGGGATTGCAGGCGTGAGCCACCGATGACCTACAGGCATGAGTGATCTTGCCCAGCCTACTTTAATTTTTTTGTTTGTTTTGAGCCAAGGTCTCTGCTCTGTCACCCAGACTGGAGTGCAGTGGCTGGACCATAGCTCACTGCCACCTTGACCTCCTGGGCTCAAGCAATCCTCCCACCTCAGCTTCCTGAGTAGCTGGGAGTACAGGCGTATGCCACCATGCCCAGCTAATTTTTTTCCCTCTAAGATGGAGTCTAGCTCTGTCACCCAGGCTGGAGTGCAGTGGCGCAAACTTGGCTCACGGCAACCTCTGCCTCCCAGGTTCAAGCAATTCTCCTGTCTCAACCTCCCGAGTAGCTGGGATTTCATGTGCACACTACCATGCCTAGCTAGTTTTTGTATTTTTAGTAGAGTCAGGGTTTCACCCTGTTGGCCAGGCTGGTCTCGAACTCCTGGCCTCATGATCCACCTGCCTCAGCCTCCCAAAGTGCTGCGATTACAGGCGTGAGCCACCATGCCCAGCCATAATTTTTAATTTTTTTTATAGAAACAAGGTCTCACTGTGTTGCCCAGGTTAGTCTTGAACTCCAGGGCTCAAGCAATCTGCCTGCCTCACC
Organism: Cheracebus regulus; assembly: GCA_963574635.1. Taxonomy (NCBI): domain Eukaryota; kingdom Metazoa; phylum Chordata; class Mammalia; order Primates; family Pitheciidae; genus Cheracebus; species Cheracebus regulus. The sequence continues at coordinate 218,334 of CAUYQU010068626.1, read as the reverse complement.
CTCCCAAAGTGTTGAGATTACAGACATAAACCACCGTGCGTGGCCCAGATTACCTTAGTTTTTACCTGGTGTCCTTTTCGTGTCCCAAAATCCCATCCAAGACCCCTACATAGCACTTAGTTGTCGCCTTCAGCTCCTCTTGGCTGTGATGGTTTCGTAGACTTTCCTCGTTTTTGATAATCTTGACAGTTTTGAGGCATACTGGTCAGGCATTTTAGAGAAGGTCCCACACTTTGGGATTCTATTGTGATTACACTTGGATTATAGGTTCTTGGGAAGAAAAGCACAGAAGGAAAGAACCGCTGTCATCTCATGGTATCAGAGGGACATGCTTTCAACATGATTTAGCAAGCTGGGCGCGGTGGCTTATACCTGTAATCGCAGCACTTTGTGAGGCTGGGGCAGGTGGATCTCCTGAAGTCAGGAGTTCGAGACCATCCTGGCCAACATAGTGAAACCCCATCTGTACTAAAAATACAAAAAATTAGCTGGGCACGTGGCAGGCCGAGGAGGAGAATCACTTGAACCTGGGAGGTGGAAGTTGCTTAAAGTGAGCTGAGATGGCACCATTGCATTCCAGCCTGGGCAACAGGAGTGAAACTCCATCTCAAAAAAGAAAAAAAAAAAAAGACTTAGTGCTCTCAACATTGACCTTCATTGCCTGGCTAAGGTCACGTTTGCCAGGAATCTCTCTCTACTTAGGTGAAGTCACTCTTTGTCCCCCTGCCTGCTTCCACAATGGACTTTTTGGAAGGAAGTCACCAGGTGCAGCCCGCAAGTAAGGGATGGAAAATTAGGCTCCATCTCCTTGAGGGTGACATAAATTCTTTGGATTTCCACACAGGAGACTTGTCTATTTATGTATTTATGTATTCAGTCATTTACCTATCAGTGTAGATAGATATTTATGTATTTATGTATTCATGTATTTATGTATTCAGTCATTTATCTATCAGTGTAGACGCATGGATATCAATTTTATACTATGGGTTATAAGGTTACTTTATTTATTTATTTATGTATTTATTTGAGATGAAGTCTCGTTCTGTTGCCCAGGCTGGAGTGCAGTGGCTCAATCAGCTCACCTCGTACCTCCGCCTCCTGAGTAGCTGGGACTACAGGCACCTGCAACCATGCCCGGATACATTTTGTATTTTTAGTAGAGACAGGGTTTCACCATATTGGTCAGGCTGGTCTCGAACTTCTGACCTCAAGTGATCCACCTGCCTCGGCCTCCCAAAGTGCTGGGACTATAGCCGTGAGCCACTGCGCCCAGTTCATTTATTTTTGAGACAGGATCTCGCTCTGTCACCCAGGCTGGAGTGCAGTGACGCCATCATAGCTCACTGCAGCCTTAACCTCTCAGGCTTAAGCAATCCTGCCTCCACCTCCTGAGTAGCCGGAACTACATGATCCGCTAATTTTTGCTTTTATTTTCAGCAGAGGTGAGGGCTCACTATGTTGCCTAGGCTAGTCCTGAATTCCTCAGTTTCCTCAGTCTTTTTTTTTTTTTTTTTTTTTTTTTTTAATAGAGGGGGTCTGTTGCCCAGGCTGGAGTGCAGTAGCATGATCTTGGTTCACCACAACCTCCACCTCCCAGGTTCAAGCGATTCTCCTGCCTCAGCCTCCCGAGTAGCTGGGACAACAGGCGCACGACACCATGCCGGCTAATTTTTATACTTTTAGTACAGACGGGGTTTCACTGTGTTGGACAGGCTGATCTTGAACTCCTGACCTCATGATCTGCCTGCTTCAACCTCCCAAAGTGCTGGGATTACAGGCGTGAGCCACCACGCCCGGCCAGTTTTCTCAGTCTTAATCCTGTAAGACAGGTTAGAAGAGGAACTGCAGAGCCACCATGCCTGACCTCTTTTCCTTCTTTTGTTCCCCAAGTTGTTCTAGCTTTGGCCACTGGAAGCTTTTTCGGTTCATGGCTGTGACCCCCATCAGACATGCATCCATTAAGGTGGTGTTTTGTCTGGAAGCACTTCTTTTCTTTCTGGAACTTGAATATGCTCCAGGTTCATCTGTTTCTTGCCCTCATCCTAGAATTGCCAATTTCCCCGGGGATCCCTGGTTCCTTTTGCGGAGGAAAATGGTATCAGGAACCAATATCCAGGCCAGGCACAACGGCTCACACCTGTAATCCCAGCACTTTGGGAGGCCAAGGCAGGTGGATCACCTGAGGTCAGGAGTTCAAGATCAGTCTGACCAACATGGTAAAACCCCATCTCTAATAACAATCCAAAAATTAGCTGGGCATGGTGATGGATGCCTGTAATCCCAGCTATCTGGGAGGCCGAGGCAGGAGAATCACTTGAACCCAGGAGGCGGAGGTTGCAGTGAGCTGAAACTGTGTCATTGTACTCCAGCCTGGGCAACAAGAGTGAAACTCCGCTTCAAAAAAAAAAAAAAAAAAAAGGAAGGAAGAAACCAAGCTCCAGATGCTGGTGCATTCTCCTTGCTCCTGGGGTGTTGTTGCTTCTGGGCCTTTTCATTTGATGGGGCAAGGCATCTCTGCCTGTCTACTGCAGGCTTTTTCACGGGGCAATCACAGCCCCACCACTCCTTGGCTCAGCTGGAACCTTCCCTCTGCTTCTCAGTGCTCTTTTGGTCAAATCCCAAATCCTCAGCTGTCCCCCTCCCCAATCCTCCTTGCTATCTGCACCTACCCCGGGCCTCCCTGCCTCCAGCGTGCCACTGCTGCCGGGGCCTTTGCACCATCTCTTCCCAAAGCCTGCGATGCTCTGGCCTTCGAGACCCATGCAGCTTCTCCTCGGTCTGCTCATCCAGATCAGTGCTCAGCTCCGGTATCCTGACCTCAGGGAGGCCTTCCCAGCTGGGTAGTCCCCCTTCCCTGTCTCTCCCCTCCTAACCTGTCTCACATTTCTTTGCAGCATGACACTGTATCTTATTTTTATTCTTCTTAGCTTCTCTTCCTTACTGAGTATAAACTCCAGGGGGTTGTGGGGGCGGCAGATCTGGGGCTTGTCCAGTGCTGCATCCCTGGAGCCCAAATGTAACAGGCACAGCTTGCTGCAAGGTATACACTTGCTGAATGAATCAGTGTTGCAAAGCCGGGGTCACCACCCTCAGTGTATGGCGGGCATGGGGTTGAATCCAGGCTCCTGGCCCCAAACTCTGCTGCCCCCTACCTCCTCCACCACCTCTTGAACTTTGCATCAGAAGCAGGACTATGGATTCACTGAACGCTCCCCTAGCCCTGGTTCAGAGACTGCATTATTGTTCCCTTGTGCCAGATGGGGAAACTGAGGCAGATGTGGCTGGTTCAAGGTCACACAGTCGACAGATGGTAGGGCAGGGATGTGAACCCAGGTAGCCTGGGTTTTGAGTATGTGTGTTTTACAGAAAGAATTTCTGAGCCAGGCATGTTGGCTTACACCTGTAATCCCAGCACTTTGGGAGGCTGAGGCAAGTGAATCAGCTCAGGTCAGGAGTTCGAGACCAGCCTGGCCAACATGGAGAAACCCCATCTCTACTAAAAATACAAAATTAGTCAGGTGTGGTGGCGCATGCCTGTATTCCCAGCTACTTGGGAGGCTGAGGCAGGAGAATCACTTGAACCCAGAAGGCAAAGATTGCGGTGAGCCGAGATTGCACAGTTGCACTCCAGCCTGGGCAACAAGAGCAAAACTCTGTCTCAAAAAAAAAAAAAAAGAATTTCTGTGGAGCACCCATCTAGCTGGACCCAGAAACACAATCTTCACCCGCTCATTCCTGCCCTGGAGTCCTGGAGCACCTGGCTGCCTCTGAGCTGTCTGATCTGGCCCACAATCAAGTGCAAGTGGCACCATCCCCTCCACCTGCAAACCCCACAGCCCCTGACCCTCTGTGTCATTCTGCAGCCCATCGGTCACAACCTAGAGATGTAGGCTGCAAGGCCAGGGGCTCCTGACTCCTTTACCCCAGGTATTCCCGCCAGGCCACCTCTCAGCGCTTCTTGGAGCCTGGGTCCTTGCAAGTCAGGCTTACAAGGAGTGGAATATGACCTTGGCCTTGTTCTCTAACCATCTGCTCTGCCCTTTCTTTGCCATCATCCTTACATGATCCAGGGCAGCAGCTTTCTAGTTGTGTTGACTGGAACCTACAGTAAGAAACACATCTGACATCTCACACACACTCACACCTAGGAATGGAACCAAAGCCTGTGGGAGGAACATCCGCCCTTACTACAGGGAATGCAGCCTGACATCGTCTTTTTGTTCTATTTTTAAATTAAATTAAATTACATTTATTTATTTATTTTGAAACGGAGTCTCAGTCTGTTGCCCAGGCTGGAGTGCAGTGGCACAATCTCGGCTTACTGCAACCTGCACATCCCGGGTTCAAGTGATTCTGGTGCCTCAGTCTCCTGAGTAGCTGGGACTACAGGCATGCACCACCATGCCCAGCTGATTTTTGTATTTTTAACAAAGACGACAGGGTTTTTACCATGTTGGTTTTACCACGTTGGCCAGGCTGGTCTCAAACTCCTGACCTCAGGTGATCCACTCACCTTGGCCTCTCAAAGTGCTGGGATGACAGGCATGAGCCATCGCGCCCAGCCTCCGTTCTATTTTTTCACACTTGACCCACTGAATGGTTCTCCAGCACACTAGCATGTCACAACCTGGTGTTGTTGCTATTTAAAAATGCTCTTGGCCAGGTGCAGTGGCTCACGCCTGTCATCCCAGCACATTGGGAGGCCAAGGAAGGTGGATCACTTGAGTCCAGGAGTTCAAGACCAGCCTGGTCAACATAGCGAGACCTCTCTCCTAAAATAAAATAATTAGCTGGCTGTGGTGGCACACGCCTGCAGTCCCAGCTACTTGGAAGGCTGTGGAGGGAGGAGGATTGCTGGAGCCGATAGGTCGAGGCTGCAGTAAGCCATGGTCACCTCACTGCACTCCAGCCTGAGCAACAAGATCCTATCGCAAAGAAAAAAGAAAGAGAGAGAGAAAGAGAAAGAAGGAAAGAAGGAAGGAAGGAAGGAAAGAAAGAGGGAGGGAAGAAAGGAGGGAGGAAGGAAGGTGGGAAGGAAGGAAGGAGGGAAGGAAAGAAAGAGAGAAAGAAGGAAAGGCCAGGCGTGGTGGCTCATGCCTGTCATCCCAGCACTTTAGGAGGCCAAGGCAGGCAGATCACAAGGTCAGGAGTTTGTGACCAGCCTGGTCAACATGGTGAAACCCTGCCTCTACTAAAAATACAAAAAATTAGCCGGGTGTGATGGTGCACATCTGTAATCCCAGTGACTTGGGAGGCTGAGGCAGGAGAATTGCTTGAACCTGGGAGGTGGAGGTTGCAGTGAGCCAAGATCGTGCAACTGCACTCCAGCCTGGATGACAGAGTGAGATGCCAAAGAAAGAAAGTGAGAGAGAGAGAAAGGGAGGGAAGGAAAGAAGGAAGGAAGGATTTAAAAAATATTCTTTTAGAGTAGAAATATCCAATCCTGCAAAGTCCAAAGATGCTGTTCTAGATAACTAGAAGGATAGCTCAGAAACTCGTTTTCTGAGGGTGCCCTCCATGTCATGCACAGTTATAAGCATTTTACATATATGAATTTGTTTCGTCCTGACGACAGTTCTGAAAGTTGGGCACCATTATTAGCATCCCCAGGCTACAGATGAGGAGGCAGAGGCACAGAGAGGTTAAGTCGCCTGAGGTCACACAGCTCCACAGTGGCAGGCCAGGCAGTTTGGTTCCAAGGAAGGTGCTCTTAACCCCCAGTAATCCCAGCACTTTGGGAGGCCAAGGTGGGTGGATCACTGGAGGTCAGGAGTTTCAGACCCACCTGGTCAACATGGTAAAACTGTCTCTTAACTCCAGTAACGCCAGCACTTTCACACTTTATCTGGCCAAAGCAAAAGGGTAAGAACTCTAGCTGGTAGTTTCTGCCTTGCCTGGGAGGAAAAGACCCACACCCAGCAAAGTGGGCTTCCTGCCAGGATGGGGCATGGAGGCAGGTGTCTGGAGTCCTTTGTGCAGCGGCTGAAGAAGTGGGCTCTTCACACCTGCATCCCCCACTGCTGGGGTGCTCAGGGTGCTGCCCTGAGATAACCCTTCTTGCAGACGTGCGTGGGTGGTGGTGGTGAAGCCACCCCGGGTTGAGCAGAGCAAAAATGTTTGCAGCATTTGTGCAAAGCTGTGAGTTGCTTGGCTTTTGTAGGGGAAGTTCTGCAGGGATGTTCTGCATGAGACGATTAAGGGAAAGAAGAAGGCCTGGGCTGGCACGGTGGCTCACACCTGTAATCCCAGCACTTTGGGAGGCTGAGGCAGGTGGATCACCTGAGGTCAAGAGTCCTCGCCTAGACTGCCAAGATGGCAAAATCCCATCTCTACTAAAAATACAAAAATTATGACCAGGTGTGGTGGCTCACGCCAATAATCCCAGCACTTTGGGAGAGGCAGGGAGATCACCTGAGGTTGGGAGTTTGGGACCAGCCTGATCAACAGGGAGAAACCCCGTCTCTACTAAAAATACAAAATTAGCCAGGTGTGGTGGTGCATGCCTGTAATTCCAGCTACTTGGGAGGCTGAGACAGGAGAATCACTTGAACCTGGGAGGAGGAGGTTGCGGTGAGCTGAGATCGCGCCATCGCACTCCAGCCCGGACAACAAGAGTGAAACTCCGTTTCAAAAATAAATAAATAAATACAAATACAAAAATTGTCTTATCATTTCCAGCTTGGTGGTGGATGTCTGTAATCCCAGCTACTCGGGAGGCTGAAGCAAAAGAATCGCTTGAACCCAGGAGGCAGAGGTGGCAGTGAGCTGAGGTTGTGCCACTGCACTCCAGCCTGGGTGACAGAACAAGACTCCATCTCAAAAAAAGAAAAAGAATAGGCCTGGAGGCCTGGGAAGCTCTTCGGAAGGGCCTGCAGTCGGCCTCTGCCCGCCCAAGCCTGTTCTCCACTGACCAGCCCCACCCGTTAATGACTAAGGCCTCCTTTCTCTTCCATCAAGTAGGGCCAAGGTATTTCCCAATCAGCACTAATTTCCTGAGAAAGGAGCCGAGGCTCCAGAGCTGACGAGAGTAATGCACGTTGGTTGACTTTCCTGCAGCTGAGGGGCCATGTTTCTTCTAGGATTGCTGTCCATTCTCCACTGCAATGAGTTCGTTTTCTTGACAAAGGGAACTTGAGGTAGCTTCCTCCAAGACACTCATGATGACGTTTAAAAATAAAGTGGAAGAGCTCAGAAACTGCAGAGGAAGGCAGCGGGCAATTCTATCAGGAACTTGAGGAACGATGACGGCTGTTCTTGAATGTTACATTTGCTTATTTCTTGAGATGGAATCTCACTCTGTCACCCAGGCTGGAGTGCAGTGATGAGATCCTGGCTCACTGCAACCTCCGTCTCCTGGGTTCAAGCGATTCTCCTGCCTCAGCCTCCTGAGTAGCTAGGACTACAGGCATCTGCCACCATGGCTGGCTAATTTTGTTTTTTCAGTAGAGATGGGGTTTCATCATGTTGGCCAGGCTGATCTTGAACTCCTGACCTCATTATCTGCCCATTTTGGCCTCCCAAAGTGCTGGGATTACAGGCGTGAGCTACCGCTTGCCCAGCTTGAATGTTAAATTTATCTTAAGCTTCCTGGTGCCCCAAGCAAAAGAGAGAGACATGATAAGTCCCTAGGGCCACAGTCTCAAAAAGGAAGTGTATTAGGTTTTCAGGAAAGTGAAACTTCTTTTTTTCTCTCTCTCTCTGAGACAGAGGAGTTTTGCTCTGGTTGCCCAGGCTGGAGTACAATGGCATGATCTCAGCTCACTGAGGCAATTCTCCTGCCTCAGCCTCCCAAGTAGCTGGGATTACAGGTGCCCATCACCAGGCCTGGCTAATTTTTGTTTTGGTTTGGTTTTGATTTTTTTGAGACAGAGTCTTGCTCTGTCGTCCAGGTTGGAGTGCAGTGGCATGATCTTGGCTCACTGCAACCTCTGCCTCCCAGGTTCAAGCAATTCTCCTGCCTCAGCCTCCTGAGTAGCTGGGCATGTGCCACCACGCCTGGCTAATTTTTGTATTTTTAGTAGAGACAGGGTGTCACCATCTTGGCCAGGCTGGTCTCGAACTCCTGACCTTGTGATCCACCCACCTCAGCCTCCCAAAGTGCTGGGATTATAGGTGTGAGCCACCATGTCTGGCCATATTATTATTATTATCTTAGGAGAGACGGGTTTTTGCCATGTTGGCCAGGCTGTCCTGGAACTCTTGGCCTCCACCTGCCTTAGCCTCCCAACGTGCTGGGATTACATGCATGAGCCACCTTGCCCAGCTGAAATTGAAACTTGTTAGGACCGAGGACTAAGAAGACCCCTGGCATGATGGAAGTAGCAAGGATCTGGAAGAAGTTATTATAGACATTTATAGACTGTGTAGTCCTGAAAAAGGACTCAACCTTCCTGAGCTTCAGTTTTCTCATCCGTAAATTGGGGATGATAAGATTTACCTTGCTGGGCTGTTGTGGGTATCAGGGAGAAAATATAATTTCTCCTCAGCCCCCTTAAGTTCGTAGTTAGTGCATACCACTTTACAAAAGGCAGATTCACATGAAAACCAAGCAAGTTTATTAACACATGCAGTGCACATAGCGAGGAAGAAGCCTCAGTGAAAGGTGACCTGAAGCAGTGGCTCAGAACTCTGGCTTAGCATCTTCGACAAAGAATAATGAATTTTCTTTCTTTCTTTCTTTTTTTTTTTTTTTGATACGGAGTCTTGCTCTGTTGCCAGGCTGGAGTGGAGTGGCGTGATCTCAGCTCATTGCAACCTCCGCCTCCCTGGTCCAAGCAATTCTCCTGCCTCAGCCTCCCAAGTAGCTGGGAGTACAGGTGCCCACCACCACACCCGACTAATTTTGTATTTTTAGTAGAGCCACTGTGCCTGGCCCAGTCTTGACTGTTTACATACCTAAATACAGGACATAAATTCTACTTTACTGGAGACAATGCTTATCAGCTCAGAGGCACCAGAAGAGTCTACAAACAAACCTTCCTCCATTCATTTTCTCCCATATATTTACCTTCCCACAGTTGCCCACCCCGGGAAGCCTAAAACTGCTTTCCCTTGTCTTGTCACTTCTTGAAAATTCATTGTTATGGCCGGGCAAGGTGGCTCACGCCTGTAATCCCAGTACTTTGGGAGGTCGAGGTGGCCAGATGGAGGCCGGTGACAAAGTGAGACCCTGTCTCAAAATAACAATAACAATAATAATCTTTTAAAAGTCAAGATTACCAGAAATCTAGTTTACAGAACTTAACTGACTGTTATTCATGATTCTACTTACTATTATTATTATTTTTAGAGACAGGGTCTCACTTTGTCACCCAGGCTGAATTGCAGAGGTGAGATCACAGCTCACTGCAATCTTGAATTTCTGGGCTCAAGCAATCGTCCTTCTTCCTCAGTCTCCCAAGTAGCTAAAACTACAGGTGCATGCCGCTATGCCTGGCTAATTTTGTATTTCTTTGTAAAGATAAGATCTCACTATGTTGCTCAGACTGGTCTTGATCCTCTAACTTCAGCCTCCCAAAGTGTTGGAATTCCAGGCGTGAGCCACCAGTGCCTGGCCTGTTAATGGGTCTAACATTGGGAGTCCCTCAGAACCAGGACAGGTTTAAAGGACTTCAGGCAGTAACATAGTGTTTATGGATGAAAAGCAGAAGTAAGGGATAGAGCTTAATTGGTTACAGAGTTTGCCTTGTTTGAATCAGTTGGCCACCTAAGATCTATTAAAGCTCAGCTGCTGTAACTGACCAAAACTCAGCTATTTGCTACGTGAATATACTCTTAAGTTAATTAGTTTCATTTAGCATGAATGACTCCATATTAGTTTGGTCTGTTGGACCCAGTACAGGGTACTTGTCCAAATCAATGGCCTCCTGCAAATTTTATTTATCAGGTAGAAAGAGGGAGAGGATAGAAAGAGCTCTTCATCTGCTTGCTGCTTCTTAATTGCCTTCAGCTAAAAAAATATTTATGTCAAGGAGGTATATTTTGGGGGGACATATTCTGGTTTCCTTCACGGGGATCAAAGGGAACAATATGTGAAGCCCACCTTAGCGCTTGGCAATTGGGCATGGCTCCATTCTCCTGGCAGTGTCTCGCATAGTAAAAAGCATGACTTGAATTGCTGTCAGCACATACATATGCAATGAAGAGTTCCTTTGGAGGATGTGAAAGCATTCCTTACCTGGCTGTTTCTTGCAATGAACTCTGAAGACCAGAGGGCAGCACTGAAAGTGCAGCCTCGCAAAAGCATGGATAGTGGATAGGGGCAGGTGTTAGGAAACCTCGGGACAGGCTGCTTGCTTGGCCGTCAGAGTTCTTCTGAAACGTCCATTGCCCTTCTGGCTTTTGGCATCCTTGAAGTGGGCTAGAGACCCCGGCTAGGGCCCAGTGATCTGAGCCTGGGGTAGGCGTGAGGCTGCGAGCCTCAGACACTCCACTGTGAAGGGTGTTAGTGTGCATTCCTGGGGTCAGGCCCAACGCCTGGCTCCTCTGCAAGTGTCCACTCGAGCATACAGAACCTGCAGCCTGGACCTTAGAAAACTGGAACCAGGCCACGTACGGGCCTCACCCTTCCAAGTAGCTGGGACTGCAGGTTCGTGCCACCATGCCTGGTTAATTTTTGTATTTTCAGTAGAGACGGGGTTTTGCCACGCTGGTCTCAAACTCCTGACCTCAGGTGACCCACCCGCCTCGGCCTCCCAAAGTGCTGGGATTACAGACGTGAGCTACCATGCCCGGCCAGGCAGAGGTTGCAGTGAGCTGAGATCATGCTACTGCACTCCAGCCTGGGTGACAGAGAGACACCCTGTCTCAAAAAAAAAAAAAAAACCCCAAAAAATAAAACCTGGGACCATTTAACAAGCCACTCCATCTTACCCAAGCCCCCTCCCTTTTCCTGGCTGGAGTAATGGCCTCTGGGCCTCTCTTTCTTTTTTGAGGGGACAGGAAAAAAAATTAGACGGGATTGGTGGCCAGCGCCTCAAGAGGCCGAGGCAGGCGAACCCGGAGGCAAAGGTTGCAGTGAGCCAAGATCACACCACAGCACTCCAGCCTGAGCGACACAGCCAGCCTCCCTCTCAAAAAAAAAAAAAAAAAAAAAAAAAAAAAAAAAATCAGCTGTGCGTGATGGTGTGTACCTGTAATCCCAGCTACTTGGGAGGCTGAGGCAGAAGAATTTCTTGAACCTGGGACAGGGAGTTGCAGTGAGCCGAGATCGGGCCACTGCACTCCAGCCTGGACAACAGAGCAAGACTGTCTTGAAAAAAAGAAAAGAAAAAAGGGAATAGAGGCTTGGGCTCCTGGGAAGGAGATACAGAAGTTAAGGGAGAGGGATAGGAGAGAGAGTATGGTGAGTATGGTGAATGAAGCTTGCTTGTCTTCTTATGCAGGGACAATTTCTCAGCTAAGAAAAGTTAGCTCTGAGCAGCCTTCGGCCTGATGCTAAAACTTTACCAATGGGGATTACCCTCTTCTTTTAGGTTTTTGAGACAAGGTCTCACTTTGCTTCACAGGCTGTAGTGAAGTGTCACGATCATTGATCACTGCAGCCTCCATCTCCCTGGCTTAAGCTATCTTCCCACCTCGGCCTCCTGATTAGTTGGGACTACAAGGCGTGCACCACCACGACTGGCTAATTTTTAAATTTTTTTGTAGAGACAGGGTCTCCCTATGTTGCTCAGGCTGGTCCGAATTTCTGGGCTCAAGAGATCCTTCCGCCTCGGCCTCCCAAAGCGCTGGGATTGCAGGAGTGAGCCACAGCGCCAGGCCTGGAGATTTTCTTTGCAGACAAAAATCGTTTTACAAAAGGACAGCTTTTCAGCGCTACTCCTGTGCCTGCAGTTTCTAAGAATAATCCCCTCAAAAAATGCCGAAGAAGTGTGTTTTGGGGTGGCACATGCTGGTCTCCCACAGCCATACACCTCGCAGTGGCGCTGGAGGCCCCTGGGTGCCTAGAGCTGCAGTTACCCCATCTCCCTCTCCCGCCCTCGGCCTTTCTCTCGCTGCTGTTGAAATTCTTTGCTGTGTGAAGGTGGAGCGCTTAGGACCTTTATTTGGTTGTTTTCCTTTGCATAAAAAGAACACTTGTTTTGAAGCCGGGCAAGGTGCAGCTTCCAAAGGCACCTGGGATGAGGCCCCTCCAGCGGCAGGCGAGCTGGGGGTGTGGGCGGAGGGTGGAAGGCAGGCGCTGCGGGACCTGTTGTTTTCCTGTTGCAAGTGAAAAGGAAACAAAGTGGGAAGTGGAGGCTGCGGGCTGGCTGCAGGAGGGGCCGCCCCGCCGCGCCCCGCCTCCCTCCCTCGAGGCTCACTCGCGCCCAGCGCTTTCGCTCCGAGCGGCGGCGAGCCGAGCCGCCCAGCTCCGTCAGCTGCGCCGGGACGGGTAAGCGACGCCGCTGGCTGCGTCAGGGGAGGTGGGAAGAGGACCGGGGCCAGGGGCTTCGGGAGCCAGGGCTGCGCTCCGGGCCGCGGGACGGGCGGGCGGGCGTCTCTCCGGCACCTACAGCCGGTGCGCCCTGGCCCTGGGCGCCTCCCCGCGTCTAGTGAGCCGGACCCTGGGTGCCCGCGCCGCGTCTAGCGAGTCGGACCCTGGGCGCCCCGGGGTCCGGGCCTCTGGGACTTAGGCGGGAGCTGCCCTGGAGGCCTGGGTCTGTCCCCCGTGGGCCCGCCGAGAGCGGTGCGCGCAGCTCCCCGGTGCCGGCACTGCGCGCCTGGTCCGCCCGGCCCGGCGGCGGGGTCCCGGCCGCGTTCCCGGCGGCGGTGCGGCCTCCAGTGCGCGGGCCGAGGCTCCAGGAGACTGGAGGCGCTCACCGTGGGCGCCCGTTCGCGCGCTGGCGAGAGGACCAGGGGCCTCCTACGCTCCCACTGACGGGGTCCCGGCTGCGCTCCCACTGGCGGTGTCGCCCGAGTGCCCTGGTGCGGAGAGGGCCGCGCATGGCTCACGGGCGCCGGGGTCCTGTGGGCCCTTCCCAGCCTGGGCAAGCGGGGAGTGGGGCTGGAGCAGGGCCGGGGTGGAAGTTTCCGGGGCTCCCTCCCGGCGCCTGGACCCGCGCGCCGCCTCCCCGTCCCGGGCCGCCCGCATAGCTCGCCGCATTTGCTGCCGGCGAGATCAGCCCCGGATCTGCGGCCGAGCAGGGGTTACGCCGGCAAAACCGCCCTCAGCTTTGCATTTCCGGACTTTTTTTTTTTTTAAATACTCTTACCCGTAATTCAGCCTGAATGAGGCTTTTTTAAAAATCTAGTTTCCTGTTTTTATTTAGACTTCCTCATCTGCACCTTCTCCTTTGAGATGAAGAAGAGGGGAGCTAGGATGACCTTTCTTGGGCACCAGGATGGGGCGCTGTGGGGCGGGGAGCGGGGGTCCAGAGAACCGGGGAAGGTTCGCTGGGAGATCCCGCCGAAAAGCGGGCTCTGGGTGGGGCGAGTGTGGAGCAGGTAGGGGCGAGATTTCTGGAGTCGCGGGTTGGGGGCGCCCTGGAGCGGCCGAGGTGCGGGGTCCTTGCATGTCATCCTTAGGGTCTACCCAGTTTGCGGATGGTGCCCGGGGCTGATCGGGCAGCCTTCACCTGGTGCAGGTGTTTCCTGGAAGGAGGGACCTGTGGATCTTGAACCCCACCAGACTCCATCAAGGGAGGTTTCTTCCCCCGGGCTCCCGAGAAGTCTCACCTCTGATATGCTGGGCTTAGCCGCGCGTGGATGTGAGGCGGGTGTGCCGTGGGCTGGAGTGGGAGTGGGTTCTTTTTCCTTTCTCGGGACTCTCGGAGGGGAAGGTTTACTGCTCCTTAGGGACTTTGAAACCGAGGGCTAACCCCCTGCTCTCTTCCAGGAGAGTGGGTGCCTGACGGTGCCTTGGTGTTCTTCTCAATTGAATGGTACCATAGGGACGTTTCTCCCCCAAAGAGCGGATCGTTCTTACTTTCGCGGTTTCAGTTGGACAACCATAGGAGCTGAGTGGCGTTGTCTTCATTTTGCAGTTAAGGAAACGAAGGCTCAGAAAAGTTAAATAACTCACCAACCCACACAGTTTACAAGTAACTCCACCAGATCCCAGCTCTTTCCGACGCCAGCGCATTTAATCATCTGGGGGTGCCGTTGCTTGCGGGGGAAGGAGAATGTCCCAGTAATTCTCTTGGTGGGGGGACGACCTTTCAGAGAGCAGCCTCTAAGAAACCCCTGGAGACTCCCCTGTAACACCCGCTGCTGCCATTCACACCCTCTCCCCAATTTGATTGATGTGTTGAGTGGGGAGGAAGGTTCTTTCGGTTGATGAGGCTGCAACCAAATGCAAGGAGATATAAATAGAGCTTTTTCTTTGGCTCGTTCTAGAGCAGAAATGCCAACCCCTTAGCATTTCCATGGCCCGCTGGAATTTGATTTCTTGATGTTAGGATTCCAGCCACCTTGGCAGGTGAGAGGCCTGCCGAGGCGTCCTGGGCTTGGTCCTCTTTGGGTACTTTAACAGAGTGATGGAAGACACTCTGGTGTGCCGGAGGAGTGCTCTTAAATCCAATTGTGGCTGAGAGCGGTTGCTCAGACCTTTCATCCCAGCGCTTTGGGAGGCCCAGACGGGAGGATCACTTGAAACCAGGAGTTCAAGGTTGCAGTGAGCTATTATAGTGCCACTGCGCCCCAGCCTGGGTGACAGAGCGGGAGCCTACCTCTGAAAAATCTAACACACAGCAACCCAGTTGCCTGCTCTAGAGACAACTAAGCTGGCCTCCTGAGCCCCACTTTCCCCACCCCTCAGCCCATGTTCAGAAACAGGCCACACTGCTCACTTAGATGTTTCTAGATAGGGCACGTGCCCCAGAGGTACTCCCGACCATGCAGATGTCCCCGTCTAGCAGGACAAGCTGCATTTCTGTTTCTGCAGCCTCAGTCCACGCCGCCAGGTCTTTGCACTAAGCTGTGGGCTCGGTTTCTTCTCTTCTACTGAGTTTAGCGAGTGTTTCCTGAGATCCCACGGGGGGCCAGGGGCTATGCTAAGAACAAGGCAGGCAGATTGGGAGGGCATTGACCCTTGGGGGGCTTACAGGACAGACAGACCACCAATGTTGGAGGCCAGCCGCCATAGCCAGTTCGCTTTCACACAAGTGTGTCTGAGGAAATTCGTGGGAATGGTGAGAGGTCAGTTCTTGCTTGACCTTGTTTTGCTTCAATTGCACAGTGAAAGGGAGAAGTGAAAGTGCAACGGATGAAGCCAATTCCCCCTTGGCTAAGAATTTTCAAAACCATTTCTGCGTAGAGAGCAGTTTGCTCCGTCCCTGAGGCCAGCTGCCGGTGTGGCCTGGCTGGTGGGGTTTGGAGCCCCAGCAAATGTTTCCTTAACGTGGGACCTTTGGAAAGCTCTTTCAGGCTGGGCGCGGTGGCTCACACCTGTAATCCCAGCACTTTGGGAGGCCGAGGTGGGCGGATCGCTTGAGGTCAGGAGGAGTTCAAGACCATCCTAGTCAACATGGAGAAACTCTGTTTCTGCTAAAATAAATAAATTAGATAAATAAAAATTAGCTGGGTGTGATGGCCACCACCTGTAATCCCAGAGACTCAGGCGGTGGAGGCAGGAGAATCGCTTGAACCCGGAAGGTAGAGGTTGCAGTGAGCTGAGATTGCACCACTGCACTCCAGCCTGGGTCACAGAGTGAGGCTCCAACTCAAAAAAAAAGAAAAAAGAAAAACAAGCTCTTTCATTCAGGAGGGTGGCTTCAGCTACTCCCCAGGGGACACGCATGTTTCCCAGCAAAGCTATTAGAGAAGATGGTCTAGAAGCAGTGACCCAGGATGGATGAGACCAGGCAGGGCCCTGCCCACTGGAGGATTGCAGAGCCTGGCTTGTTTGAGAGGGAGGAAAATATTGTCACCTTGGTACCGGTGACAGTGTTTCATAAATAGTGAAGGTTGCAAAATGCTACCTCTTTCCCTACAGTTAACACTAAGACTCACTTGTCTTTAATTTGGTTGGTGGAAATTCCCCCAATCATATCAGAAATGTGCCAGTTTCAAGATGGAAAAAAATAAAAAACCCAGGAACCCCTCTGCCCCCTTTTTTATTGCAGCTAAACACTGTGGCTTGCTGTGGGTCCTACCAAAATAATGAGCCTCTCTCCCCTCCCTGAGGGCCAGAACCATCCCTAGGGCCTGTGAAAGTTCCCCTTCCAGCTGCTCTGGCTGGATATTCATGAAACTCCCCTCTTGCCCCAGAAAGGACAACCTCGCCACCTCAGATAAGGGTCAGGGCTCCTGGAAATGGGTGCCTTTTCCTATAACGTACTTTCTGCATGTTTTTTTTTTGTTGTTGTTTTTTTGAGACAGAGTTTTACTCTTGTCGCCCAGGCTGGAGTGCAGTGGGAGTCCAGTGGCATGATCTCAGCTCACTGCAACCTCTACCTCTGGGCTTCAAGCGATTCTCATGCCTCAGCCTCCTGAGTAGCTGAGATTACAGGTGCCTGCACCCAGGCCCAGCTAATTTTTGTATTTTGGTAGACATGGGGTTTTGCCATGTTGGCCAGGCTGGTCTCGAACTCCTGACCTCAGATGATCCACCCACCTCAACCTCCCAAAATGCTGGGATTACAGGTGTGAACCACCATGCCTGGCCTTCCTATTAAATTCAGAGCACAGGGGGAGTGATCAGAGTGAAGGGTGTGGCATTTCTAAAGTGGTATTTCAGTTGGCTTCTGTTTCACTCATATTGGGGGAAGTGCTTCCACTTAGAGAAAATGCTGGGAGAGTGGGGGTGCCAGGAGTGGGGTGGAGGGGAGGAGATGCAGAAAGGGATGGACCTGTTTGGGATTTTTGGTCCTGGAGGGATGGTGTACAGGTCAAGAATCCCTTATCCAACATGCTCGGAACCAGAAATGTATTGGATTTTGGATTTTGGAATATTTGCATGATATGCTTACCAACTGAGTGTCCCACGTCCAAGAATCTGACATCTGAAATGCTCCAAGGAGCTTTGTATTTGAGCATGATGGCGCTCAAAAATTTCGGATTTGGGAACGTTTTAGATTTCAGATTTGGGATGCCCAACCTGTGGTAACCTCCTGTGGCTGCTGTAACAAATGAACTCAAACTTTTTGGCTTAAAAACAACAGAAATGTGCATGCATATAGTTTCAGCTACTTGGAGGCTGAGGTGGGAGGATCACTTGTGCCTAAGAATTGGAGGCTGCAGTGAGCCATGATTGAGCCTGTGAGTAGCCAAGGCACTACAAACTGGGCAACACTGCAAGATCCTGTCACTAGAAAAAAAAACAAAAATCCAGAAATTAGCCAGGTGAGGTAGCTCACGCCTGTAATCTCAGCACTTTGGGAGGCTGAGGTGGGCGAGTCACCTGAGGTCAGGAGTTTGAGACCATCCTGGCCAATGTGGTGAAACCCTGTCTCCACTAAAAATACCAAAAATTAGCTGGGTGTGGTGGCATGCACCTGTGGTCCCAGCTATTCGGGAGGCTGAGGCAGGAGAACCACTCAAACTCAGGAGCTGGCGCTTGCAGTGAGCCAAGATCGCACCATTGCACTTCAGCCTGGGAGACAGAGTGAGACCCATCTCAAATAAAAGAAGAATAAAAAAAAGAAAACAGAAATGTATTCTCTTACAGGGAGAATCGCTTGAACCCAGGAAGCAGAGGTTGCAGTGAGCTGAGATCACAGCACTGCATTCCAGCCTGGATGACAGAGTGAGACTCCAACTCAAAAAAAAAAGAAAAGAAAAGAAAAAGAAATGTATTCTCTCACAGTTCTGGAGGTCAGAAGTTAAAAATTAGGTGTCAGCAGGGCCTTGCTCCCTCCGGGGTCTGTGGGGAGAGTCTTCCTGACTCTTCCTTCCGGGGGCTCCAGCAGATCTTGGCCTGTGGCTGTATCATCGTCTCTGCCTCTGTCTTCACACGGACGTCTCCTCCGTGTGTCTGGGTCTCTGTCTCTTATGAGTGCACTTGTCCTCGGATCTGGGGCACCCTCGGATAATTCAGGTAGTAATCATTCCAGGATCTTTAACTCACTTACATCTGCAAAGACCCATTTTCCACATTATTATTTTTCCAAATAATGTCCAGGTCCTGGGGGTGAAGACCTATCTTTGTGGGGGCCACCATTCAGCCTGCAGCAGATAAACAGGAATGTCTTTCCATATTTTCTTGGAAAGGTGGGAGTGCTGCTTTCATGGCAGGGAAGCTGCCTTGCACTGCCACTTTCCCCTGGGTGACTTGAGTCCCTTGTGGTCTCTGCTGCACCATTGACCCCAGCGTCCTTCCTGCTTCTTGTTCCCCAACTTTTATCAACTGGCAGTCTCCACCCCACCCCCAACCTCGTGGGGTCCCAGGAGCAGAAAACCTCTGGAGCTCAGAGGTGGAGGCGAAAGGCTTGTCTTACTTTCCCTCCCTGACAAATTCCTCCCTCTTTATCTTCAACTACAGCCGCTGCTCTCCCAGCCCACTCCCAGCCCAGTGCTATTCTCCCTCTCTGAGGTCACACAGCCCCTCACAGTTTTGTTTGATTGTTTGAGATGGAATTTTGCTTTTGTCGTCCAGGCTGGAGTGCAATGGCTGATCTTGGCTCATTGCAACGTCCACCTCCTGGGCTTAAGTGAGTATCCTGCCCCAGCCTCCTGAGTAGCTGGGATTACAGGCATGCGCCACCCCGGCTAATTTTGGATTTTTAGTAGAGATGGGGTTTCTCCATGTTGGTCAGGCTGGTCTCGAACTCCCAACTTCAGGTGATTTGCCCACCTCGGCCTCCCCAAGTGCTGGGATTACAGGCGTGAGCCACCGAGACCGGCCAGCCCCCTTACATTTTGAACTTTTGTCTGGCGGCAGAGGTGGGGGGAGGGCTCAGATGGGGACACAGACACTGCTGTGTTCCCACCTTTTACACCATGGACATGGTATGGGGCTGGTGGCACAGGGAGGGTTTTGAGAGCCCCTTTCATCATTGACATTTGTAGGAGGGGTAGATAAGGAAATGGGAGAATGATTGGGGTGAGGGGCTCCAGGGCCCTCTGGAAGGGCTGGGCCCACCCCTTGCATCGGCCACTGTGGGACATTGCTCTGTTCTGTGCTGGTCATGAAATCTGGAAGAAGTGCTTTCTTATCAATAGGGAAGCCTGATCAGCCTTGTTTTTGAAACTGGAAAACCATTTATGGCTGGACATGGTGGTTCATGTCTGTATTCCTAATGCTTTGGGGGGCTAAGGAAGGAGGATGGCTTGAGCCCAGGAGTTTGAGACCAGCCTGGGAAATATAGTGAGACCCCCATCTCTGCAAAAAAAGTAAAATAAATTAGCTGGGCATGATGATGCATGCCTGTAGCCCCAGCTATGTGGGAGACTAAGGTGGGAGGATTACTTGAGTCCCAGAGTTTAAGGCTGCAGTGAGCTATGGCTGCAACACTAGACTCCAGCCTGGGTGACAGCACGAGACCCTGTAAAAAAAAAAAAAAAAAGTCTTTTAAGTCCAGGTGAGGGTGGGGCCGAGTGAGGTGGTGGTTTTAGGGGGATTGCCACATGGAAGAAAATGTACTGTCTTTGGAGTCAGCTGAACTGGGTTTTTCCCAGCCACATTTTTTTTTTTTGAGGCACAGTCTCACTCTCTCACCCAAGCTGGAGTGCAGTGGTACGATCTCAGCTCACTGCAACCTCCACCTCTCAGGTTCAAGCGATTCTCCTGCCTCAGCCCCATGAGTAGCTGGGATTATAGGCACGTATCCCCATGCCCAGCTGATTTTTGTATTTTCAGTAGAGATGGGGTTTCACCATGTTGGCCAGGCTGGTCTCAAACTTCTGACCTCAGGTGATTCCCCCCGCCTCAGCTTCCCAAAGTGCTAGGCCCGGCCACCCAGCTGATTTTTATCTTCTGGTTGACCTTAGGCAAATCCCTTAACCCGTCAGAGCCTCAGAGTCCAGTTGTAACCCTGAGATAGCAATACCTACCTGTTAGGCTTGAGGATTTCGTATATTGTCCTGTGTAAAGTGCCAGGCATACAGCAATCCATGAAACCTGCAAAGGAGCTGGTATGGAGTGGATTAGAAACAGAAGCCATTTGTCACCATCCCTCTAGCCCAACACAGCAGTTGCCCATTTGGGTATCCTTTCCATTAACGTCTCTTGGACATAGATTTTAACTTAGTTGTAATTACAAGAACACATGGACACAGGGAGGGGAACAACACACATTGGGGGTTGTAGGGGTAGGCAGGGGGAGGGAGAGCATCAAGATAAATAGCTAATGCATGCGGGCTTAATACCTAGGTGATGGGTTGATAGGTGCAGCAAACCGCCATGGCACACGTTTACCCGTCGAGCAAACCTGCACATCCTGTACATGTATCCCAGAACTTAAAATAAAAAACAATTTAGTTGTGACCGGGTGCGTTGGCTCACGCCTGTAATCCCAGCACTTTGGGAGGCTGAGTCGGGCAAATCACGAGGTCAGGAGTTCGAGACCAGCCTGACCCACATGGTGAAGCCCCATCTCTACTAAAGATACAAAAATTAGCCAGGCATGGTGGCGCATGCTTGTAATACCAGCTACTCAGGAGGCTGAGGGCAGGAGAATCGCTTGAACCCAGGAGGCGGAGGTTGCTGTGAACCAAGATCGCGCAACTGTACTCCAGCCTGGGTGATAGAGCCAGACTCTGGCTCAAAAAAATAAAATAAATAAAATAAAATAATAATTTAGTTGTAATTAGTGGGCATATGCTTTTTTATCTTAATTTTTATGTTTTAAGTTGTAATTAGTGGGCATATGCTTTTTTTATCTTAATTTTTATGTTTTAATTGTGAAACATACATAACATAAAATTTACCATTTTAAGCATTTTTAAGAGTGCAGTTCTGTGGGATTTAGTACATTCACACTATTGTGCAACCATCACCACTGCCCACCCCCAGACATTTTTTTCCTGTTGCAAAATTGAAATTCTTTTCCCCTTAAACACTAACTCCCCTTTCCTCCCAGCCCTGGCAGCCATTCTGCTGTCTCTAAGCTTTTGACAACTCTAGGTACTGCACATGAGTGGAATCCGACAGTATTTGTCTTTCTATGACTGGCTTCATTAATTTAGCAAGCTTTCTTGAAGCTTAATTCATGTGGGGGAATTTTTTTTTTTTTTGAGATGGAGTCTCAGTCTGTCACCCAGGCTGGAGTGCAATGGCGTGATCTCAGCTCACTGCAACCTCCGCCTCCTGCATTCGAGCAATTCTCCTGCCTCAGCCTCCTGAGTAGCTGGAATTATAGGTGCGCTTCACCATGCCCAGCTAATTTTTGTAATTTTTTTTAGCAGAGATGGGGTTTTGCCATTTTGGACAGGCTGGTCTTGAACTCCTGACCTCAAGTGATCTGCTTGCCTCGGCCTTCCAAACTGCTGGGATTATAGGCGGGAGCCACTGGGAGCGGCCAGGACCACGTTCTTTTGTTCGACTCACTGATGGACACTTGTGTTGCTCGCACTTTATGGGTCTTGTGAATAACACTGCTACGAACATGGGTGTACAAATATCTGTTGAAGTCTCTGTTTCACTTCGTTCAGGTATATACCCAAATTGCTGCTCACAAAAATTCAGTGTTTAATTTTTGTGAGCAGCTAGGCATGTGCTTTTGTAGTTTGCTTTTTTCACTTAACATTGGCTCATTAGCAGTTTTCCACATTGCTTCATAACGACGCGTCCTTTTTAGTGGCAGTGTAAGTGCCATTGAGCTGTATTGGGAAGAAAGAAAAAATTACAGTCATTACATCAGGGTACTCCTCCCTTAGCAAGAATTGTAGTCATACCATCAGCCTCCCCACCCTTCTTCCCCAGATCCACCAGGAAAACAGAGGACTAGCTCATGGGGACACTCCTCGGTGCCTCCCAGGCTGAGTGTGGGACACAAGCGGGAAGGCAGGTGAGCCGGCCGTTCGGGTCTTGCTCTCCCCACTTCAGACAGCTGCCTTTCAGTGGGCAGTTCTGCTTTTCTCTTTTCTCCATTTTAGCAGTTTTAAGGAACATTTGTATATAGGATGACTGTATCCTTGCATCTCTTCAGCTATTTATTCCTTGTATTTGCCCCTTTCATTTCCTACATGGTGAGATTTGGCTTTCCACTGAAGATTTTTTTCTCTCTCTCTTTCTCTCTCCTTTTTTTTTTTTTTTGAGATGGATGCTCTGTTGCCCAGGCTGTAGTGCAATGGCGCAATCTCGGCTCACTGCAACTTCCACCTCCCAGGTTTGAGTGATTCTTCTGCCTCAGTACAGTACTCATTCTGAGTACATGGGACTACAGGCATGCACCACCACACCCAGCTAATTTTTGTATTTTTAATAGAGATAAGGTTTCACCATGTTGGACAGGCTGGTCTCCAATTCCTGACCTCAGGTGATCCACCCACCTCAGCCTCCCAAAGTGCTGGGATTACAGGTGTGAGCCACCATGCCCAGCGTAATTTTCTTTTTTCTTTTTTCTTTTTTTTTTTGAGATGGAGTCTCACTCTGTCACCAGGCTGGAGTGCAGTGGCACGATCTCTGCTCACTGCAACCTCCATCTGCTGGGTTCAAGCGATTCTCCTGCCTCAGCCTCCCAAGTAGCTGGGATTTCAGGCAGGCACCACCACACTGGGCTAATTTTTATATTTTTAGTAGGGACGGAGTTTCACCATGTTGGCCAGGCTGGTCTCGAACTCCTGACCTCAGGTGATCCACCTGCCTCAGCCTCCCAAAGTGCTGGGATTACAGGCGTGAGCCACAGCACCTGGCCTACCCCTCATTTTCTATAGGGCTATGTCCCAAGGAAATATCTGTTTAATAGGTCAGGTCTCCATTATCCTCCTTTCCAAATGTACGGCCAGGCTGTTGGCCACCGCCCACAGGGGGAGGGTAAGCTGGCACCCAACCCCCTGGACAGATACAGAGAGTTTTACCACTGTTCAATTCTCCCATCACTGCTGGGAAAACAGCATGCAATTCAGCCCATGGAGCTGATTTGTTTTTACTGTCTTTGATCAGCATTTTTTTTTTTTTTTTTTTTTTTTTTTTTTTTTTTTTTGCGACAGGGTTTCACTCTTGTTCCCAGGCTCCAGTGCAATGGCACAATCTCAGCTCACTACAACCTTTGCTTCCCGGGTTCAAGCGATTCTCCTGCCTCAGCCTCCTGAGGAGCTGGGATTACAGGCATGTGCCACCACGCCTGGCTAGTTTTGTATTTTTAGTAGAGATGGGGTTTCTCCATGTTGGTCAGGCTGGCCTCAAACTCCTGACCTCGTGAGATCCACCCACCTTGGCCTCCCAAAGTGATAGGATTACAGGAGTGAGTGGCGACCCCAGCCTCAGATCGGCATCTTTCTAAACGAGGCATTGTTCACTTTGGAACTGCTAGCCACCAACCCAACAGCTCTTGGTTGATCAGGTGAGAGCTGTTTGTTGGGCACTAGAGAATCCAGCTGTTCATCATAGTTCCAGAGTCAGTCCTAGGGAAAAGACGCTCCTTGCTCATGAAAGTATCTTCTCCTTGCCTTCCCCAGGTAATGCCAGCCTGTATAAATGACTTCTGCTTTCTTACGGAACTCTTCTGGGCACTACCATCCCTGTTAGAGTGTTTTCTTGACGTCACCCAAGATGTGTGGGTATTTTAGTCTGATAGATTATCTTATGTCCTTCTGGCCGGGTGCGGCAGCTCACACCTGTAATCCTAACACATTGGGAGGCCAAGATGGGAAGATTGCCTGAGCCCAGGAGTTCGAGACCAGCCTGGGCAACATAAGTGAGACCCCCATCTCTACAAAAAATGAAAAACAATTAGTTGGGTATGGTGGTATGTGCCTGTGATCCCAGCTACTTGGGAGGCTGAGGCAGGAGGATTGCCTGAGCCCTGGAGGTCAAGGCTGCAGTGAACTGTGACCACACTACAGCATTTCAGCCTGGGTAACAGAGTGAGAGCCTGTCCAAAAAAAAAAACCTGATTCCTGATTTCCTGTTCTTCAGTCATATCAGTCATGGAGTAGCTTTGGCTAATGTCCCGTGGCAAGGTAGTAAATGCCCCTCAAGTGGAAATTCTCTAGTCCAAAGCCCTGGTAGTCATCTCCGGGAGGTGCTCACAAGCTCTTGCCATAGCTCCGGTTTACATTCTGCACAGGGCTATCAAGCAGAGTTTGCTCATGCCAGCACTCCAGCTTCTACGCTACGCCGCGTGGGCTCGGTTTGGATGTCGACCTGTCCAACGAATACTGCTTCAGGAGGGGAATTACATGCTTTCTGTTTTCCAATAGTAGACAGGAAAAATGTTCCCCAGCCAGACATAATATCCATGCTCATAAAATATTTAGGTAAAGGAGATACAACTTCTTCTTTTTTTTTTGAGATGAATTCTCGCTCTGTCACCCAGACTGGAGTGCACTGGTGTGATCTCGGCTCACTGCAACCTCCGCCTCCCAGGTTCAAATGATTCTCCTGCCTCAGCCTCCCAAGTAGCTGGGACTACAGGCACGTGCCACCATGCCCAGCTAATTTTTGTATTTTTAGTAGAGATGAGGTTTCACCATGTTGGCCAGGATGGTTATGATCTCTTGACCTCGTGATCTGCCTGCCTCGGCCTCCCAAAGTGCTGGCATTACAAGCATGAGCCACCGAGCCTGGCCACAACTTCTTTACTTAAAGCCTGTTTTAACATTCCAACTCTCAGCATCCTATTAACCCCTTCATTCTTTTTTTTTATCCCACCCCGAGACGGAGTCTCGCTCTGTCACCCAGGCTGGAGTGCAGTGGCATGATCTCAGCTCACTGCAACCTCAACCTCCAGGGTTCAAGCAATTCTCCTGCCTCAGCCTCTGGAGTAGCCAGGATTACAGGCATCTGCCACCACGACTGGCTAATTTTTTGTATTTTTAGTAGAGATGGGGTTTCACCATGTTGGCCAGGCTGGTCTCAAACTCCTGACTTCAGGTGATCTGCCTGCCTTGGCCTCCCAAAGCACTCAGATTAAAGGCATGAGCCACCGAGCCTGGCCAATTTTTGTAATTTTAGTAGAGATGGTTTCATCATGTTGGTCAGGCTGGTCTTGAACTCCTGACCTCATGATCTGCCTGCCTCGGCCTCCCAAAGTGTTAGGATTACAGGCGTGAGCCACCGTGCCCGCCATTTTTTTTTTTTTTTTTTTTTTTTTTTTAGTCCAAGCGACTTGGGAAACAAAGGTGAGAGTATTGCTTGAGTCCAGGAATTCAAGGTTGCCAAGGGCGATGGTCATGCCATTGAACTCCAGCCTGGGTGACCAATTTATCCCAGGGACATATAATAGTTTCATAACATCCTAGCCAGCATTGAATAATATTGAAAGAATGTTTTGCTAATAGGCTCAGAAGGTAATTATTTAAAACGTATCTTTCTTTCTTTCTTTTTTTGAGATAGGGTCTCACTCTTGCCCACGCTGGAGTGCACTGGTGCAATCACAGCTCACTGCATCCTCGACCTCCTGGGCTCAGGTGATCCTCCCACCTTAGCCTTCCAAGTAGCTGTGACTACAGGTGCTGCCACCATGCCCAGCTAATTTTTGTATTTTTTTTGTAAACACAGGGTTTTGCCTTGTTGTCCAGGATGGTCTGGAACTCCTGGGCTGAAGTGATCCTCCCGCCTTGGCCTCCCACAGTGCTAGGATTACAGGAGTGAGCCACCACACCTGGCCTGAAACCTATTTCTTTTATTGCTAATGAGTTTAAGTAGCTTTCTTTCTCTTTGCTGGCTGGATGTATAGGATGAGGTTTGCACTTTCTCAGTGGTCCAGTCAACCAACCCTACTGGAGTTGGATACATCTTTACATTCAGTAATGCAGTAGTTAAACCCATGAACTCTAGAGTTGGACGGATTCAGATTCAAACCATAGCTCTTCCACTCCAGCTGCGTGACTGAGTAGCCTACTTAACTTCTCTGATCCTCTATTTCCTTGTCTTACTGGGACCCATTCCTAGGTTTATCTGAAGGATTAATAAGATAAATTACATAATGAACCTCACCTATCACATAGTTGATACTCTAAATATTAGCTGTTCTTCTTATTTTTTTAGTTTGGCAAAGACTATTTTTATTTCAATAGTTTTTGGGGTACAGGTGGTTTTTGGTTATATGGGCAAGTTCTTTAGTGGTGATTTCTGAGATTCTGGCATACCTGTCACCCAAGCAGTGGACACTGTACCCAGTACATAGACTTTTATCCCTCACCCCTCTCCATCCTTCCCCCTCATTCTTCTTTATATATTAATGTAGGCCGGGCGTGATGGCTCATGCCTGTAATTCCAGCACTTTGGGAGGCCGAGGTGGGTGGATCACATGAGGTCAGGAGTTTGAGACTAGCCTGGCCAACATGGTGAAACCCCATCTCTACTAAAAATATAAAAATTAGCCAGGCATGGTGGTGCATGCCTGTAATCCCAGCTACTTGGGAGGCTAAGGCAGGAGAATCGCTTGAACCCGCGAGGCAGAGGTTTCAGTGAGCTGAGATTGCGCCATTGCACTCCAGCCTGAGCAACAAAAGCAAAACTCCATCTAAAAAACAAAAAATGCAGCTGGGCACGGTGGCTCATGCCTGTAATCCCAGCACTTTGGGAGGCCAAGGTGGGCAGATCATGAGGTCAAGAGATTGAGACCATCGTGGTCAATATGGTGAAACCCTGTCTCTACTAAAAAAATACAATAATTAGCTGGACGTGGTAGCATGCGCCTGTAATCCCAGCTACTCTGGAGGCTGAGGCAGGAGAATTGCTTGAACCTGGGAGGCGGAAGTTGCGGTGAGCCGAGATCCCGCCATTGCACTCCAGCCTGGGCAAAAAGAGCGAAACTGTCTCAAAAACAAAAACAAAAACACCCAAAACCACCAAAAAATGTTCCCCATATTCAGAGCCAAGGAAAGGACGTATTCCCAGACCACAACTCCCACAACTCCTATTCTGATGGTTTCAGGCATCCAGGAGCCATGATCAGGTCATGAATCTTTTTTTCCCTCTTGTGTGGTGCGATGAGTATTTGAATAACACAGCCCATCTGCTGTAATTTGGAAACCAGTGATGATGTGTGGTTTATTTTTAAATTGAGTGCAGCACGTCTAATATGTGATCGTTTCCTAAGATGTAAATGGCTTCATTTCTCCAGTGGGACTGTGTTTTGAAAATGAATAAAAAGGTAGCTTCAGATTAGTATCAAAAGCAAGAACTTGAGAATTAGAGGCTTCATATCTTGGCTTTGACACTTAACATGTAGGTGACCTTGACAAATTATTTAAATCTCTGGGTTCTTATCTAAGAATTAGGATGACAATATTTCTTTGACTGGATTGTCAAAGAGATGTGGTAAAGATTGGAAATAATAAAACACCTGGACCCGGTTATGGGTATCCAGAAAGTTGCAGTTTTTACTATTGGATGAATGAATCTTTGAGGCCCACACTGTGGGGTAGGAAATCGATTTTAAAAAAACAGTTTTTTTTTTGAAACAGAGTCTGTCTCTCTCACCCAGGCTGGAGTGCAGTGGCATGATCTTGGCTCACTGCAGCCTCCGCCTCCCCGGTTCAAGCGATTCTCATGCCTCAGCCTCCGATGTAGGCTGGGACCATAGGTACCTGCCACCACGCCCAGCTAATTTTTGTATTTTTGGTAGAGACAGAATTTTACCATGTTGGCCAGGCTGGTCTCAAACGTCTTACCTCAAGCGATCTGCCTGCCTCAGCCTCCCAAAGTGCTGGGATTACAGGCGGGAGCCACTGCCTCTGGCCTAAAAATTCATTTGTTTAGAAACTGGGGTCTCACTCTACTGTCTAGGCTGGTCTTTTTATGAGATAAGATCTCACTCTGTTGCCCAGGCTAGAGTGCAGAGGTGCAATCATGTCCCACAACATCCTCAACCTCCTGGGCTCAAGTGATCCTCCCACCACAGCCTCCCAAGTAGCCGAGAGTATAGGCGCATGCCACCACAGCCCAGGAAGTTTTGTATTTCAGTGGAAGACAGGGTTTCACCATGTTGCCCAGACTGGTCTCAAACTCCCTGGCCCAAGAGATCCACCCACCTTGGCCTTCCAAAGTGCTGGGATTAGAGGTATGAGCCACCAGGCTCGGCCTGTTCAGGCTGGTCTTGAACTCCTGAGCACAAAGGATCCTCCCACTTCAGCCTCTCAAGTAATTGGGACTATGGGTGAGGATAGCTTAGCCTGGCTCAGAGTGGATTTTAGTGACAAGTGTTCCTGTCCTGAGTTCTTGAGGTTTGCAGGGTGTAGAAAGCTTTATTCATCCATTACCTTATTTGATCTTCCCATGAATGACTCAGGTGGAATGCACAGAGCATGTGTCAACAAACATCTCATTTTGCTATGTTGCCCAGGCTGCTCTTGAACTCCTGGGCTCAAGAGATCCTCCTGCCTCGGCCTCCCAAAGTGCTGGGATTACAGACATGAGCCACTGCATGTGGCCTTGTCAGCATTTCCTAGCCTTTCAAGGTAGGAAGGAGCTTGGGTATCTGAGGCAAACACTGCTGGAAGTGAGATTTTGACCAGGCCATTTCCTTCCTCTCCCAGGATGGTGACAAGAGCAGCCCCTGGCCCCGCTCAAGGGACCTGGACTGGAAGGTTTGGCCGCCTGCAGTGAGATCTGCCCTCAGGTGACCTTGGCCACAGCAGTGGATTCTGGTGTCACCTGTGAGGCTCACAAGGCAGCACCCCAGGAGCCCTCATGCTGCAGGTACCCCAGGGGAGTGGGTAGGAGATGGCCGGGCAGCTGGCATAACCTTGACCCTGATGGGCCATGCTTCTCCCACTTTCCCACCCGTCTCTCCAGCCAGAAGAGATGGGATGTGCAGCCCTAGCCCACAGCTACCCACCCCAACTGTGACCTTGCTTTGAAGCTTCAACTTCTATTTTTAATGCGAATGTTAATTTTACATTCGATTCCATGATATATCCATGTTTATTTTACTATAAAGCATATTTTCCCCTAACTTTAGAGTCAAATGGGTGCTCTGGGAAGATGTTTATGTCTTTCTATGGCTTCCGCTCCCCCCAGCACAGCGACTGCAACCAGAGTTTTAAAAATGTGGATTAGGGCCAAAGTGGATGATAAACCATTAGACACACTTAGGATGGGAGTTTATTTTTAGAGACAGGGTCTTGCTCTGTCTCCTAGGCTGGACTGCAGTGGTGCCATCATGGCTCACTACAGCCTTGAACTCCTGAGCTCAAGCAATCCTCCCGCCTTAGCCTCCTGAGTAGCTCCCAGGTGCACACCGCCATGCCCGGCTAATGTTTTCATTTTTTGTATGTGTTGCACAGACACAAAAACACCAGCCTTGCTGTGCTGCCCAGGCTGGTCTCCAACTCCTGGGCTCAAGCAGTCTTCCCACTTTGGCCTCCCAAAGTGTTGGGATTATGGCTGTGAGTCACCGTGCCTTGTGCAGAAGTGAATAGTTGAATAGCCCTTTATCCGATGTGATTTGGTTTAGGTAGAGAATTATTAAAATGCATTACCTCAAATGTAAACATTTTATTTTTTGCCGTGGCTGACCATACAGTCCTATACACCTCTCCAGCTCTACTCACCTGGAGAAGCTGCTGTGGATGTCAGCCACTGTTTTTAATCCCTTACCAATAAATCTTTCATTTCCACTTAAAACATGTCCATGTCCATTGGTTCACTGATCTGCTGCCTGGCCAAGGGCTTATATTTGAGTAGGCCATCGGTTCATCTTCCTGTATAAGGCGTACATGCAACGTATAATCCACTTTTTTTTCTCCTTCTACCATTATTATTATTATTTTTTGAGACAGAGTCTTGCTGTCACCCAGGCTGGAGTAAAGTGGCACAGTCTCTGCTCACTGCAACCTCTGCCTCCCGGGTTCAAGCGATTCTCCTGCCTCAGCCTCCTGAGTAGCTGGGATTACAGGAGTGCACCACCATGCCCAGCTAATTTTTTTGTATTTTTAGTAGAGATGGGGGTTTCACTGTGTTGGCCAGGCTGGTCTTGGCCATCTGACCTCATGATCCACCTGCCTCGGTTTCCTGGAGTGCTGGGATTACAGGCGTGAGCCGCCGTGCACAGCTGGGTGCACCCTCTTATGTAAGAATTACATGCTGTGGTGACACAGGTAAACCGGTATCTGATGGGAGCAGGCATGGCGAGCTCTGTGGGAATGCAGAGACAGGAGGGAGAGCCCAACTCCATGGCACCTGGTGAGGGGGTGGTCAGCATGCAGAGGCCATTGGCCAGGGTGTTTGGCGAGGGGCTGGAGTGCGCCATTCTCCCTGGATTCTGCTAGGTGGGAGTCAGGGTAAGATGTAGGAATCGAAGAGCCTGGGCCAGAGGCAGGTTCAGCTTAGAAATCCCACCTAGACTAGGGGAGCCCCTGGCTCTGAGAATGAGCACATGCTCCAGAAGGGAGGCCTCATGTAAACAGTTTCTTTTCCTGTGGGTTCCATCAGCAGCATTTGTACTTAGGAGCTTTGCCATTCGACAGCTCAGAGTTGCCATTTGCATGAGCCTAGCTTGTCATATCTGTATCTGATAACAATAACAAACACTTTTGTGGTATGTACCCTGTGCCAGGCAGTGTACTGGGCACTGAGAAAATAGCTTGGCTGGGTGCAGTGGCTCACACCTGTAATCTCAGCACTTTGGGAGGCTGAGTCGGGCTGATCACCTGAGGTCAGGAGTTCAAGACCAGCCTGACCAATATGGTGAAACCCCATCTCTACTAAAAATATAAAAATTAGCCTGGCATGGTAGCAGGTGCCTGTAATCCCAGCTACTTGGGAGGTTGAGGCGGGAGAATCACTTGAACCCGGGAGGCAGAGGTTGCAGTGAGCTGAGATTACACCACTGCATTCCATCCTGGGTGATAGAGCAAGACTCTGTCTCAAAAAAAAAAAAAAAAAGAGGGAGAGAGAAAGAAAGAAGAAAACACACTGTGGCTCATGCCTGTAATCCTAGCACTTTGGAAGGCCGAGGTGGGCAGATCGCTTGAACTCACGAGTTTGAGACTAGCCTGGGCAACATGGCAAAACCCTATCTCTACAAAAAAAATACAAAAATTAGCCAGGCATAACGGTGCGCACCTGTGGTCCCAGCTACTCCAGAGGCTGAGGTGGGAGGATCGCTTGAGCCTGGAAGGCAAAGGTTGTAGTGAGCCAAGATCTCGCCACTGTACTCCAGCCTGGGCAGCAGAGTGAGACCCTGTCTCAAGAAAGAAATACTAAGCTAATTAGCCTTATGACAACCCTTTGTCGTAAGTACTACTGTGAGTCCCACTTTACAGATGGGGAAACTGAGGCACAGAAAGGGGAAGTAACTTACCTAAGTCTTACCCAGCCAGAAAGCAGCAGAGGCTGCTCCTAACCCCTGCACCATGCTGCCTCCACAGGCGGGCTGGTTCCCAGAAGTCCTTAGTTGGGGGAGGGGAGTCCGGATCCCAGGGAGGCGGACTCAGGAGGCCTGTGGGAGTCAGGCGGCTATACAGGAGGGGCTTCCTGGCTCTTTGTCACTTGTCCCCTCCCCCATCCCCACCTTCCCGGGACTTAGTTGGGCTCCCAGGCAGAGTTCCTTGTTTGTTTTTGTTTTTTCTTTTTTTAGAGACAGGGTCTCGCGCTGTCACCCAGGCTGGAGTGCAGTGCTGTGATCATGGTTTACTCCCGCCTCAAACTCCTTGGCTCAGGCAATCCTTCTGCCTCCGTCTCCTGAGCAGCTAGGACTACGGTATGCACCACCACACCAAGCTCATTTTTAAATTTTTTTTGTAGATATGGGGTCTTGCTATGTAGCCCAGGCTGGTCTCAAACTCCTGGGCTCAAGTGATCCCACCGCTTCAGCCTCCTGAAGTGCATAAGCCACCATGCCCAGCCTAGTTCCTTGTTCTTGAAGGTCCTTGTGTCTGATGGAGTTGGCTTCTTGGGCTCTGATCCTCTACAGCGAGATGGAGCAGGACGACACAGCTTCTGGTGCCCGGCCCTTCCCCAGTCTGCCTGGGGGTCATTCTCCCCGATGCCAGGGGCAAGCAAGGCCTGGCCTCTGCAGTCTCAGTGGCCTCCTTGCCCAACCCCTGGGCCTCTTTTGGGAAGCTGACCTTGGTGTCCTTGAGCTGGTAGTTGACACCATCTGGCTCCCGTGCACTGGCCTGGGAGAGAGAGACAGTGTGGTACATGGTAAGAGCAGGCTCCAGAATCAGCCCCAGTCCACTGCCCTCCCCGTCACCCCCCTTTAGCCCCACTTTCCTCATTCATAAAACTGAATGCCTGCCTTCAGGGCTCGTCATGATGTTGAATGAGAAAATGGACATCAGGTGCCCAGTCATGGGGGCTGCCTGCTGTGGCCCTGAGGACAAGCCTGATGAAAGATGAAAAGGCTGTGCTATGGGACCGAGTCTGAACTGACCCCAGAGGCTCCCAGGGGCAGCGGTGGCCCAGAGACCTGCTCTGAGGATGGAAGCAGTGGCACGGGCCCCTGCCAAAGAGGGAGTGTGACCGGGACAAGGACTGGTGGGATGAGGTGTTCAGAACCTTGATGTCATCCCCAGGACTTCTTCTTTGACTCCGAGCTTACAGGGTTGTCTGCAAATCTCATGAGAATAGGAGGACCCCCCCCTCCCCCCTCCAAGCTGACATTGGGGAACAAGGGCCCAAGTGCTGAGTGCCTGGGCAGGTGACCAGCTGCAGAGCTGACCCCAGGAGAGCTGACCTTAGGAGTTGACTCCAGGTGAACTGCCACATAGCTGACACTTGACAGGGGGACTGCCATATGTGTGTGGCGGGTGGAGGGTGTTTGTGTGTGATTAGGTTGAGGTCAGGACAGAAGGGAAGTGGGACCTGTAGTTTTAAGAGATGTTAATTAAGCCAGGCACAGTGGCTCACGCCTGTAATCCAAGCACTTTGGAGGCCAAGGCGGGCAGATCACCTGAGGTCGGGAGTTCAAGACTAGCCTGACCAACACGGTGAAACCCCGTCTTTAAAAAAAAAAAAAAAAGATGTTAATTATGTGGCCATCTTACGATTGCAGCAGCTGGCCGGGCGCAGTGGCCCAGGCCTGTAATCCCAGCACTTTGGGAGGCCGAGGTGGGTAGATTACTTGAGGTCAGGAGTTCAAAACCAGCCTGGTCAACATGGAGAAACCCTGTCTCTACCAAAGTACAAAAATTAGCCAGGTGTGGTGGCAGATGTCTGTAGCCCTAGCTACTTGGGGGCCGAGGCAGGAGGATCGCTGGAACCAGGGTGCCCAAGGCTGCGTTGAGCCAAGATCGCGCCACTGCACTCTAGCCTAAGTGACAAAGTGAGATCCCGTCTAAAAAAAAAAAAAAATTGCAGCAGCCCTCATCTGGGAATTATAGGCCATGAGCTTCTAGATTATGCATGTGGATGTCTTTTATATGCTGTACTTTTTTTCTATTCTCTATTCTTTTTTATTTATTTTTAATTTAATATGCTGTATGTTTTATAAATGCGTTTATTCATGCATACTGTATGTTTTTAATTATATGGAATCAATACAAGCTGTTAAAAGTTTGTAAAATACAGATTTACCAAAGTAAGAAAATAAAGAATCTGGGCCAGGCACAGTGGCTGACACCTGTAATCCCAGCACCTTGGGAGATCAAGGCGGCCAGATCACCTGAGGTCAGGAGCTCAAGTCCAGTCCAACCAACATGGAGAAACCCCATCTCTACTAAAAATACTAAATCAGCCAGGCATGGTGGTGCATGCCTGTAATCCCAGCTACTTGGGAGGCTAAGGCAGGAGAATCGCTTGAACCTGGGAGGCGGAGGTTGCAGTGAGCCGAGATCGAGCCATTGCACTCTAACCTGTGCAACAAGAGCGAATCTCTATCTAAAAAAAAAAAAAAAAAATCCGGCTGGGCACTGTGGCTCTCGCCTGGAATCCCAATACTTCGGGAGGCTAAGGCAAGAGGATCACTTGAGCCTGGGAGTTTGAGACCAACCTGGGCAATACAGGGAAACCTTGTGTCTACAGAAAAAAAAAAAAAACGCAAAAACTACCCAGGCACGGTGGTGCACGCCTCTAGTCCTCGCTGCTCGGGAGACTGAGGCCGGAGGGTCACTTGAGTCCAGGAGGTTGAGGCTGCAGTGAACTGTGGTCACGGCATCGGACTCCAGTCTGGGCAACAGAGCCAGACCCTGTCTCCAAAAAAAAAAGAAACAAACTCCATCTTCCACCTCCACCGGAACCACGTCACCCAGTGGTTCCTAACCTGTGTCAGATTTTAAATCCTTTTGAAAACCTGCAGAAGCATGGACTCTCTCCAGAAAAGGCTCTTTCATCCATAGACTCTGTTGATGTGCAGGGAAGGACTGTTTGGTTCCAACCTCTAGCTTCTCTGTCCTGTGAGAGATTCTGACTCTTAAAGCAACCTCAAAACATTCTGACCCCCTGATACCTCTGTGAGAGACACTTGCCCGGCAACTTATTCAGAGTCTGTCTTGAAGCTGTTTTCTAGTTTCTGTCTTGACCACCTCTTTCTTTTTTTTTGAGATAGAGTCTTGCTCTGTCACCCAGGATGGAGTGCAGTGGTAGGATCTCAGCTCACTGTACCGTCTGCCTCCCCGGTTCAAGCTATTCTTCTGCCTCAGCCTTCAGAGCAGCTGGGATTACAGGCACCTGCCACCATACCCAGCTAATTTTTGTGTTGTATTTTTTTTTTTTTGAGATGGAGTCTTGCTCTGTCGCCAGGTGCCAGGCTGGAGTGTAGTGGCACGATCTTGGCTCACTGCAATCTCTGCCTCCTGAGTTCAAGCATTTCTCCTGCCTCAGCCTCCCGAGTAGCTGGGACTACAGGTGCACACCACCAAGCCCAGCTAATTTTTGTATTTTTAGTTAGAGATGGGGTTTCACCATGTTGGCCAGGGTGGTCTCGATCTCTAGACCTTGTGATCTGCCTGCCTTGGCCTCCCAAAGTGCTGGAATTACAGGCGTGAGCCACTGCGCCCGGCCATTATTGTGTTTTTAGTAGAGACAGGGTTTCACCATGTTGTCCAGGCTGGTCTCAAACTCCTGACTTCAGGTAATCCGCCAGCCTCAGCCTTCTAAAGTGCTGGGATTATAGGCAGGAGCCACCGTGTCCAGCCTCGGGGAAACGTCTACAGAGGATGAGAAGTCAGGGGTGTTGGGCCTCAGCACTTGAGACCAGGCAGGGTCTCCCTGCGAAATTAGCAGGGACTCACTCTGTGGCCAAGGAGGCTGAGCGCCCCACACCCTCATTGCAGGTTCTCCTCTCAACGTTCTCCCAGGCCTTGGTTAGCGCATGTCCTCTTTCCCAGGCATGAGGAAGGCCCTGACGCCAGCATCACAGCGCTCTCCCAGCCCCCCAGGTGGCCAGCCTTCCTGGAGACCACTTCCGGTGCCAGTCCTTGGGCACCAGTGACTTTGCCTCTTCTCTTCATCCTGGTCATTTTTTAGCGTAAGAAGCTTTATTGAGCTAGAACTCACATACCATACGGTTCATTTAATGTGCACAATTCAGTGGGTTTTTGTTGCCATTGTTGTGTTCATTTTTATTTTTGAGATGGAGTTTCACTCTTGTTGCCCAGGCTGGAGTGCAGTGGTGCGATCTCAGCTCACTGCAACCTCCCCATCCCGGGTTCAAGTGATTCTCCTGCCTCAGCCTCCTCAGTAGCTGGGATTACAGGCGCCCGCCACCATGCCCGGCTAATTTTTGTATTTTTAGTAGAGATGGGGTTTCACCATGTTAACCAGGCTGGTCTTGAACGCCTGAATTCAGGCAGTCCACCCGCCTCGACCTCCCAAAGTGCTAGGTTTATAGGCGTGAGCCACTGAACCCGGCCTTGGCTTCTTTTATGATCTAATTTTGAAAGTACTATCCTGGCTTATTCTTTAGGTCACATTGACTTTGTGTAATGTGGGTGGGGGCTATACAAAGGTGTGACTCTCGGGATTGAAGTAACTGAATATAGTTTATACGGAGAATGACCCAGCCCACTTGTTCTGGAAGGGATTGCAGACTGCCTGGGACTTAGCTTTGGACCAGCTTTGAGTTCTTTCTCTGTGATGAAATCTCAGCTTTTCCCAATGGCAGCCTCAACCTCCTGGGTTCAAGCGATTCTGCTCCCTCAGCCTCCTGAGTAGCTGGGACTACAGGTGCACCACGACCACACCTGACGGATTTTTGTATTTTTTGTAGAAACAGGGTTTTGCCATGTTGCCCAGGCTGGTCTTCACCTCCTGAGCTCAAGTGATCTGCCTGCCTTGGCCTCCCAAAGTGCTGGGATTACAGGCAGGAGCTGCCACACTCAGCTGAGTCTGGGTTTTCATTTATTTATTTTTTCTTAATTTGTATTTATTTAGTTATTTTGAGACAGAGTTTCATTCTTGTTGCCCAGGCTGGAATGGGGTGGTACAATCTTGGTTCACTGCAACCTCTGCCTCCCAGGGTCAAGCGATTCTCCAGCCTCAGCCTCCCGAATATCTGGGATTTCAGGTGCCCGCCACTATGCTCAGCTAATTTTTGGTATTTTTAGTAGAAACGTTGTTTCATCATGTTGGCCAGGCTGGTCTCGATCTCCTGACCTCAGGTGATCTGCTTCCACCTGCCAAAGTGCTGGGATTACAGGTGTAAGCCACCGTGCCCGGCCTGGGTTTGTTTATTTATTTATTTATTTTTGAGGTGGAGTCTCGCTCTCTCACTCTCGCCCAGGCTGGAGTGCTGTGGCACGGTCTCAGCTCACTGCCACTTCTGCCTCCCGGGTTCAAGTGATTCTCCTGCCTCAGCCTCCTGAGTAGCTGGGATTACAGGCTCACACCACTACACCCAACCAATTTTTGTATTTTTAGTAGAGATGGGATTTCACCATGTGGGTCAGGCTGGTCTCGAACTCCTGACATCAAGTGATCTGCCCTCCTAGGCCTCCCAAAGTGCTGGGATTACAGGTGTGAGCCACCACTGGGTTTTTAAATGTGTAACGACGTATGTCCATTCTAGTGAGAATGAACCCTGCCCGTCAGGACACTCTCATGGGGCCCTGGGAAAGGAGATCTCTCTGGTGATTTCTGTTAGATGGTGTGACCCATCACAGGGGTGACCCAGCGCCACGGTGGGACATGTCAAATGCTCTCCCCACTGGGATCGGGCCCTGGGCCTTTGTTTGTTTGGCTGGATCTCACCGAGATGGCACCACTGCACTCCAGCCTGGGTGACAAAGTGAGACCCTGTCCAAAAAATTATAAATAAATAAATGAGCCTTGTGCCTTACAGCAGTGGGACAACTTGGTGTCAGAAGCAGTTTTAGGTGGTGGTTCCAGGTGGGTTCTCATTCCTGCTCTGTTGCTTCCTGCACAGCTTCGGCCTCAGTTTCCTCATGAAGATGACTATTGTAATTATTTCCTGGGGTTGCTTTGAGGATTTAATGA
This sequence comes from Cheracebus regulus, assembly GCA_963574635.1. Classification (NCBI taxonomy): domain Eukaryota; kingdom Metazoa; phylum Chordata; class Mammalia; order Primates; family Pitheciidae; genus Cheracebus; species Cheracebus regulus. The sequence goes on along the minus strand of CAUYQU010068626.1, from coordinate 180,983 downwards.
GCTCTTCAGAGTTCTAGGGATCTCTTGCTGTATAACAAGCTACCCCAGGCTCAGCGGTGTAAAGCAACACTGTGATGCTCACGGTTCCAGGGGCCAAGAATTCCGACAGAGCTCAGCAGGACCGCCTGGCTCTGCTGCATATCTGGGGTCAGCTGGGAAGACTCTCAGGGGCTTGGTAACAACTTGAACAGGTGGGGGCTGGAATCATCTGGAAGTTTCTTCACTCACGTCTGGTACCTTGGTGGGATGACTCAAAGGTTGGGCTCAGGTGGGACTGTCAACTTGAGTGCCGACACATGGTTTCTCTTTGTGGCTTGTCGGGCTGTTTAACAGTGTGGCAGCTTCAGGGTGGTCAGACTTCTAGCTTCACACTCTGAATTCCAAGAGCCAGCATTCCACGCCAAGGAGGAAGCTGCATGGCTTCATATGGCCTCACCTCTTGAGTCACTTAGCATCTATCTCTGCTGCCATTCACTCTTGGCAGTGACAAGACCACTCAGATTTAAGAGGAGGGGACACACAGGCCATCTCTCAACAAGAGGATTCCCTGCAACCACGAGCCGCACACGCTTTTTGGCTGACACTTGAAAGAATGAGCAATGCAGGCCAGACATGGTGGCTGACACCTGTAATCCCAGCACTTTGGGAGGCTGAGGCAGGCAGATCACTTGAGGTCAGGAGTCAGTATTGAAAGTACAAAAATTAGCCAGTCATGGTGGCGGGTGCCTGTAATCCCAGCTGCTTGGGAAGCTGAGACAGGAGAATCACTTGAACCTGAGAGGCAAAGGTTGCAGTGAGCTGAGATCATGTCACTGCACTCTAGCCTGGGTGACAAGAGGGAGACTCCATCTCAAAAAAAAAAGAAAAGAAAAGAAAAAAGAAAGAGCAAAGCAGTCGGGTGTGATGGCTCACATCTGTAATCCCAACACTTTGTGAGGCCGAGGCGGGCAGGTCGCTGGAGCCTAGGAGTTTGAGACCAGCCTGGGCAACATAGTAAGACCTCATCTCTACAAAAACTAAAAATTAGTTGGACATGGTGGCACACAACTCAGCCACTCGGGAGGCTGAGGTGGGAGGGTTACTTGAGTCTAGAAGGTCAATCCCCGGTGACTGCAACACTGCTCTCTAGCCTGGGCCACAGAGAGAGACCTTGTCAAAAAAAAAAAAAAAAGAAAGAAAGAAAAAAATGAGCAGTGCAAACCCAAACTTTTTTTTTTCTCTGCTTATATCCCCACCCCCTCAACTCCTGCCCCAGGTCACAAACTCAGGAAGCCTCAATTAAGACAGACGTTTAGTCTAAGCTTGGAGAATTGAGGAAGAAAGAAGTGCCAGATGCTAATTAACTCTGCTTTTTATCTGCAGATGAGCCACTTTTTGAGTTATGGGTGAGTCTCGAGATAAATGAAAATATGTAAGGATGGCAGGAGAGCAGGGGCCTCATGAAATTAGGTCCCTCATCCTTGTGCTTTGAGAATAAAAATATCAAGGGTCGAATGCATGAGTAAATACGGAAGCTCTCTCCTTTGAGGATTGTTTTTCAGAGACCTCCTGTTTTTGCTGTTTTTGTTTTTGAGACAGAGTCTTGCTGGGTTGCCCAGGCTGGAGAGCAGTGGCCTGATCTCGACTCACTGCAACCTCCTCCTCCCAGGTTCAAGCAGCTCTCTGCTTCAGCCTTCCGAGTAGCTGGGATTACAGGCACCTGCCACCACGTCTGGCTAATTTTTGTATTTTTGGTTGAGCTGGGGGTTTCACCGTCTTGGCCAGGCTGGACCCTCCCGTTTATTCTAATTATTCTAATAGAATTTTTAAAAACGCATAACTTTTGTGTGTATGTGTGGTTATATATATATATTTTTTGAGACAGAGTCTCGCTCTGTTGCCCAGGCTGGAATGCAGTGGCTCAATCTGGGCTCATTGCAGCCTCTACCTCCCAGGTTCAAGCAATTCTCACGCCTCAGCGTCCCAAGTGGCTGGGATCATAGGCATGCACCACCACACCTGGCTAATTCTTATATTTTTAGTAGAGACAGGGTTTCACCATGTTGGCCAGGCCAGTCTCCAACTCCTGACCTCAGGTGATCCATGCTCTTTGGCCTCCCAAAGTGCTGGGATTACAGGCGTGAGCCACTGCATCCGGCAGTTATACGTAAAATTTGTTTTTAAGAGATGAGGATCTCACTATATTGCCCAGGCTAGAGTGCAGTGGCTGTTCCCAGATGCTGTCATAGCATACTGCAGCCTCAAACTCAAGTGATCCTCCTGCCAGCCTGTGAGTAGCTGCAACTACAGGCGCCTTCAGTGGTTCCTGGCTTTGCATCTTATTTTTTCCTGATTTCGTTCTTCCTGGGCTTGACCCCACTCAGCAATGGTGTCTTATCTGACCACATCTAGAAATGCTGAATGCCAATTTGAGTTAGAGAATAGCAGAATTCCAGCAAGGCTGGGGGCTGGGATATTGGTGAGCATTTGGGAGAAGCTGAGATTTCATCACAGCGAGGTGACCACAAAGTGTCAGGAGAGGGAGGAGTGACTGATGCACAAATACTCTTCCCTCTTCTAGGGCTCCTTGAAGGGAACAAAGGCTCCAATGAGTGAGAGCAGAGGCTCATTTGGTTTCCTGCCTGTCTTTGGCAATTTACAAGAGGATTGGTTCTCTTAGTAGCAAGTAGAGGGGAAGGAATCTCTCTATTTTCTCTGATTTTTTTTTTTTTTTTTTTTAGACAGGCTCTTGCTCTGTCACCCAGGCTGTAGTGCAGTGGCTTTATCATAGCTCACTGCAGCCTTAAACTCCTGGGCCAAACAATCCTTCTCCCTCTGCCTCCTAACTAGCTAGGACTACAGGCAAATGCCACCATGCCAGGCTAATTTTTTTTTTTTTTTTTTTTTTTTTTATTAGAGATGAGGTCTTGCTATTTTGTCCAGGTTGGTCTTAAAATCCTGGCCTTAAATGATCCTCCCGCCTCAGCCTCCCCAAATGCTGAGATTACAGGTGTGAGCCACCATACCCGCCTTAATTAACTCTGCTTTTTATTTTATTTTCTTTTTAAATTAGAGACAGGGTCTCACTATGTAGCCCAGGCTGGTCTTGAACACTAGGCTCAAGTGATTCTCCTGCCCTGGCTTCCCAAAGTGCTGGGATTACAGGTGTGAGCCACTGTGCCCTGTCTACTCTGGTATTTAACAGTGGCAAAATTCATTTATTTATCCACTAAATTACTTTATTTATAGTCTCAATTTCAGAAAGGACTTAAGGTACCTGAGCTGTGAACAAAGAATGAGACTTGCTTTTCCCCCACCTCTGCCACTGACTAATTGTGTGACCTGGGGCAAGTGACTTGATCTCCTGTGTCTGTTGTCCATGTGTGAGAGCCAATACTGAATAAGCATGCCAGGTACTGTTCTAGAAATTTTCCATGTATCTGTATTAACTCGTTTAATTCTTCCCCAAACAATTGATTTATGGTCTCTTTTTAGAATCTGTCAGGGCAGTTGCAATACAGGAAAGTGACTTTTTGGGGCTTTTGCCATTTCAAAGAACCTTGGATTTTTCTCGGGGCTCCAGAGACATCCGTGCCTGACATCCCCAATTTGAACCCCCAGCCGATCATTGGTTCCATTGCTGATGGGGAGCCTGTGTTTGCGCGTGACTTTCACTCCATCCATGCTGGAGATAACGGAAGTCTTATCCAGGGGGACGATTGCAGGACGCAGGGAGAGGGAGAGGAGGGCTCCTACGCGTGGGGAATGACAGTGGAGGAACCGCGGAAGCTCGTTCGCCCATTGAAAAATCTCTTTGGTGGGCTAGCCCCGGGATCACTGTACTTACCAGAGTGGGGACTCTGCACCCAGAACTCCTCCCAGCCTCTGTCTGCCCGTCCAAGGTCTGGCGTGACTTCCGGTGGCTCATCTTCGGGAAACCCCCGCCCGGGGGCTGGGGGGGTCCAGGATGGCCTGCAGGGGGCCTGACTCACCCGCTGGCTGAGTCAGGGGGTCCCAGCTGCCCTCGGATGTCTGCCCCGGCAGGCCGGAGGCGGGAGGAGGGGGGTTGGGGAGGGCGTGGGGGCGGGGCTGGGTCCCGGGCTCCGCCTTCTCCCAGGATCTGCGAACGCACAGCCAGGCTGCGGGCGGGTGAGTGCCCGCCTGTGCAGGGTGTGAAGAGCGAGAGCGCGTGTGTGAGCACGAGTGTCTGTGGTCTCTGGTTGTGTGTCCGTTTACATGATTGCGCCTGTGTCTGTGCGCATCTGCGTGCAAGCGTGTGTCTGAGTGAATGTCTGTGTATGACTTCTAGGAACGGCCAGGGTGAGAGGGGTGTCCCCCTCAATTTACAAGAGGATTGTCCCTCTCTGGCCCCCCTCTCTTGTCTCTCCTCCTTGGGGTGCTCTGGGCATCCAGGACCCCTTGTAAGGCTGCCTGGTGCTGAGAGGCCCCTGGGACGCAGAGGCCTGGGCTGCGCGCCCTGGCTGGGGAGCTCCGGGTCCCGGCTTCCTGATCCTTTCATTCTGGGCTTTTTGGAGAATCTCGGGGTCTTCCGGCCGTGTTTTCTCCTTGCCCTCTTCGCAGGCACGAGGAAGGCTCCTGGGGCTTGTTGGCCCGTGATGCGGGCCCTGCCGTGGCCTCAGGTGGAGCAATTAGGACCACCAAGGAGTGTTCTTCAGACCATTTTCTCCCACCCCGCGAGACACGCTAGGAGTGATTTTGGTCACCCCCTTCCTCCTCTGCGTTCCCGTGTGGCAAAGTTTTCAGTCTTGGGCTGTGGACCCGAAAGAATATTCTAAGGGGAGATGGGCCTTCGTAGAGCAAGAATGGTATGGGTTCAGCACCAAACCAAACCGATGCCAGCGCTGGCTTGGCCCGAGTCTGTGCAGACTGTGTCTGTGTGAATGCTTGAGGGTCAGAGTTCCTGTCCGCTGAGCTCCGGCTTCCTCACTTACAACCAAGGGAGAACAAATCTACCTTACAGTGTAGATGCCTGGATAAAAATTGGAGCGCCTGGCCGAGCGCGGTGGCTCACGCCTGTAATCCCAGCACTTGGGGAGGCTGAAGCGGTAGGATGGCTTGAGCCCAGGAGTTCGAGACCAGCCTAGGCAACATAGTTAGACTCCTGCCTCTACAAAAAATTTTTAAACAGGTGGTGCGCACCTGTGGTCCCAGCTACATGGGAGGCTGGGGTGGGAGGATAGATTGAGCCAGGGAGGTAGAGGCTGCAGTGAGCTATGATCACACCACTGCACCCCAGCCTGAGCAGCAGAGCAAGACTGTCTCAAAAACAAAAACACTGGAGCGCCCAGATTTTTTTAAGTGCGAGGCAGGATTTCTTGGCGTTGTTAACTATTGCGGGCACACCGCTCGTTGTAATGGATAGATGCATTAGTGAAAGTCCTGGGTATACTCATTTATTTTCTAAATCTGACATATAAGGGAACCCCCGATGGAAAGGCCCATCAGCTGGGGAACAGCCAGCAGGCTGGATTTAAGCCCAGAGCCCGGGCTGGCTAATTACTCGGGCGAGCCTGGCTCCGGATCTGTGACCTGGGTCTAGTACCCCGCCCTTTCTGCGGATGCCCTGTGAAGCGGGGAGCGAAAGCAGTTTGGTGGACGACCAGCCCTCTCTTGCTTTGCAGGTGGCGCTTTTTTTTGGTTGTAAGGCGAGACCTAGGCTAGAGGATGCCGTCGGGGTTCCGCGGCTGTTCTAGGGCTCAGGGCGCGAACCCCAAGGGCCCCCAGCCTGGCCACGTCCTGGGCCTCCGGGAGAGAACAGCGGGGTCGGGGAGGATTTGCAACGTCTTCTCCGCTTTCTGCCGCCCGTAGGCGCTCTGGCGCTTCTCCTGGCTGGGGGTGTGAGAATTTGCCGACGGTGCCCGCGCTGCGGCCGGCCCCGGCCCCGCCCCAGCCCCGGGGACGCCCCGCCCCCACCCGGCGCCCCGCCCCGCCGGCCTGTAGTCCCGGCCCCGCCCCGGGCCGCGCCCCTCCGCCGAGCCCCGCTCGCCTGCACCTCGCGCGGCGGGCCTGCCTTGCGGCCCCAGCCGGCCCCACGCCGCTGCCCGGAGGCTGGCGTCCTCCCGTCACTCCGGGACCCACCCGCTGTGTCCCCTGGGCAACTGTCTCCAGGGAGATCGGGCCCCGCCCCCGGCACCGACACCCGGTACGGAGCCCACCTGTGCGGGCGTCTGCGGGGTCCGCGTGCCCCGCCCCCAGCCCCCGCCGGGCGTCCCACCCCGCCCAGCCCCGGGCTTTGTCCGCCTGGGGCGGGGTGGGCAGGGTCGGTGGAGGCGTTGGGGGTCCGGGGCCGTGGGGGTTAGGGGGGCCGAGGTAGGGGGTTGCGCTCGCGGTGGGATTCTCAGCTGTGGGCCGCGCGACGCTCTCCTTTCCTTTCCTAATCTGGTTGATTCCTTTTGTGCCCCCCGGGGGTCGGGAATCAATCCCAGGTTTCTCGGCTGCCGCCCTTGATGGGATCCGCGGGGCCTCCAGCGGGCTTCGCACGAGTACGCGCCTGTTCGGGGCAGGCTGTTTACTTGTCGGGGACCCAGCAGTGGCTGTGCCCGGCCTCCCCTCCCCCTGCCCCCGATTCGGGACCGAGCCTCCTGCGCTCTGTCCCTCCCGAGCTGTGCCCTTGAACCCAGGGGGGTTAGAGGGTGGCAGACCCAGGCCCTGAGGTCCTGCGGCTTCCCCGGGGGAGCGCCTTCTCCCTGGCCGCCCTCTTGTGGATTTTGTCCTGGCTTCTTATTTCCTGACCCGAATTCCTGAGGACGAATTTTCTCCTTCCCTTCCTTCTCGGCTCCCTCTGCTTTTGGCTTTGTGTTTCCTGTTTTGAAAGGGCTTTCCTTATTATGATCCTGTCTCGTTTCCCTGTGCCAGAGCTGCTATAATTTGTCGTGGTAACTCGGGTATTTGCCAGTCTCTTAATTGGTCAGCAATGGAAGGGATTTCTTCCTTAGCCTTTGGTGCTGACCTCGCGTTTCTCTGGTGGCAGTGCCTTGGGAGGTGCTTGCCAGCTCTCCTGGGTGTTGAGGGAAGGGAGCGTCCGAGCCCACTCGCCTGGGCTCCCGCAGCATGGTCACTGGAGCATCCTTCCAGGGATGGAGGCTGCAGGGAGGACTCCAGCTTGGGCCTTGGGAAATGTGTTCCTGCAACACTCGCCTTCTCCAGCGGGTTCCTAGGGCTCTGCTGTTTGTCTCATGGGGAGCCGGCGGTTTTGGTTTTGTGCTAAACCTAAGCCCACCTTGTGGGCTCTGGGCTGAAGTGTGCCAGGTGTGGAGGTAGCTATGCCCAGGGCCTGGGGTTGGGAGAAGGGGTTGGCTCTCTAGATTGGGCTGGAGCTCCAGTATCTTTTTTCCCTCTTTGGGGTTCTGTTATTTCCTGGAGTGGCTAAGGTAGGGGAAGAAGCTCCACAGATGCAAGGAGTGGGCGGCCCATCCCCTCACACGCTTCCTTTTTATCTCCAGCCCAGTAGGGGATGGATTTTCCTTTAGACCTGGGCCTTGAAAACAGACCCACATGGGGAATAAAGATTTCAAGTTCACCAACCTGCTTTTTGCATCCATTGAATGGAACTCGAACCCAGGCTTGGCTCAGATCAATTACTTTGCTTTCAAAAACCAAACAAAACCAACAAACAGCTCTAAAAACGATCTGAGTCATCTGAGCGCACATTCCTGCTCCAGGCACTGGAAATGCTCCTGTGGTGGGTTTCGGTACCACCAAAGGGAGCTGGGGGTGGTATTGACGCAGATGACAAGAAAGGCCGATCAAGTGGAATGTGATTGGTTCGAAAAAGGGGAGACTGAGATGAAACCGTTGGTTCTGAGCTAATGTCCTGTAAGAGAATGCACAGGTTTCTGAAATTCTCTCATGTTAAAATAGTTTTCTTTCTTTTTTTTTTTTCCCAACAGATAAGGAGCTCAGAGTCAGGCCAGGGCGGGATGACATTTATTGATTCAAAAGCATCTTTATCTGCCAGGCGGAGGGGCCTTTGCTGGTTTTTCTTGGACTATTGGAGAGAGGTAGGTTGGGGGAACAGGCCAAGTGTGTGGGGGAAGGAAAGGAGATGTTATTTTGTAGATAGGTTAAGAATGTGAACAAAACCCATCCTCCCAAACTCTCCAGCCAAAGGAAGACTTCTCCATAGGACTAGACGCCCAGAGGAAGAGAGTGACCCACATTGGTGCTAGGAGTGAATGAGTGGGGAAGTGCACTAGACCTCAGCCATTCCTGGGAGAGAAATGCTGCTGCCTGGGAAAAGAAGGAATGGCTTTGCTTTGAGAAGTCTGGGAGCCTGTTATTAAGCTCAGCATTTGGTATTTGACTTACTCTGGCCATGGTGGCATTGGGCTGGCTTGACTGGGGAAAGAAATATTAAAAGTTTTCTGGAGGAAGTGGATTGAATTTTTATAGTTCAGTATTGCTTCTCAGGGAGTCCCTAGGTGGGCCGTTCTGTGTCTCCAGAGAGTTGACAGTCACTGTCTCAGTAAGGGGATGCTCTTTGGAGTTTCTAGGACATTAGCTTAGAAGATGAATGCAGTCTTTCACTGTGCAAATGAGGACACTGAAGCTAGAGACCGACACTGGCTAGACGTTGGCCACACACACCCATCTGGGAACCTGGGATAGCTGGGTCTGACTTGTGAGCTTCATGACTGCGAGACCTACTGGTCCCCTTGCAAGCTCTTTGGGTGCATAACGTATTCTATGTGTGTCCAGAATTCTGCTGGAGCAGCTACTGTCATTTCAGAATGGAAAGGGGAAGGGGTTAGTGTGGTGGCATCTTTAAACGCTTTGCCCCCAAACTTCGCCCATTTTCTCTAGATCTTTGATGATACTTTCCAAACTTCTTTGATGATTGCAGATCTCTTTTTAAAAATCAAAATATACGTAGGGCGTGGTGGCTCACGCCTGTAATCCCAGCACTTTGGGAGGCTGAAGTGGGGGAGTCACGAGGTCAGGAGTTCAAGACCAGCCTGCCCAACATGGTGAAACCCATCTCTACTAAAAATACAAAAAAAAATCAGCTGGGTGTAGTGGTGGGCACCTGTAATGCCAGCTACTTGGGAAGCGGAGGCAGGAGAATTGCTTGAACCTGGGAGGCAGAGGTTGCAGTGAGCTGAGATCGCGCCACTGCACTCCAGCCTGGGTGACAGAGTGAGACTCCATCTCAAAAAAAAAAAAAGAAAAAAGAAAAAATCAAAATATAAAGCAGATTTTTAACCTATGAAGCAGATCAAAACAGAGCCACTGTGGTGGCAATAGAAACTAGCGCAGAACTCCTTCTGCTCAGCACCCTGTCCTAATCCCACCTACCTCTGAAGGCCTTGAGTGCTTCCTGGGAACCCCAGTGCTCCCCTGCACAGAAGCAAAAGCCATAGGTCACGCAGACACCCGTTGGGGGATTAGAGTTTCTCCCACACATCTATTTATACTGTCTTGATCTTTGTCTCAGAAAATTGCCTTTTATTAATATTTTTAATTCTCATGCTTTTTTATTCATAAAAATATGAAATTAATGTTAAGTTTGGAAAATACAAAAAAAATACAACCATACTCGTCTCTAGTCTTACCCCCACCCCACCCTGCACCAGAGAAAACCACTGTTTCCCTGTTGGAATATCCTTCCCCAAACCCCCATAGGGAATTCTGTGTTTGTATCTTTTATTATTTATTTATTTATTTTTATTTATTTATTTTTGAGATGGCATCTTGCTCTTGTCACCCAGGCTGGAGTGCAGTGATGCAATCTTGGCTCACTGTCACTTCTGCCTCCTAGGTTCAAGCGATTCTCCTGCCTCAGCCTCCCAGGTAGCTGGGACTACAGGCATGTGCCACCATGCCTAGCTAATTTTTGTATTTTTAGTAGAGACACAGTTTTGCCATGTTGGCCAGGCTGGTCTTGAACTCCTGACCTCAAGCAATCCACCCACCTTAGCCTCCCAAAGCACTGGGATTATAGGTGTGAGCCACCGTGGCCTGACCTGTGTCTGTACCTTTTAAAACTTGGTTTTTATTTATTAGTAAATATTATAGACTTTGACATAAACATAATGATGGAATGTGTATGTATTTCTCTGCTCTGTTTCAAAATCCCACTAAAATGAATGTGTAGGAATAAGAAAACATGTATATTCTTAAAAAAAAAAAAAAAAAATAGAAGTCTAGGTGTGGAGGCTCACACCTGTAATCCCAGCACTTTGGGAGGCCAATGTAGGCGGATCACAAAGTTAGGAGTTCCAGACCACCTGGCCAACATGGTGAAACCCCATCTCTACTAAAGATACAAAAAATTAGCTGAGCATGGTGGTGGGTGCCTGTGATCCCAGCTACTTAGGAGGCAGGCGAATCACTTGAACCCAGGAGGCAGAGGTTGCAGTGAGCCGTCATCGCGCCACTGTACTCTAGCCTGGGCGACAGGGCGAGACTCTGTATCAAAAAAAAAAAAAAAAAGTAAATGATTGAGGAGCGGTAGTGTGAGCAAAATGTTTGCAGGACAGGAAGTCCATGGGCAAGAGGGAAGCTGACTGGAGAATGTGGACTGTCTTGGGCTATGGGGGAAACAAGTGGAAAAGGCAAAGGAATGGGGCCCTGGGGATGGAGTGCTTCCAGAGGGGCTGTGCAGGGTGGGCTGGAAGCAGGAAGATGACTTGAAAGAGCGGTAGAGTGACAGACCACCCACCCGGGCCACATAGCCAGGTGGTTCCCTTCCCCACCCCAGCAGGTGGCAGGTTTCCGGCAGGCAGTGTTTCAGAGAGGTTGACCCAGCCCAGGGCCTGGCTATCACACCGCAGCCTGGCTGTCATCCAGCCTCTGGGCAGGCCCTTGGAGAACTTCTGTCTGAGCAAACTGACCTCATGAGAAAAATGACTGTCACATATTGACATGGTGGGGGACTTTGTTGAAAAGCAAGCTTGTTGCCAGACGTGGTGGCTCATGCCTGTAATCCCAGTGCTTTGGGAGGCTGAGCAGGGAGGATCATTTGAGGCCAGAGTTCGAGACCAGCCTGGCCAACATGGTGAAACTCTGTCTCTACTAAAAATACAAAAATAATCTGGGCATGGTGACGCACACCTGTAATCCCAGCTACTCGGGAGGCTGAGGCAAGAGAATCGCTTGAACCTGGGAGGCAGAGGTTGTAGTGAAGCAAGATCATGCCACTGCACTTTAGCCTGGGTGACAGAGTGAGACTCCCATCTCAGAAAATAAAAGCCAGCTAGAATTGTATGGCTTTGTCACTTCACAGTGAAGCCTACCGAGCAAAAAAACCTACCTGTGTACAAGCAGGGTTAGTGCCTCTCCCGTAGATTTGAATGGGCATCCAAGGGTCATCCCACATAGAATGAGATTTACAGGTGGGACATGATGGCTCATGCTTGTAATCTCAGCACTTTGGGAGGCCGAGGGAGGAGGATTGCTTAAGCCCAGGAGTTGGAGATCATCCTTAGCAACGTAGGAAAATCCTCTTTCTGCATAAAGTAAAAAACTAGCCAGGCATGGTGGCACATCCATGTGGGCCCAGCTACTTGGGAGGCTGAGGTGGGAGGATCGCTTGAGCCTGGGAGGTTGAGGCTGCGGTGACCATGATCACACCACTGCACTCCAGTCTGGGTGACAGAGGGAGACTCTGTCTCAAAAAAAAAAAAAGACTTCTAGCATGAAATACAGAGACCCAAGTGAAGAGAAAAAAAAAAACTGAGAAGTCATAAACATGGTTGTACGGGGGAAAAAAGGCACATTCATGAAGTAATAAGCTCTTAGGTATTAAAACTATGGTAGCAGAAGTGAAAATTTCAACAGAGGCTGCATGTGGTACCTCATGCCTATGGGTGATCACTTGAGGTTGGGAGTTTGAAATCAGCCTGACCAACATGACGAAACCCCGTCTCTACTAAACATACAAAATTAGCTGGGTGTGGTGGCGCATGCCTGTAGTCTCAGCTACTCTGGAGGCTGAGGCAGGAGAATCACTTGAATCCGGGAGGTGGAGGTTGCAGTGAGCCAAGATCACTCCATTTCACTCCAGCCTGGGCAACAAGAGCAAAACTCCGTCTCAAAAATATCAACAGAAGAGTTGGAAGAGAGAAAAACAAATTTCCAGAAAGTAGAACACAAAGACTTAAGAGATGGAAAATAGGAAAGAAAATGTAGGAAAATTTGACTTCAGTCCAGGAGACCCACCATGCACCACGTAGGAGCTCAAGGAAAAAAGGCAAGAGAAACGGAGGAAGGAAAAGTTGTAGGAAACAATTCTAGAACTGAAGGCATTTCTGCTTTTAAACAGTCTCGAAGTAGTACCCAGTACTATAAGTAATAAAAGACCCACGCTATAGGACATATCATGAACTTTCAAAACTCCAGAGATAGAAATTACTAAATGCCATCAGAGAGAAAAAGGCCCCATAAAGATCAGAGGCCGAGATGGCAGTGGACTTTTCAAAAGCAACAGTAGAGCCGGGTGCAGTGGCTCATGCCTGTTCCCAGCACTTTGGGAGGCCGAGGGTGGGCAGATCACCTGAGGTCAGGAGTTCAAGACCAGCCTCACCAACATGGTGAAACCCCATCTCTACTAAAATACAAAAAGATTTAGCCTGACGTGGTGGCAGGTGCCTGTAATCCCAGCCAGCTACTCAGGAGACTGAGACAGGAGAATTGCTTCAACCTGGGAGGTGGAAGTTGCAGTGAACCGAGATCGTGCCATTGCACTCCAGCCTGGGCAGCAAGAACAAAACTCTGTCTCAAAAAAAAAAGAAAAAAAAAAAAGCGACAGTAGAAACTACAAGACAGTGGGTCAGTGCTTTCAAAGTTCTGAGGGAAATTAATTCCAACCCTGAGAATTAATTAATTCTGAGGGAAATTAATTTTATAATTGTCATTCAAATGAAAAGTACATTAAAGACTTTTTTTTTTTTTTGAAATAAGGTCTTCCTGTGTTACCCAGACTGGAGTGCAGTGGAGTGATCACAGCTCACTGCAGCCTTGACCTCCTGGGCTCAAGCCATCCTCCTGCCCCCTGAATAGCCAGGACTACAGGTGTATGCTACCACGCCCAGCTAATTTTTATATTTTTTGTAGATATAGGGTTTTACCAAGTTGCCCAGGCTGGTGTCAAACTCCTGGCCTCATGTGATACGCTCACCGTGGACTTCCAAAGTGCTGGGATTACAGGCGTGAGCCCTGGTGCCCAGCCCACAAACTCATTTTCTAAGGTAAGAAATTAAAAGTTGAGAGTGCAGTGGCTCGCACCTGTAATCCCAACACTTCAGAGCCTGAGGCAGGGGGATTGCTTGAGCCCAGGAGTTCGAAACCAGCCTGGGCAACATAGCGAGACCCCATCTCTACAAGAAATAAAAATAAAATAAAATAATTTTTTAAAGAATAAAATTGATCAGGTGTGGTGGCCCACACCTGTAATCCCAGCACTTTGGGAGGCTGAAGCAGGAGGATTGCTTGAGCCCAGGAGTTTGAGACCAGTCTGGGCAATATGGCGACACCCCATCTCTGTAAGAAATTAAAAACTAGCTGGCATAGTGGCATGTGCCTGTAGTCCCAGCTGGCAGGAGGATTGCCTGAGCTAAGGAGGTTGAAGCTGCAGTGACCTGTGACTTCACTGCATGCAGCCTGGCTGAGACCCCGTCAAAAAAAATAAAAGTTGAAAATCAAGAAATTTTACCATAAAACTCTTATTTAGAAATATAAAGGTCAGGCATAGTGGCTCATGCCCTGGAATCATAGCACTTTGGGAAGCCAAGGCAGGATGATCACCTGAGCCGAGGAGTTTGCAACCAGCCTGGGCAATATTAATGAGACCTTGTCTCTACAAAAAATTTAAACATTAGCCAAGTGTGGTGGTGCCTGCCTATAGTCCCGGTTTCTCAGGAGGCAGAGGTTGCAGTGAGCTGTAATTGTGACACTGCACTCCACCCTATGCAACGGAGTGAGATCCTGTCTCAAAAAAAAATTATAGGCTGAGCACAGTGGCTCATGCCTGCAGTCCTAGACCTTAGGGAGGCTGACCTGGGGGGATCACTTGAACTCAGGAGTTCAAGACCAGCCTGAGCAACATCACAAGACCCTGTCTCTATTTTAATAAAAAAAATATTTTTAATTTTGCCTGAGGGATAAAAACACAAACATTTTAAATAAAAAATAGTAACATAGAGATAAAAACTTGAAGAAGTAACTGAAATTTATTGGGTGTGGTATATATGTGGAAGTAGAGGTCCAAGGACTGTTACTTTGTACTGTAAGAGTTTTAGTTTTAATTAATTTTAAAAATTATGTACTTGTGGCCAGGCATGGTGGCTCACTCCTGTGCACTTTGGGATTACAAAAAAATTGTTTCATTGTAATTGTTTAATTACAGTTACAAAAAAATTGTTTAATTAGCTGGGCATGGTGACATGCACCTGTAGTCCCAGGTACTTGGGAGACTGAGGTAAGAGGATCACTTGAGCTCAGGAGTTCAAGGCTGCTGTGAGCCATAATCATGCCACTGCACTGAAGCTTGGGCAACAAAGTGAGACCCTGTCTCTAAAACAAAAAAAGTCCTGGGCGCAGTGGCTCACGCCTGTAATCCTAGCACTTTGGGAGGCTTAGGTGGGCAGAACGCTTGAGGTTAGGAGTTGGAGATCAGCCTGGGCAGCATGGTGAAATCCTGTCTCTACAAAAAATGCAAAGATGTATCTGGGTGTGCTGGTGTGCACCCAAAGTCCCAGCTATTTGGGGAGCTGTGATGAGAGGGCAGGTTGAGCCTGGGAGGCAGAGGTTGCAGTGAGCTGAGATTGCACCACTGCATTCCAGCCTGGGCAGCACAGCCAGACTTTGTCTCAGAAAAAAAGAAAAGAAAACCATGTACTTGTTTAACTTTTTTAAAATTAAAAACGTTATTATGACATCCATATGCATAACATTTCTCTTTTTTCTATGCTTTTTTTTCTTCTTTTTTTTTTTTTGAGATGGAGTTTTGTGCCTCTTGCCCAGGCTGGAGTGCAGTGGCATAATCTCGGCTCACCACAACCTCCGCCTCCCGGGTTCAAGCGATTTTCCTGCCTCAGCCTCCTGAGTAGCTGGGCCTACAGGCACCCACCACCACGCCTGGCTAATTTTTGTATTTTTAGTAGAGATGGGGTTTCACCATGTTGGCCAGGATGGTCTCGATCTCTTGACCTTGTGATCTGCTTGCTTCAGCCTCCCAAAGTTCTGGGATTACAGGTGTGAGCCATTGCGCTCGGCCCCAGGTGTCATTTTGATGACTGCATTCACTTCCATTGAGTTAATGCATGATTTACTTAGCCATTTCCTTATCACGTTCACAAACAGTACCACAATGAATATCTTTGTGTACATAGCTTTTTTGACTTTTGAATTGCTTCATTAAGATAATTCCCAAATTCCCAAAGTTAGGAGGTCTGAGACCATGGATGTTTCTCTCTCTTGATTCTGATGTGTAGTATCTGGGGTCTCCACCTGGCTGCTGGCCTGTGGCCTCCCTGGTGGGTCATGAACTTGGATGATGATAAGAGATGGTTGAGATAGCATTTTTTTTTCAGGGTAGTTGGCTTATTTTTTCTGATGCCTGCAGCAGAGGTCAGAAATCTTTGTTTTGGAGGCCAGGTGTGGTGGCTCACGCTTGTGAACCCAATGCTCTCAGAGGCTAAGGCAGGAAGATCACTTGAGCCTAGGATTCTGAGACCAGCCTGGGCAACATAGGGAGACCCCGCCCCTACCAAAGAAAAAAAGCTCTGCACAGGGATTTGTGTCTGTATTTCCAGCTACTTGGGAGGCTGAGGCAGGAGGATCCCTTGAGCTTGGGAGGTCAAGGCTACAGTGAGCCATGGTGATGACACTGTATCCAGCCGGGGCGATAGAGTGAGACTCTTTCTGCACCCCATACCAACAAAAGAGCCAGCTTCTGGGATGAGTTCGGGCATTTCGGGGCATGTGAGCTGCACACCCCCCTTCATCACCCCAGCCCTGCCAGCTCTTGCCTGGGTCCTGCACGAGTCCCCTCATTGCTTTCTTACCTCCATTCTGGCCTCTCTCCCTTCCATTTTCCCCACAGCAGCCAAAGCCATTTTTGTAAAACATAAAATCAGGCCGCCCCGGTCCTCTGCTTATTACCTCCAGTGTTTTCTCCTTACAGTGATAACCAAACCCAGAGTGTTTTCTCCTTACAGTGATAACCAAACCCGGACTCCTCACCATGGCTCCAGAGCCCTGCAGGGTCAGACTCACTGTCTCTCCCCATCATCCCCCTTTGGGCCCTCGACTCCAGGCACCTGCCTCCTGCCTCAGGGCCTTCGTAATTTCTTGTTTTGTCTTTTCTTTTTTGAGATGGAGTTTCACTCTTGGTGCCCAGGCTGGAGTGCAATGGCTCAATCTCGGCTCACTGCAACCTCCGCCTCTTGGGTTCAAGAATTCTCTGGCCTCAGCCTCCCAAGTAGCTGGGATTACAGGTGTGCGCCACCATGCCTAATTTTTTGTATTTTTTTTTTAAGACGGGGTTTCACCATGTTTGTCAGGCTCGTCTTGAACTCCCGACCTCAGGTGATCTGCCCGCGTCGGCCTCCAAAGTGCTTGGATTACAGACATGAGCCACTGCGCCTGGCCTTTTTGTATTTTTAAATAGAGACGGGGTTCCACCATGTGAGCAAGGCTGGTCTTGAACTCCTGGCTTCAAGTGATCTGCCCACCTTGGCCTCCAAAAGTGCTGGGATAACAGGCGTGAGCCACCGCGCCTGGCCCAGACCTTTGCACTTTCTGTTCCCACTGCCCAGAACCGTACTTCATGGCTCTTTGCTGGATCCTTCTCTCACTTGAGCCTCAACTTCAGAACGATCTCACCTGAGGACACTTCCCTGACCAGCCATCCAAAGGAAACGCTCCCTGCAAGCCCCTTTTTATTATATTCCAGTGCTTTTACTACCTGAAACATCTGGTTTATCTGTTTTCTTTTTAACTTTTTATTTAAATTTTAAATATTTATTTATTTTTGAGATAGAGTCTCACTCTGTCGCCCAGGCTGGAGTGCAGTGGTGTGATCTCGGCTCACTGCAACCTCCGCCTCCCAGGTTCAAGTGATTCTCGTGCCTCAGCCTCCCAAGTAGCTGGGATTACAGGCACCCACCACCAGGCCCGGTTAATTTTTGTATTTTTAGTAGAGACAGAGTTTCACTATGTTACCCAGGCTCGTCTCGAACTCCTGACCTCAAGCAATCCACCCACCACCAAAGTGCTGGGATTACAGATGAGCCACCGTGCCCGGCCTATTTTTAAATAAATAGAGACAGGTTCTTACTATGTTTCTCAGGCTGGTCTCAAACTCCTGAGCTCAAACAATTCTTCCACCTCGGCCTCCCAAAATGCTAGGACTATAGACATGAGCCACTGTACCTGGCCTGTTCTCTTTTTCTTTTTTGTCTTCTCCTGTTAGACTAAAAGCTCCATGAGACCAAGGGTGGTGCCTGTCCTGTTCCCTGATGGACACAGAGAAGTTGCTTAAATAACTAATTGCTGTAGGGATGAAGGAGAGGACCTGGGGCCTGCAGGCTCCTGAAGAGGGCCGCCCTCTTCGTCTCCTTTGTTCATCTCCAGGAGGATTTGGTGGTGGAAGGATCTTTGGACTTCTCCTGGCAGCCAGAGCAGGATGGTCATTTCTGGAAAGCTCCTTCAGGGCAGGGCTACTGTCGCAGAGTGCCACTGGGAAGTGAGGCCCCAGAGGGAAGCACCTTTGCACTCTGCCTCTGATGTGCCCGCTTGCCTTTGTCTTCTGTGTGGGTTGAGGAGCAGGAGAAGGTGATTTCAGCCTGCACAAGGGAGTAGCAGGGAACCAAAACACTGGATGAGAAGGACTTTTTTTTTTTTTTTAATTGCATTTTAGGTTTTGGGGTACATGTGAAGAACATGCAAGATTGTTGCATAGGTACACACATGGCAGTGTGGTTTGCTGCCTTCCTCCCCATCACCTATATCTGGCATTTCTCCCCATGTTATTCCTCCCCAACTCCCCACCCCACTGCTGTCCCTCCCCATTTCCCCCCAACAGACCCCAGTATGTGATGCTCCCTTCCCTGTGTCCATGTGTTCTCATTGTTCAACACCCGCCTATGAGTGAGAACATGTGGTGTTTGATTTTCTGTTCCTGTGTCAGTTTGCTGAGAATGACGGTTTCCAGATTCATCTATGTCCCTACAAAGGACACAAACTCATCGTTTTTTATGGATGCCTAGCATTCCATGGTTTATATGTGCCACATTTTCCCTGTCCAGTCTATCATTGATGGGCATTTGGGTTGGTTCCAGGTCTTTGCTATTGTAAACAGTGCCGCGATGAACATTCGTGTGCATGTGTCCTTATAGTAGAACGATTTATAATCCTTTGGATAGATACCCAGTAATGGGATTGCTGGGTCAAATGGAATTTCTATTTCTAGGTCCTTGAGGAATCGCCACACTGCCTTCCACAATGGTTGAACTAGTTTACATTCCCACCAACAGTGTAAAAGTGTTCCTATTTCTCCACATCCTCTCCAGCATCTGTTGTCTCTAGATTTTTTAATGATCGCCATTCTAACTGGCCTGAGATGGTATCTCAATGTAGTTTTGATTTGCATTTCTCTAATGACCAGTGATGATGAGCATTTTTTCATATGTTTGTTGGCCTCATGTATGTCTTCTTTTGAAAAGTGTCTGTTCATATCCTTTGCCCACTTTTGAATGGGCTTGTTTTTTTCTTGTAAATCTGTTTTAGTTCTTTGTAGATGAGAAGAACTTTTTTTTTTTTTTTTGAAATGGGGTCTCACTCTGTTGCCCAGGCTGGAGTGCTGTGGCGTGATCTCGGCTCACTGCAACCTTCGCCTCCTGGGTTCAAACAATTCTCCTGCCTCAGCTTCCCTAGTAGCTGGGATTACAGGCATGTGCCACCACACCCGGCTAATTTTTGTATTTTTAGTAGAGATGGGGTTTCACCATGTTGGCCAGGGTGGTCTCAAACTCCTGACCTCAAGTTATCTGCCCGCCTCAGCCTCCCAAAGTGTTGGGGTTACAGGTGTGAGCCACTGTGCCCGGTCAGGACCTTTTCTTTTTTTGACACAGGGTCTCACTTTATCACCCAAGCAGGAGCATGGTGGCCTGATCTCAGCTCACTGCGATTTCCGCCTCCTAGGCTCAAGCAATCCTCCCACCTCAGCCTCCTGAGAAACTGGGACTACAAGTGTGCGCCACCACGCCAGGCAATTTAAAAAAAATTTTTTAGTAGCAACGGCGTCTTGCCATGTTGCCCCAGCTGATCTCAAACTCACCTCAGCCTCCCAAAGCACTGGGATTACAAGTGTGCGCCACCACACCTGGGCCAAAAAGGACTTTTTGAGGCTGAAATGGACCTGAACATAAATCCAGGTTGAGGGGCCCGATCCAGACTTGCTTTGTCCAGCATAGTGTGAAAGGCTTGTCCCTGTGTTCATCTTGCAGCTCTTATACCCATGAACACCTCTGCAGTGTGTCCTCTCTGTCCCCAGCAAGGTGGCTGCTGGCCTTGCAGCCTCCCAGTATTTACCAAGTTCATGATAAATACTTGGATGGTATGCGTAACCACCTTCTAGAAGATTCTGTGGCTGAGACTCCTTTTCTTGGGCCAATTGGATGGTAACTTTGGGCTCTGAAATTTAGGAAGTGGACAGGTGTTTTACCCAAGGGTTTAGAGCATGAGCATTCTCTACAGACTCATAGGGATGATTCAGGGACACCTTTAGACTCTTACTCTAGATTAACTCGAGGTTCCTTCAGAGTAACAACTGAAGGTGCTTGGCATATTTTGTCCAGGACACCATCAGAGAGGAAGACGTTTACCACTCAGATAAGCAGGACACCCCTTGCCTTCTTTTCCTTGCCACCTGTCCCCTGTGCAGAGCCGAACCTGCTAGAAGTGACTTTTCTTTTAATTCTGTTTATGTGATGTGTCACAGACTTTATATTCAGCTTTCTATTAGGCATGTCCACTGGTAGTCATTCAGGAAAGAAACTCCCAAGCTACACATTTCACCTTTCCCACCTGCCAGCCAACCTGGAAGTCGGGGCATGTTGGCAGATTCTTCCTTTTCTCCTCCCTTCAGTTAATCACCAACCGCAATATCTTCTGTTTTCCTCTGGACACATAACTCTTCCAAGAGAATTGCTGGAAAGGACAGATACAATTGGGCTGGACAGAAATTCTGTCAAAGATTCTTTCTTTTTTTCTTTTGATGGAGTTTTGCTCTTGTTGCCCAGGGGAGTGCAGTGGAGCAATCTCAGCTCACTGCCACTTCCACCTCCTGGGTTCAAGCGATTCTCCTGCCTCAGCCTCCCAAGTAGCTGGGATTACAGGCATGTGCCACCATGTCTAGCTAATTTTTGTTTTATTAGAGATGAGTTTTCACCATGTTGGCCAGGCTGGTCTCGAACTCCTGACCTCAAGTGATCCACCCACCTCGGCTTCCCAAAGTGCTGGGATTACAGTCATGAGCCACCGTGCCTGGCTGGAAGTGACTTGTGTATTCCCTTGGGAAGCTGTTCCCCGGGTGTGTGACTGTGGACCCAAGATCCTGTCATGACATTGGCCGAGGCTGGGCAGTCGTTTCCAGCTAGAGTGTCGGCCACATTTGCAATGGCCACTGGAAAGATGTGGGTGTCTAAGACTCAGGAGATGCTGGCTCAGAGCCCCAAGATGGTGGAGCTTCAAGAGAAATGAAAGGGATTTTCTGGAGTCCTGAGCTTGGGTAAGCCACCCACCAGCAAACTGGCTAGCCCAGGGGGCCCTTTGGTGAGCTGCCAGTTCACTCCTGCTCTGGAGGAAGAACTTGTGGTTCTGGGGACACCCCTGCGTGCCCTCTTCTCTTCACCATCTGTTGAGGCCCACAGAAGCATCCTTGATGCTGGCAGGGAGACGGTGATGCCACCAGTTCTATTGAAATATTTGGAGAGGGCTGCACACCGTGGCTCAGGCCTGTAGTCCCAGCACTTTGGGAGGCCGAGGCAGGTGGTTCACCTGAGGTCAGGAGTTCGAGATCAGCCTGGCCAACATAGTGGAACCCCATCTCTACTAAAAATACAAAAAATTAGCTGGGTGTGGTAGTGGGCACCTGTATCCCAGCTACTCTGGAGGCTGAGGCAGGAGAATTACTTGAACCCGGGAGGTGAATGTTGCAGTGAGCTGAAACAGCACCACTGCACTCCAGCCTGGGCGACAGAACAAGACTCTGTCTCAAAAAATAAATAAAATATTTGGAGAGGCCACGAGTGGTGGCTCATGCCTGTCCCCAAAAGTCACAGCATTTTGGGGATTTCATGGTAGATAGATGACTTAAGCCCCAGAGTTAGAAACCAGCCTGGACAACATGGCAAGACCCTGTCTCTATAAAAAATACAAAAATTAGCCGGGCTTGGTGGCTGCGCCTGCAGTCTCAGCTGTTAGGGAGGCTGAGCCAGGAGGATCGCTTGTACCCAGGAGGTGGAGGTTGCAGTGAGCCATGATTGTGCCACTGCACACCAGCCTAGGTGACAGAGCAAGACCCCGTCTCAAAAGAAAAAAAAAACTCTGGAGAAAGTCCTCTGCTGGCCAGTCAGGACTCAGAAGTCACATCCCTCAGATGCTCACAGCTGGGGAAGCCGTTCTTCAACCTTGGGCTGAAGAGCACCATGGGGAACATTCAGGACAGCTTGGAAGGGTGGTGCGGCATTCTGGGACAGACCCCGAGTGCAGGAGGGCCCTGCTTTGCGCAGCTGTTTCTGTGGATCATGCTGGCCAGGAGGCGGGGAGGTGAAAGGAATTGTGCTTTCTTATCCTGTTTTCTTGAATGTTTTATGAATGACTTAGATGTGGACACAGAAGTCATGCGTCAGGATTCTGGATGACTCAGTGAGGAGGGGTTGGTCACAGTCCATCACTGGATGATGCGACCCCAGCTCCCCGCTCCGTGTCTAGGCCGTCTCACCTGCCCCCTGCCCCGACTCCACATCTGTCTGTAGCCTGGTGACTCCACAGATCTGTCCCTGGCCCTCTGACCTGGGGAGTTTGCCCTGCCTGTCTTTACGTGGATGTTCATTACGCAGCTGAGATTCATTTGGTCTAAAATGGGGCTCCGGCTGTCTTATACCACCAGAACGCTCTTCCTTCCCTGACTCAGTAAATGCCCAGCGCCACTCCCATCTCCCAAGCCGAAACCTGGCTGTCGTCCTCGCTTCCTCCTGCACTATCCCCCAGGGGTCCCTGCGATCTAAGTATGTCTGGATTCTGTTGCTCTCCAGCGCTGTCTCCTTCTGGGTCAAGCCACTGTCATTGGTGGCACCAGCCTCCTTCCCCCGCCCCCAACTCCCCTTCGTCCCTGCTTCTCCGCAGTCCTTCCACACGGCAGCCAGCAGCATCGTTGTGGATGAAAATCACATCCCTCACTCCCTCACCCCCTCACCCCCTCACCCCCTCGCCCCCTCACCCTCTCACCTAAAACCCTCCGGCGCTGCTCATCTGCTCCACGCAAAACCCAGCTGCAGCCCTTGTTCTGAAGGCTCTGCAAAACCCAGCCCAGTTAACTGTCAACTTGCTCATGCCACACCCTCCGCTCCATGCCAGCCACCCCCTGCTGCAGCTGCAGTGGCCAGTTCTGGAAGCCATGAGTCCCTTCCCCACAAGATCCCCGGGAACTCGTGTAATTTCTGGCACTTAATCAGGTTCCATAGATAGTGGTGGATAAATGAATCTACCTCAGACTGAGTGATAGAGACAAAACATCAAATCCAAGCCAAGTGCAGTGGCTCACCCCTGTAATCCCAGCACTTTGGGAGTCCAAGGCGGTCAGATCACCAGAGGTCAGGTGTTCGGGACTAGCCTGGCCAACATGGAGAAACCCTGTCTCTACTAAAAAGACAAAATTGGCTGGGCATGGTGGCAGGTGCCTATAATCCCAGCTACTCGGGAGGCTGAGTCAGGAGAATTGCTGGAACCTGGGAGGCGGTGATTGCAGTGAGCTGAGATCTCACCATTGCACTCCAACCCCGGTGACAGAGCAAGACTCTCAAAAAAAAAAAAAAATTCAGTAAGATGTGAGACCGATTATGTTCACAAGATGAAATTACCAGGGATAATTGTGAATTCTTTCATTTAGATCAGGAAATTCTTGTTCCTGTACAGGCAGGGAGAACCTGGCTTATTGTGAAAAATCCCTTGGAGAATTGGCAGCTAATGAGCTTAATGATGTGGCCACCAAAAATCTGCCTTGGGGTGAGAGTGGGGATCGTGAAATGCTTTCATGCTAAGCAAACAGGAGCTTGGTGCCCAGAACATTCTTCTACAGCTCGACCTGCCAGCCCCTGTCTGGAGCATCTTGTTTTTGGTTTTTGTTGTTGTCGTTGTTTTGAGATGGAGTCTCCCTCAGTTGCCCAGGCTGAAGTGCGGTGGTGTGATCTCGGCTCACTGCAACCTCTGTCTTCCGGGTTCAAGCGATTCTCCTGCCTCAGCCTCTGGAGTAGCGAGAGCCACCATGCCTGGATAATTTTTGTATTTTTGGTGGAAATGGAGTTTCCCCATGTTGGCCAGGCTGGACTCGAACTCCTGGCCTCAGGTGATCTACTTGCCTTGGGCTCCCAAAGTCGTGGGATTATAGGCGTGAGCCACTGCGCCCAGCCTGGAGCATCGTGTTAGCTTGGAGTAACAAATTGTGGCAAAAGGATCTAAAAACTGTGTCACAGGGAGAATGGTGGGTGGTTTTGGGAATGCCTGGGCTAAAGAGATGCCTTCGGGCGTGATGGGGCCGCCATCCAGTGGTCCCGTGGACTCCTCTGTGCGCCTCTAGATGGCAGCACAGAGATTGGAGTTTGGCACTTAGAGGAGTCAGGTCCACCTCCAAGGAAAGAACTTTCTTCCAGGGAAAGAACTTTTCTTTTTCTTTTCTTTTTTGAGATAGTTTTGCTCTTGTTGCCCAAGCTGGAGTGCAATGGTGCCATCTTGGCTCACTGCAAACTCTGCCTCCCGGGTTCAAGTGATTCTCCTGCCTCAGCCTCCCGAGTAGCTGGGATTACAGACACACGCCACCATGCCCAGCTAATTTTGTATTTTTAGTAGAGACAGGGTTTCTCTATGTTGGCCAGGCTGGTCTTGAACTCCTGACCTCAAGTGATCCACCTGCCTCAGCCTCCCAAAGTGCTGCGATTACAGGCGTGAGCCACCGCTCCTGGCCAGGGAAAGAACTTTGTAAACACTAGAAAGCTTCTAAAAATGGAAGTGCAGCTGCATGAATGAAAATAGACATTTTTAGCTGTAAGCAGCAGAAAACTCAGCTCAAACTGCTGTAAATTTAAAAAGAAAAAAGGCAGAGGGGGTTTATTGGCTGATGAGACTGAAGAGTCCAGGGATAGACTCTAGCTTCAGGCATGGCTGGATCCAGGGAATCAGCATTCATCCTCAGGACCCAGGCTTGTACTGTCTGCTTTAGCCCCACTTTCCTCTGTGTTGGTCTCTTCTCAGGTTCTGCCCCTAAAGACAGCAAACAGTTGCTAGCAGCTCTAGGTAGACATTCTGTCATTTCTGCTACCCCAAGAAGTCCCAGAGAAGTCTTGATATCAAAACCCATTGGACTGACTTGATAGTCATATGGCCATCCTGGAATCCTGTAGTCAGGGAGATAACATGCAGTGATTGGCTGGGCCTAAGTCTCATTCCCACCTCCAACCAATCCCCATGGCCCAGGCAAACTCAGGCCTCTGATTGGCTGTGTCTGAGTCTCAGGCTATCCAGGTAGCTAGGAGTGAAGCCAGCTCATCCAAACCACTTGGACTGAGTGTGTTGAGTTTTTGCAAAGTCCCTAGCTCCCAGATTAAAAGAAACAAAAACGTAAAGTTACCAGCATCCAGAAGTCTCCCATACCCGCTTCTAGTCACCGTCCCCTAAACCTGGGGTAACCCCTATTTCTTCTTTTGCCACCATAGATTTATGGATTCTGCCTATGTTTGTTTCTTTGTATAGTTGGAATTATGAGCACATACCTTTTTGTGGGCATCTTCTTTTGCCCAGCTTTATGTGTGTGAGAGTCATTGATACTGTTATGAGGACTTGCAGACCACTTGTTTTCATTGCTATATAACATTCTATTCAGAGAGAGTGCCACAGATTATTTTTCTATTCCCCATTCTGTTGATGTGCATTTGGGAAGTTTCCTCTTTGGAGCCATCATGAATAGGGATGCCATAGACACTCCTGCCCGTGTCTTTTGATAAATATACATGTATTTGCATTTCTCTGGGGGGTATACTTAGGAGTGGAATTGCTGGGTCCTAGGGCATAGGCATGTTCAGCTTTAGTAGATACTGCCAAACAGTTTTCCAAAGTGGTTGTACCGGTTTGCATTCTTGGGGCATTTCTGAAGTTCCTGTATTCACTGGCATCTCTGTCCCATACATACCGGAGAGCTGTGGTTCTGGGCTTCATTCAAGGGAGAGTTAAAGCTGGTTGGCCACTATGCTGGAGAGACGTTCTTGGGCCAGGGAGAGGGAAGGAGCTTCCACTTTCTCCTGTCCTGTCTCACTGGTGACAAGACCTGGCATTTGATGTCCTGGGCAGACCAGCCTGAGACTTCTCTATCAGGAATGAGTTTTCCTGTGAAACTATTTCCCTATATCCCATTTATGTAAAATGTAGTTGAAGACTTCATTTCCACAGTGCTAAGGGGCGGGAGAGTGAGGGGTGTATTTTCCTGGAACCCAGGCTGTGGGTTGGAGTCCCTGGGAGCTCATGCCTCATTTGCTCATCTTGGGCCGCACCAGACTGAGTGGCCGAAGATGCCTCTGACTTCCCAAGCATGGTCGAAGCCCATTTCATATCATAAACAGATCCTCCAGGATTCCTGACTCTCCCTCAAGTTATTTTTTTGTTTTGTTTTGTTTTGTTTTGGAGGCAGTCTCACTGTGTTGCCCAGGCTGGAGTGCAGTGGCATGATCTTGGCTCATTGAAACCTCCACTTCCCTGGCTCAAGCAGTCCTCCAGCCTCAGCCTCCCAAGTAGCTGGGACTACAGGCATGAGCCACCATGCCCAGCTAAGTTCTGTATTTGTGAAGAGACCGGGTTTTGCCGTGTTTCACAGGCTGGTCACAAACGCCTGAGTTCAGAGTGATCCACCGCCTCAATCTCCCAAAGTGCTGGGATTACAGGCATGAGCCACCGTGCCCAGCCTATTCTTCAAGTTTTGAAACAGAAAGGCAGACTTTGGCCTGGCCATTCTCATCAAAAGGAACCCAAAGTAGGATGTGGTTTTGCAGTCAGAGGAAGCGGCGACCAGCAGTGGCAGTGCCTAGAGATGTGCATCTCCCACCTCTCAGGACAGCTGGGGTCCAGTTGACGGCGAGGCCTGGGCCCAGCCACTACTGTGACCCACAGAACACCTGTTTTAAACCAAATATTTCTTTTCAACTATTTTTACACGTCTTTTAAATCCAAGAGAATGTGATCTTTGTGTAAAGAAGTCTTTTATTAAAGAATAAAAGCTGTAAAGGCAAAGATTGGTAATTTGACTACATCAACATTGAAAACTTCCACTCACTAGGCTGGGCATGATGGCTCACACTTGTAATCCCAGCACTTTGGGAAGCCAAGGCCAGTGGATCACTTGAGCCCAGGAGTTTGGAACCAGTCTCTACTAAAAGCATATTTTTTTTCAAAGTCTCTTTAAAATACCAAAAAAAAAGTAGCTGGGTGTGGTGGCACATGCCTGTCATCCCAGCTACTTGGGAGCCTGAGGTTGGGAGGATCACCTGAGCCCAGGAGGTGGAGGCTGCAGTGAGCTGTGATTTCGCCACTGCACTCCAGCCTGGGTGTGACAGAGTGAGACCCTGTGCCCTCAAAACAAAACAAATAACAAAAAACTTTCTGCTCACCAAAAAGACACCATAAGCAAAGCAAAAAGATGACTCAGATTAAAAAATATTTCCTACTCAATCAATCAACAAAGGAATGGAATCTAGAATATATGAAGAAGTCCCACAAACCATTAAGAAAAGATAAGTAGGCCAGGCGCAGTGGCTCATACCTGTAATCCAAGCACTCCGGAGGCCAAGGCAGGCAGATCACCTGAGGTTGGGAGTTCAAGACCAGCCTGACCAACATGGTGAAACCCTGTCTTAAAAAAAAAAAAAAGATAAGATAAGTAACCCCACAGGAGAATGGGCAAAGATTATAATAAGTAGGCTACTTGTAGAAAATAAAGGTTTGATGGAAAATTGGGGAAATGCAAATTTCATTCCCATCAGATTGGCAAAAATGAGTGAATTTGACAATACCAAGTGTTGACGAAGATCCAGAGATTGATTTCCTTGCCACGGTGCTGGGATTGCTGACAGCACCACCACCTTGAAAACAATGTGGTGATATTAAGTTAATGATGTGCTTATACTTATCATAGGTTATGCCACACGTGACTCTAGAGCACTTAAAATGTGGATAGTGTGAGGAACGGAATTTTAAAGCATTTAATTTAAAATTGCTGTGTGATTCATTTATTGGAAAATGTTTTTTGTTTTTGTTTTTTGTACTTTTTGTAGAGACAGAGTTTTGCCACGTTGGGCAGGCTGGCTTGAACTTGCTTTAAACCTGGCTTGAACCTCCACTGCTTTGGCCTCCCAAAGTGCTGGAATTGCAGGCATGAGCCACTTCGTCCAGCCTTAAGTGTATTTAGAAAAAACTGGGTCTGGCCAGGAGCTCACACTTCAGCACTTAGAGAGGCTGAGGTGGGAGGATCACTTGAGCCCAGGAGTTCAAGACCAACCTGGGCAACATAGCAAGACCCTGTATCTCAAAAAAAAAAAAAAAAAAAAAAAAGACAGTTAGCAGGGCATGGTGGCACATGCCTGTAGTCCCAGCTACTCAGGAGGCTGAGGCTGGAGGATCACTTGAGTCCAGAAGGTGGAGGCTGCAGTGAGCTATGATTATACCACTGCACTCCAGCATAGGCAACACAGTAAGACCCTGTCTGAACAGAAAAAAACAAAAAGAAAACCACCTGGGTCAGTGAACCTACTTCTCACCTGTAGATTGTATAAAGTCTACATTAGATCAAGTTATTTCTGATGATTATAATCTAGAATGAAATTGCAGTACACTCAGTACACTCCAAATGTAAAATATACAGCAGATTTCAAAGACTCGATACCAAAATGTCAAAATATCTCATTCATAATTTTCTCTATTATATGTTAAAATGACTATCCTTTAGATATATTGGGTTAAATAAAATACATAATGAAACTTCATTTTATCTCTGCCTTTCCATTCTTTTTGGATTTTTTTTTTTTTTTTTTGAGATGGAGTTTTGCTTTCGTTGCCCAGGCTGGAGTGCAATGGCGTGATCTCGGCTCACCACAACCTCTGAATCTCGGGTTCAAGCAATTCTCCTGCCTCAGACTCCCTAGTAGCTGGGACTACAGGCATGTACTACCACATCCAACTAATTCTGTATATTCAGTACAGATGGAGTTTCTCCATGTTGGTCAAGCTGGTCTCAAACTCCTGACTGCCTCAGCCTCCCAAAGTTCTGGGATTACAGGTGTGAGCCACCACGCCCAACCTCTTTTTTTTTTTTTTTTTTTTTTTGAGGCATGGTCTTGCTGTGTCACCAAGCTGGTGTGCAGTGATCCGTCAAAGCACCTCAAACCCCCAGGTTCAAGTGATCCTTCCCCTCAGCTTCCCATGTAGCTGGGACTACAGGCGTGCTCCACCATGCTTGGCTAATTTTTAAACTTTTTTGTAGAGATGGGTTCTCACTATGTTGCTCAGGTTGGTCTCTAACTCCTGGCCTCAAGTGATCCTCCTACCTCGGCCTCCCAAAGCACTGGGATTACAGGCATGAGCCACCATGAGCCTGGCCTTTTCACTCTTTTTAAAGTGGCTTCTGCTACCCTGGACATTCCATATGTGGTTCCCGTTGTCTTTCTCTTGGGAAACACTCAGCACTCTCAGAGGAGCACAAGGGGGTGTATTCAAGAACATACATTGTAGCATCGTTAAAAGTAACCAAGGGCCGGGCGCAGTGGCTCAGGCCTGTAATCCCAGCACTTTGGGAGGCTGAGGCAGGCGGATCACGAGGTCAGGAGATCGAGACCATCCTGGCCAACATGGTGAAACCCCGTCTCTACTAAAAGTACAAAAATTGGCTGAGCGTGGTGGCGCGCGCCTGTAGTCCCAGCTACTCAGGAGGCTGAGGCAGGAGGATTGCTTGAACCCCGGAGGCGGAGGGTGTGGTGAGCCAAGATCGTGCCACTGTGCTCCAGCCTGGCGATGGAGCAAGACTCTGTCTCAAAAAAAAAAAGACGTAACCGAGAAAAGTAGAAACCAGCCTTCATTTTCATCAACAAGAGAGAGGGTAAATAAATTGTGGTTTCTGTCTTTTTTTTTTTTTTTGGAGACAGAATTTCATTCTTATCGCCCAGGCTGGAGTGCAGTGACTCAGTCTCGGCTCACTGCAGCCTCCGCCTCCTGGGTTCAAGCGATTCTCCTGCCTCAGCCTCCCGAGTACAGGTGCCCGCCACCACACCCAGCTAATTTTTGTATTTTGGGTAGAGAAGGGGTTTTTTTTAACATGTTGGCCGGGGTGGTTTCAAACTCCTGACCTCAGGTGAGACATCCATCTCGGCCTCCCAAAGTGTTGGGATTACAGGCGTGAGTCACCATGTGCGGCCTTTTTTTTTTTTTTTTTCTTAAGTGTTACATTTTTCTTTTTAATTTAACTTTTAAGTTCAGGGTGCATTGCAGCTTTGTTATATAGGTAAACTTGTGTCATGGGGGTTTGTCATACAGATTATGTCATCACCCAGGTATTAATTAAGCCTAGTACCCATTAATTATTCTTCCTGCTCCTCTCCCCACTCCCGCCCTCCACCCTCTGATAGGCCCCAGTGTGTGGTGTTCTCCTCCTTGTATCCATTTGTTCCCGTCGTTCAGCTCCTACTTACAGATAAGAACATGCGATATTTGGTTTTCTGTTCTTATGTTAGTTTGCTGAGGATAATGGCCTCCAGCTCCATCCATGGTCTTTCAGAGGACATGATCTCTTCGAATTGTGGCTTCTTTACACAATGAAATAGTGTGCAAGAGATAAAAAGAATGAACTAGACCCACCTATGCCGGCCTGGGTAAATCTAAAGAAGAGGACAGTCATGGCCCAAAGCAGCTTCCAGAAGAGTCGGTGTGCACATGCAGGCTGTTTGCTTGTTTGTTTGAGGCAGAGTCTTGCTCTGTCGCCCAGGCTGGAGCGCAGTGGCGCAATCTCTGCTCAATGCAACCTCCGCCTCCTGGGTTCAAGTGATTCTCATGCCTCAGCCTCCTGAGTAGCTGGGACTACAGGTGTGCGCCACCACACCTGGCTAATTTTTGTATTTTTAGTAGAGACAGGATTTTGCCATGTTGGCCAGGCTGGTCTCAGACTCCTGGCCTCAAGCGATCTGCCTGTCTCAGCCTCCCAAAGTGCTGGGACTGCAGGTGTAAGCCACCATGCCTGGCCACATGCAGTCTTAAAGGATGGAGAATTACTAATAATTGGTTGTGGATATATGTCGGTATAATAAAAATATAAAAACATGCAGGGAGGCCGGGTCCAATAGCTCACGCCTGTAATCCCAGCACTTTGGGAGGCCAAGAGGGGTGGATCACTTTAGGTCAGGAGTTTGAGACCAGCCTGGCCAACATGGTGAAATCCCTTCTCTACTAAAAATACAAAAATTAGCTGGGTGTGGTGGTGCGTGCCTGTAATCCCAGCAACTCGGGAGGCTGACGCAGGAGAATCGCTTGAGCCTAGGGGCTGTGATTGCACTCTAGCCTGGGCCACAGAGCAAGACTCTATCTCAAAAAAAACAAAACAAAAAACATGTATGGAAATGATAAACAACCAGACTCCAGGTGCTGCCAGCCTGAAGTGGAGAGGGCTGTGGGGGAAGGGAGAAGGGGACCTGGAAGAGGGGGTACACGAGGACCTTTGTTTTTGCAACCTTGTGTTACTGGGGGTGGGTATGACCAGAGGGTTTGGTATGATTGAAATATTTTAACAAGTTATTATATGACCAGCCTTTTGGTTTCTGGTCAGAAGGATTCAAAGAGGCTGGGTGTGGTGGCTCATGCCTGTAATCCCAGCACTTTGGGAGGCCGAAGTGACACAATCCCTTGAACCCAGGAGTTCAAGACCAGCCTGGATAATATAGCGAGACTGTCTCTACAAAAAAAATTTAAAAATTAGCCAGGTGTAGAGGTGCACACCTGTAGGCCCAGCTACTTGGGAGGCTGAGACAGGAACATCGCTTGAACCTAGGAACTTGTCTTACAGTGAGCTGTGGTGGCACCACTGTACTCCAGCTGGGGCAGCAGAGTAAGACTGTTTCAAATGTATTTCAGGGCCAGGTATGGTGGCTCCGCCTGTGATCCCAGCACTTTTGGGAGGCTGAGGGGAGAGGATCACTTGAAGTCAGGAGTTAAAGACCAGTCTGGCCAATGTGAAATCCAAAAACTAAGCCAGATGTGGTAACACATACCTGTAATTCCAGCTACTTGGGAGGTTGAGGCAGGAGAATCACTTGAACCCAGGAGGCAGAGGTTGCAGTGAGCCGAGGTGGCGCCACCGCACTCCAGCCTGGCGACAGCAAGACTCCATCTTAAAAAAAAAAAGTATTTCAAAGAACTGCAGCCTTTGCTCTCTCAGGTCTCAGGGCACCTGACCACCAATCCTGCCATCTCCCTTCTGTGCCAGCTGGTGGCCATGACTGGGTTTTGTGGAAGTGTATGTTCCTGAGGAAAGAGGATTTGTTGGTGGGAGCCACGAGCCCCAAGCCTGGGCAGGACGAGTTCTGAGGGAGGCGAGCTCTGTGTGCCCGCAGGCTGGGAACTCAGTCCTGAGCTTCCTGCTGTCCAGGACCCCACTGTCTTCCAGGGGATCCCTTCCAAAAGCCTCACCCGGCCCAGCTGATGTAACTCATTTTGCCATCGCTTCATTTTTAGGACCACTGGTAGCAAGGAAGTAACAACACAGGATGCCCCCTGGGGTTGACTGCCCCATGGAATTCTGGACCAAGGAGGAGAATCAGAGCGTCGTGGTTGACTTCCTTCTGCCCACAGGGGTCTACCTGAACTTCCCTGTGTCCCGCAATGCCAACCTCAGCACCATCAAGCAGGTACGGCCTCCATCGGATCCTCAGACCTTGGTGCTCAGAGAGAGACAGACAGACGGATGGACAGGCGGACAGATGGGCAGACAGACGGGCAGACAGACGGAGAGATGTATTGCTTCTCAGACTTGGGATCCTCAGATGAGAATTTTAAAAGATAAATTATGGTTCGTTTTTGTTTTGTTTTGAGATGGAGTTTCACTCTTCTTGCTGGAGTGCTGTGGCACAATCTCAGCTCACTGTAACCTCCACCTCCTGGTTCAAGTTATTCTCCTGTCTCAGCCTTCCGGGTAGCCGGGATTACAGGCATGTGCCACCATGCCCAGCTTACTTGTGTATTTTTAGGTGAGATGGGATTTCACCATGTTGGCCAGGCTGGTTTCAAACTCTTGACCTCAGGTGATCCACCCGCCCAGCCTCCCAAAGTGCTGGGATTACAGGCGTGAACCACCGTACCTGAACTGTTTTTTTTTTTTTTGAGAAGTCTTGCGCTGTCACCCAGGCTAGACTGCAGTGGCACGATTTCGGCTCATTCGCAACCTCTGCCTCCCAGGCTCAAGCAATTCTCGTGCCTCAGCCTCCTGAGTAGCTGGGACTACAGGCATGCACCACTACACCTGGCTAATTTTTGAATTTTTAATAGAGATTGGGTTTCACCATGTTGGCCTGGCTGGTCTTGAACTCCTGAGCTCAAATGATCCATCTGCTTCGACCTCCCAAAGAGCTGGAATTACAGGCATGAGCCACTGTGCCCTGCCCAAAAGATAAATAATGTCTATGAGTTGTTTCAAGACTTCGGTTGAGTCCACCTACTCTGAGTTCAGCTTTCCCCATTTAACAGTGTATGTGAGCCGGGCGCTGTGGCTTACGCCTGTAATCCCATCACTTTGAGAGGCGGGTGGGTCACGAGGTCCAGAGATCAAGACCATCCTGGCCAACATGGCGAAACCCTGTCTCTACTAAAAATACAAAAATTAGCCTGGTGTGGTGGTGCATGCCTGTAGTCCCAGCTACTCAGGAGGCTAAGGCAGGAGAATCGCTCAAACACAGGAGGCTGGAGTGTGGTGGTGCGATCTCAGCTCACTGCAACCTCCGCCTCCCAGGTTCAAGAAATTCTCCTGCCTCAGCCTCCCAAGCAGCTAGAACTATAGGTGCCCGCCACCATGCCTGGCTAATTTTTATATTTTTAACAGAGAAGGGATTTCACCATATTGGGCAGGCTGGTCTCGGAACTCTTGACCTTGAGTGATCTGCCCACCTCGGCCTCCCAAAATGCTGGGATTATAGCTGTGAGCCACCATACCCGGCCCTTATCCCAGAATTTTAAAAGCTATAATTGGGAGCAGGAGGACAAAAAAAGCAAAAAAAAAAAAAAAAAATGAGAGAAGTAATGGATCATTTCTGAGAGTTTTTTCTTCTTCTCTTCCTGGGAGATGTCTTTAAAAATTAAGTTTTTTTTTCCTTCCACTGGAAAAGGAATATGGACACATTACAATTTAGGAAAAGGCTGGGCATGGTGGCTCATGCCTATAATCCCAGCACCTTGGGAGGCTAAGGCAGGAGAATTGCTAGAACCCGGGAGTTTATAAGACCAGCCTGGGCCACAGAACAAAACCCTGTCTCAGAAAATAAAAAATTTAAAAATTAACTAGGGCTGGGCATAGTGGCTCATGCCTCTAATGTTAGTACTTTGGGAGGCCGAGGTGCGTGAATCACCTGAGGTCAGAAGTTCGAGACCAGCCTGGCCAACATGGTGAATCCCTGTCTCTACTAAAAATACAAAAATTAGCCGGGTGTGGTGATGGGTGCCTGTAATCCCAGCTACTCAGGAGGCTGAGGCAGGAGAATCGCTTGAACCCGGGAGGCAGAAGTTGAAGTGAACCGAGATCATGCCATTGCACTCCAGCCTGGGCAACAAGAGTGAAATTCTGTCTCAAAAAAAAAAAATGAGCTGGTGTGGCGGCATTTATGTGCCTGTAGTCCTAGCTACTCGGAGGCTGAGGCAAGAGGATCACTTGAGCCTGGGAAGTTGAGGCTGCAGTGAGCCATGATCTGCCACTGCACTGGAGCCTGGGTGACAGAGTAAAACTCCATCTGTAAAAAAAAATAAAATAAAAAACAAAAACACAAATAAAAAATAAAATTGAGGAAAAGAAGAAAAAGGGGAAAAATGACCTGTGATCCAGCCGTATGAGGCAGCCGCAGTGAATGCTTTGGCTACTGCCCGCTTCTCCTCTGTCTATTGTCGTTTTTTGTGATAATTCTGGTTATGACCTTTCATATCTTTTTTTTCTGAGTTAACGATACAACATCTTATTCATGTTATTAACTTTATATAGATACCATTTTATTTTATTTTATTTTGCTTGAGAAGGATCTCACTTTGTTGCCCCGGCCAGAATGCAGCGGCATAAACCTAGCTCCCCGCAGCCTCGACCTCCTGGGCTCAAGCGATCATCCCATCTCAGCCTGCTGAGTAGCTGGGACTACAGGCATGCACCACCACACCTGGCTAATTTTATTTTTAAATTTTTTGTAGCGGTAGGACCTTGCCATGTTGCCCAAGCTATAGATATCATTTTAGTTTTTCATTTTTATACTTTTTTTTTTTTTGGGACAGGGTCTCGCTCTGTCATCCAGGCTGTAGTGCAATGGCACGATCACAGCTCACGGCAGCCTCAACCTCCTGTGCTCAAAAGATTCTCCCACCTCAGCCTCCTGAGTAGCTGGGAATACAGGTACATGCCACCATATCCAGCTAATTTTTTATTTTTTGTAGAGATGGAGTCTTATTATGTTGCCCAGGCTGGCCTTGAACTCCAGTGCTCAAGTGATCCTCCCACCTCTACCTGTCAAAGTACTGGGATTACAGGAGTGAGCTGCCACACCTGACCTAGATATCATCTAAATCAGTCTTACTTTTCCATTTACAGAGCTGTGCATGTGGGTTATTAAAATTCAAACAGTGCAGAGGCGTAACACACACATCTCAATTTGGTTTCAGTTCTTCATAGTTGTATTTATCTTAGGGGTCACAGAGTAAATGTTTTAATCATTGCTGGCTGGCTGTGTTACCTGTCTCAATAATTCAGTTCTTCCACCATTGGATGGGAGCAGCCCTGGGTGATATGCAAATGAAGGGCATGGCTTTGTGAGAATAACCAGGTGATAGGTGGATTTGGCCAGGAAAAGGGTAGTTTGCCAACCCCTGGTCTATGCTGATCGATCTGTTTATTAGGGTGTTTTGTTTTGTTTTTTGAGACAGAGTTTTGCTCTTGTTGCCCAAGCTGGAGTGCAGTGGTGCAATCTCAGCTCACTGCAACCTTCACCTCCTGGATCAATAGATTGTACAGCCTCAGCCTCCCGAGTAGCTGGGATTTTGCTACTCCACGTAGCACCATCACGCCCGGCTAATTTTTTGTATTTTTAGTAGAAACATGGTTTCGCCATGTTGGCCAGGCTGGTCTCAAACTCCTGATGTCAGGTGATCTCCCCCGACTCTGCCTCCCAAAGGGCTGGGATTACAGGCGTGAGCCACCGTGCCCAGCCGGGTTTTCTCTTCTTTCATGGAAATGGGCTTGCCTCACACCTGCTGCTCTGTATTTTGGGGTTCTCTTGTGCAACACTGGGACCTTTCCTCCTTCCCTGTCTTCTCTGTGACTCAATGGTGAGCACCTTTCAACTGCTTGTTCCTATGGGAGGTCTGGAGGCCTCCAGGGCACATATTCCATGGAGAGTTCTCTTTCCGCCCCCTTGCTGTGTTAAATATTTCTGAGTTTGTTGTCAACATTTAAAAATCAGGGTTGCTGGGCACAGTGGCTCACACCTGTAATCCCAGCACTTTGGGAGGCCGAGGTGGGCAGATCACCTGAGGTTGGGAGTTTGAGACCCGCCTGACCAACATGGAGAAACCCTGTCTCTACTAAAAATACAAAATTAGCCAGGCATGGTGGCGCATGCCTGTAATCTCAGCTTCTCACTTGGGAGGCTCAGGCAGGAGAATCGCTTGAACCCGGGAGGTGGACGTTGCAGTGAGCCTAGATGGTGCCATTGCACTCCAGCCTGGGCAACAAAAGCCAAACTCTGTCTCGAAAAAGAAAAAAAAACGGTGTGCTGGGCACGGTGGCTCATGCCTAATAATCCCAGCATTTTGGGAGGCCAAGGCAGGGGGATCACCTGAGGTCAGGAATTCAAGACCAGCCTTGCCAACATGGGGAAACCCCAGCTCTACTTAAAAAAAAAAAAAAAAAAAATTAGCTGGATCTGAGTCACGGCACCAAATAAATAGATAAATAAATGAAAATTTAAAAACATGGCCGGGCATGGTGGTGCACACCTGTAATCCCAGCTACTCAGGAGGCTGAGGCAAGAGAATGAATCACTTGAACCTGGGAGGCGGAGGTTGCAGTGAGCCGAGATTGCACCACTGCACTCCAGCCTGGGCGACAGAGTGGGACTCCATCTAAAAAATAAAATAAATAGTTGAAGAACCCCGGGACAGTTAGCTGGGCTGCATGAAGATCGTGGCTACGCATCTCTGGAGTGACCTAGGGTGGTCCTGCGTTCTGGAGGGCAGCCTGTAGGACGTGGTGCCAGCGCCAGATCTCAGCACCTCCCAGGTACCCCCACAGAAGGGCAGCCGTGAAGAAGCCTGTCCACCCATGGTCAGTGCCCAAGGGGCTGCAGAGAGCGCAGATCACGGGGTCTGCCGCTGCCCTCTGGGAGATTCGGACACCCCAAGCTGGAGGCCAGCCTTCCACCTGCCCTCCGCCTCCCACCTCCCAGGGGCTGCCTTGAGTGGAGGGGCTGACTGGTGACTGTCCCCCCAGTTGCTATGGCACCGCGCCCAGTATGAGCCGCTCTTCCACATGCTCAATGGCCCCGAGGCCTATGTGTTCACCTGCATCAACCAGACGGCAGAGCAGCAGGAGCTGGAGGACGAGCAGCGGCGGCTGTGCGACGTGCAGCCCTTCCTGCCTGTTCTGCGCCTGGTGGCCCGTGAGGGTGACCGCGTGAAGAAGCTCATCAACTCGCAGATCAGCCTCCTCATCGGCAAAGGTAGCCCTGCCAGGTGGGCTGCATGGCTGGGCTGGCCCTGCCCTGCCTGCCCCAT
Source organism: Cheracebus regulus (assembly GCA_963574635.1). Lineage (NCBI taxonomy): Eukaryota > Metazoa > Chordata > Mammalia > Primates > Pitheciidae > Cheracebus > Cheracebus regulus. The sequence goes on along the minus strand of CAUYQU010068626.1, from coordinate 143,729 downwards.
CTGTCTGCTGACCCGGCCCTCCCCGCCTCGCAGGCCTCCACGAGTTTGACTCCTTGTGCGACCCAGAAGTGAACGACTTTCGCACCAAGATGTGCCAGTTCTGCGAGGAGGCGGCTGCGTGCCGGCAGCAGCTGGGCTGGGAGGCCTGGCTGCAGTACAGCTTCCCCCTGCAGCTGGAGCCCTCGGCGCGAACCTGGGGGCCCGGCACCCTGCAGCTCCCCAACCGGGCCCTCCTGGTCAATGTCAAGTTTGAGGGCAGCGAGGTGAGCCTGCGTGTGGCCTGCAGCATCCAGGCTGCTCTGTCCATGGGGAGCGCTTCCTCCGAGAAACTCCTCAGTCATCCACAAGCCCCCCCAGTGGCATCAGATGGTGTTTGCCAGGTGTCTGTGCATGTGTGAGGCTCAGCTGAACGTCTCCCCCGGCAAGCTCGACATGGCAGGATGACCAAGTGGTGTGGGGCGTTGGGCATTGGTCTGTTCATTCTTTGAACAAACATTTCCTGGTGTCAGCAGTAGGCTTTCATCTGTGAACTCCCCAGACCATGTCCTTGGGGGCAAATAGGCACCCTGGCCCTGCGCCCCAGAACCCCATGAGGCCTCGAGGGCAGAGGACTGACCCCCCTCCTCCCTGCAGGAGAGCTTCACCTTCCAGGTGTCCACCAAGGACGTGCCGCTGGCACTGGTGGCCTGTGCCCTGCGGAAGAAGGCCACAGTGTTCCGGCAGCCGCTGGTGGAACAGCCAGAAGACTACACGCTGCAGGTGAACGGCAGGCATGAGTACCTGTACGGCAGCTACCCACTCTGCCAGTTCCAGGTGAGGCCGCTGAGGCCGTCTGCGCCCCGGATGGGGCCTGGGTGGGAGTCGGGGAGCTGACCTTTGGGCACATATGAAGCCTGCTGAGCCAGGTCTCTGGGTCACTGCCAGAGTGTCCCCTTGTAGGGCCACCCTCTCTGGGAGCACAAGGAGGGGCTCCATGTTCAGGAGGTGGAGGCAGGGCAGGAAACACCAGCAGGAAGCCCCCGCCTCCCACAAGGCCTGGGACAGGCAGAGGGCAGCTTGGGGGTTCCTGGGAATCCTGAGGTCCAGGGAGTGGTTGGGCCGCCCTGCCAGCAGCTCACCCTGTACTCCGTCTCAGTACATCTGCAGCTGCCTGCACAGTGGGCTGACCCCTCACCTGACCATGGTCCACTTCTCCTCCATCCTCGCCATGCGTGATGAGCAGAGCAACCCCGCCCCCCAGGTCCAGAAGGCTCGTGCCAAGCCGCCTCCCATTCCTGCGAAGAAGGTGAGATGGCGCCTCCCGCCTCCCCACCCAGACACCCCTTCTTCCCGCCTGGCGTCCGACTTCAGGCGCCCCACTGGCCATGGGTCCAAGGGCCCTTAGTACGGAGAGTTGGGGCTTTGGGCTGGGGAAACCAGCACAGCTGACCGGCGTCCTGGGCTGGGGGCCTGTGGGGCTGCAGGGGGTGGGGGGCAGCCTGCAGCCTGGCTCACCGCTGCCCTTCTCCTCTGCAGAACTCAGGGGTGTCGGGGCCCCCGGGGAGCGTGCATGGCAGGCTCTCTGGTAAAGGATAGCGTTGTGGACAGGGCCCCAAGACTGGCCGCAAACCTGTGACCCTCTCACCCCACCCCCGAGTGGTCACGGGCCTCGCCATGGGCCAGGGAGACGAGCCGTGCTTTGAGCCGCGTTAACAGCCCTGCTTCCCGGCCCCCAGCCCTCCTCTGTGTCCCTGTGGTCCCTGGACCAGCCGTTCTGCATCGAGCTCATCCAGGGCAGCAAAGTGAACGCCGACGAGCGGATGAAGGTGGGGCTCCTGGGATAGGTGGGGGAGCCGCTGTGTTTCTGCACAAACAAGGTGGCTGCATCCTGGAGGGGCAGCAGAGGAAGGCGGGCATCACATGAAAGCCACCTGACCACATCACCCCGCAGCCCTGCCTGGGCTCCGTGAGCTGCTTGAAAACAGGAAGTGGGGAGGGGCGGGCCGCGGCCCTGGAGGCCGATGCGATTCGTAGAAACCTGGGGCCGAACAGCGTTCTGGGTATGTGGCTTCGGTGGAGGTTGTGGGGCCAGGTTCAGCCCGGGGATCGAGACCGCAGAGCTGGGGGCGGGGCCGGGCATGGCGGAGGGGCTGGTCCAGCAGGGCGGGGGCACCAGGGCGGTGTTTGCACCTGTGAGGGCTGAGCGCACCTCCCTGCGCTGCTGTGTGTCACTGCAGTTGCGCCACACTTCCATACCCTCCCTCGCAACAGCCTGCAGGCGCGGGTTTCATTGTCCTGTGGGTGGGCCGTGACGCCTGAGTCCTCAGGGGCTGGCTCTCCTGCCTGGAGCCTTTCGCTGGGGAAATTGTATAAGCGGGGCAGGTCTGGGTTCCCCTGGCAGGAATGAGGGGGATTGGATCAGAGGGGCTTCCAGGGTGGCATCAGGTGGGACTGGAGGGGGCCGGACATCAGGTGGCAGGAAAAGTCCATCCCCACTCACATGGGCTCATGGGAATCTGAGAAGCACGGGGAGCCCTACCATGTTAAAGCAAGGGTCCCTGGAGTTCCTGACCCCTGATGGGGAAACAGGCCCAGAGTGGGGAATGGACATGCCTGAGGTCCCCAGAGTTGGGGAAACTGAGAACGGGCGCCCATGCACAGCCCGTGGTACCCTCTCTCACCCCAGGGCCACTCGTGCCACTCAGGCCTTCCCTGTGCTGCACCACCTCCTGTGCTGGGACGCAGAGTTCAGACCCCTCTGAGGACATTCAAGGGGAGAGCCACACCTCCTTGAGGGGAGGGGAGGGGGCTGGGCCTCTGCCTCCTCAGCCCTCGTCCGGCATCTTCCACAGCTGGTGGTGCAGGCTGGGCTTTTCCACGGTAACGAGATGCTGTGCAAGACAGTGTCCAGCTCGGAGGTGAGCGTGTGCTCAGAGCCCGTGTGGAAGCAGCGGCTGGAGTTTGACATCTGCGTCAGCGACCTGCCCCGCATGGCCCGTCTCTGCTTTGCACTGTACGCCGTGATCGAGAAAGCCAAGAAGGCTCGCTCCACCAAGAAGAAGTCCAAGAAGGCGGTGGGTCCCAGGGCCGACCTGGGGGGCCTCTCACTGGGCACTCACCATCCTTCTCCCGGCGGGCACACAGCCAGGGGACAGGGTCCTGGGATTGCTGGTGGGCCCCGGCCTCCTCGCCCACCCGTCTGGCCACAGCCTTGCTCCACGGACCCCTCTGGGCTCCTGGGCTCCTGTGCATGCTGCCTCGGAGTATCTGGCCTGGGCTGTGGTCCTGCGGGAAGGGAACCTGCAGATAGTGCCCTGGGATGGAAGGACAAACAGTGTCATACCTGGAGCAGAAAAGTCTGTCAGCGGCCGTCTGGGAGGGCTCCGTGGCTAGGTGCTGAGTCATGGTCCCAGGATGTGACTCCCCTCAGAGCTGACTCACTCCTAGATGAGCTGGGCCTATTTGGGGATTTCTCAAGAAGACAGGAGTAGGGGTGAGGGTGAGAACAGGAGGGAGCAGCAGGTGTCAGCTGGCCTCACCACTGGAGCCCCCAAAGGAAAGAGGAAGAAACGGCCCTTCTTCCCCAAGCAGGGCCTCCCAGGGGTCTGGTTGGGAGACCTTAGCTGGGCTGTGGGTCTTCTCAGTGGGGTCCCTGGGGGAGGGCAGGGAAGCTGGGTCTGAAGGCCCCTGAGTGGCCGTCCTCATCTGCCCTGTCCTTCTGCAGGACTGCCCCATTGCCTGGGCCAACCTCATGCTGTTTGACTACAAGGACCAGCTTAAGACCGGGGAACGTTGCCTCCACATGTGGCCGTCTGTCCCAGGTCCGCCCAGGCCCGGGAGGGAGACCCGGGAGGGAGAGGCTTTGGGGAGTGGGAGGGTCCCAGAGACGCTGTGTCCCCTCTACAACTTCATCCGCCCCTGTGTTCAGACGAGAAGGGGGAGCTGCTGAACCCCACCGGCACCGTGCGCAGTAACCCCAACACGGACAGCGCCGCCGCCCTGCTCATCTGCCTGCCGGAGGTGGCCCCGCACCCCGTGTACTACCCGCCCCTGGAGAAGGTCAGTGGGGCCCTGCCACGTGAGGCCGAGGGGCTGACGCAGAGCCCTCCTGGCCCTGCTCCTGGAGCGCTTCAGCTCTTCAGGCATATTTGGGGCCTTCCCAGGGGCCATTTTGCCTGTGGGGACGCTTGACAGTGTCTAATGACATTTTCGGTTGTCACAGCTGCCGGGAGGGAGGGATGCTCTTGGCATCTCGTGGGTGGAGGCCAGAGCTGCTGTGGCTGTCCCTCCATGCCCGGGACAGCGCCCCCTTGAGGATGATCGGGGTGGAGACGTCCTGCCTGGGAGTCCCTCCCGGGCTGGTCCAGGCCCTGAGGACGCTGAGGGCAGCTGCTTGTTGCAGATCTTGGAGCTGGGGCGGCACAGCGAGTGCGTGCGTGTCACGGAGGAGGAGGTGAGCAGGGTGGGGGTGTGGGGTGGGGGGCACGGAGCCAGCCGGGAGCTGGAGCCCTCACCCCTGTGCACACCCCTCAGCAGCTGCAGCTGCGGGAAATCCTGGAGCGGCGGGGGTGTGGGGAGCTGTATGAGCACGAGAAGGACCTGCTGTGGAAGCTGCGGCACGAAGTCCAGGAGCGCTTCCCGGAGGCGCTAGCCCGCCTGCTGCTGGTCACCAAGTGGAACAAGCATGAGGATGTGGCCCAGGTGGGTGGGGAGGGACACCTTGGGGTGGAGCTGGGGGCAGACCACATAGCCTCTGGCCACTCACCAGCCTGACTCCAGCCACCCACCACTCTGACCCTGGCCAAACCTCACCCTGACCCCGGCCACCCACGACCCTGACCCTGCCCACTCACCACCCTGAGCCCGACCAGCCCCCACCCTGACCCCGGCCAACCCCCACCCTGACCCCGGCCAACCCCCAACCCTGACCCCAACCAACCCCCCACCCTAACCCCGGCCCACCCTCACCCTGACCCCGGCCAACCCTCACCCTGACATTGCCCACTCACCACCATGACCTGCCCACCCACCACCCTGACCCTGCCACCCACTTACCACCCCTGACCCTGGGCAACCCCCACCCTGACCCCGGCGAATCCCCACCCTGACCCCGGCTGTCCACCACCCTGACCCCGGCCGTCCACCACCCTGACTCTGGCTGCCTGCCACCCTGACCCCAGGCACCCCCAGCCCTGACCTCGGCTCTCCCCAGATGCTGTACCTGCTGTGTTCCTGGCCAGAGCTGCCTGTCCTGGGCGCCCTAGAGCTGCTGGACTTCAGCTTCCCCGATTGCCACGTGGGCTCCTTCGCCATCAAGTCACTTCGGAAACTGACGTGAGTCCCAGCTGTGTGCTCCCCACTGCTCCAGAGGGCAGCTGTGTGCCCTGGCTGCCCGGACATGGGTGTGGGTGGGCCTGAAACTTCCTGTGGGCTTGTTCCCTCCTGCCTGTCGTCTCTCTGGCTGCTGCCCCTGTCCCAAGCTGGGGAGCTCCAGGCCCTAGCGCCCTCCTTCCTGCAGGGACGACGAGCTGTTCCAGTACCTGCTGCAGCTGGTGCAGGTGCTCAAGTATGAGTCCTACCTGGACTGCGAGCTGACCAAATTCCTGTTGGACCGGGCCCTGGCCAACCGCAAAATCGGCCACTTCCTTTTCTGGCACCTCCGGTAGGTAGCGGGACCCGCCCCAGCCATTTCTGTGGGAATCCCAGCCCCTGAGTCGCCCTGGAAGGCTGTGGGGAATGTGTCCAGCAGGCCTGGTTGTCCTGGCCAGGCTGGGTCATGCTGGGCGGGAGGGGCGGCGTGGTCCTCCCTGGCGAGGCTCAGCCCTCTCATTCCCCTCCAGCTCTGAGATGCACGTGCCATCGGTGGCCCTGCGCTTCGGCCTCATCCTGGAGGCCTACTGCAGGGGCAGCACCCACCACATGAAGGTGCTGATGAAGCAGGTGAGGCTCGGGGAACCTAGGGGTGGGCAGGGGTGGGCAAGGGCGCCCCTGAGAATCCCCAGGGCCAGGCTGCGGCTGGGACCTGTCCACTGTCGCCCTCCCGTCTCCCCGCCAGGGAGAAGCACTGAGCAAGCTGAAGGCCCTGAATGACTTCGTCAAGCTGAGCTCTCAGAAGACCCCCAAGCCCCAAACCAAGGAGCTGATGCACCTGTGCATGCGGCAGGAGGCCTACCTGGAGGCCCTCTCCCACCTGCAGTCGCCTCTCGACCCCAGCACCCTGCTGGCTGAAGTCTGGTAAGCCCAAGCCCCTCCGTTAGGGCTCCTCCCACCCGAGAGGCCGGTGAAGGAGCCCCAGTGACCGCCTGCTCTCTGGCCCACAGCGTGGAGCAGTGCACCTTCATGGACTCCAAGATGAAGCCGCTGTGGATCATGTATAGCAACGAGGAGGCTGGCAGCGGCGGCAGCGTGGGCATCATCTTTAAGAATGGGGACGGTGAGGCCTGGCCTCCCCACACCTCACTTGTACTGCCTGAGGGGGTCCTGGGGTGATCATAGAGGGGGAGTGGAGAAGACAGAATCCTGGGACTTAGGGGTGTGGGTGTGGTTGGAAGCAGAGAACCTACCAGAAACTCACACTACCTCTCCTCCCGCCGGCCGATGGCACAGACCTCCGGCAGGACATGCTGACCCTGCAGATGATCCAGCTCATGGACGTCCTGTGGAAGCAGGAGGGGCTGGACCTGAGGTGAGGGCACCGCCGCCCCATCGTCCCTTGGTGTCTGTGCCCAGCCGGAGAGGCTGTGCCTCTGGAGGGGTCCCTGTCGAAGGACTGTCCTAGGAAGAGCTGGGAATGATGTAACTCTAGGGACAAGGAGGCAGTGGGCAGCAGAGTGAGGGAAGGCCGTTCCTGGGGCTTAGCGTATCCCCTGCACTGTTGGATTCTTGGCCATCTTGGGATTTAGTGATGTCTTCTCCCAAGCCCCCTGGCTGGTCCTCTTCCAAGCCAACGTGAGCTCAGCCTTGGTGCTTTCTGCACCTCGGGTGCTGGTGCTGGCGTCTCCAAAGAGCCAGCATCTCTGGCCAGGCTGGAGTGCAGTGTCGTGCTCTCAGCTCACTGTGACCTTCGCCTCCCCTGGGTTCAAGCGATTCCCCTGCCTCAGCCTTCCAAGTAGCTGGGACTACAGGCATATGCCACCATGCCCGGCTAGCTTTTTGTATTTTAGTAGAGATGGGGGTTTCACCATGTTGGCCAGACTGGCTTTGATCTCCTGACCTCATGATCTACCTGCCTCGGCCTCCCAAAGTGCTAGGATTACAGGCATGAGCCACCACACGTGGCCTCTCCTCTGCTTTTTAGCAGCATCTTCTGTGGCCTTTTAGGGTACCTTGAGCTTCCAGGGCTCATGTGGCCTCAGGGATGGCCCTTGACCATGGCATCTGCCCGTCCCTCTTCCCACTTGCTAGGATGACCCCCTATGGCTGCCTCCCCACCGGGGACCGCACCGGCCTCATTGAGGTGGTCCTCCGCTCAGACACCATCGCCAACATCCAACTCAACAAGAGCAACATGGCAGCCACAGCCGCCTTCAACAAGGACGCCCTGCTCAACTGGCTGAAGTCCAAGAACCCGGGGTGGGTTTCAGGCCCAGGGGTAGGCCCCTCTCCTTCCTGAGAGGTGTGGAATGGGAGCACCTAGCCTGCCAGAGCAAAGGAGTGGGAGGGACCTCCGACCATGGCTGCGGCTACTTGGCTCAGTTGAGGACCAGCCTGTGTCTGGGTTGGGGTGAGATGGGTCTCTGTCCCCCAAGTATCAGTATCTGTTGCTATGCAACACCATCCGAAGTGCAGGAACTTAAAAAACAGCCATTTACAATTGGCTCACAAATCTGCAGCTTGAGCTAGGCTCAGCCGGGTGGCTCTTCTGGTTTCACAGAATCGGTTGTGCCGCTGCTCTCATCTGGTACCTTATCTGGGCAGGAGGGTCTGAGATAACCCGTTTTCTTCCTGGGGCCTTGGCAGCAGCTGTCGGCGATGTCTCCGCATGTGGCCTCCTCACTTAGCAGCCGCACCTTCCCTGGATGGCCCTGTATCGAGGGGGTGGGGTTCAAGATCTGCAGGTGTCCTCAGGCCTTGGCTCTGGAATAGTGTCTGCAAGCAATCCCAGCATTGTGTCCTCCATGTTCTGTTGGTCAAAGCAGGTCACAGAGCCAGACTCAAGGAGAGAAGGAGTGATAACCCCCCTCTTGGTAGGGAGCTGCAGAACAGTGTGGTCATGGTTTTCAATCTTCCCCACCCAGGGAGGCCCTGGATCGAGCCATCGAGGAGTTCACACTCTCCTGTGCTGGCTACTGTGTGGCCACGTATGTGCTGGGCATCGGCGATCGACACAGCGACAACATCATGATCCGAGAGAGTGGGCAGGTACAGGGGTGGTGCTGGCGGTGGCTTCTGGCCCCTACCTGCTGGCCCTTCTGCCTGGCACACAGCTCCACGGCAGGGGTCCCCCAACCCTGCCGGCTTCTCATCTCCCTGGATTCTGTCCTCTCTGACACCTTCTCAGTCCTCCTGCTCCTTCCCCTCCCTTCCCCTCAGCTGTTCCACATTGATTTTGGCCACTTTCTGGGGAATTTCAAGACCAAGTTTGGAATCAACCGAGAGCGTGTCCCGTTCATCCTCACCTATGACTTCGTCCATGTGATTCAGCAGGGGAAGACTAATAACAGTGAGAAATTTGAAAGGTGAGAGTGCCTGAGCCCCACCAGATGCCCCTTGGTGTGGGGCCCAGGGGAGGGGGCAGAGCTTCCCAGGCAGGATGCAGGATGAGACTCAGCTGTCAGCCCCACCCCTGGCCCCCCACCCCAGCTGCTGATGGGTTTGGAACACGCCCCTGGCTTCCAGCTCCACCCTGCAGTGCCCCTTTTGGGCAGCATGGGCAGGTTTATGGGTCGTGCAGCAGGAGGCTGGCTGCGGCGTGGGGTCAGTTAGAGGAACTGGGGGCCTTGTGTCCATTTCCAGGGCAAGAGCACGTGCCCTCGGGGAAGATGCTGGTTGGATGCAGAGCGGCCAGCCTCTGGCCTGTGGCTGGGAGGTCCTGGAGCCTCATCTCCTCTGCCCCCACCCCTGCAGGTTCCGGGGCTACTGTGAAAGGGCTTACACCATCCTGCGGCGCCACGGGCTTCTCTTCCTCCACCTCTTTGCCCTGATGCGGGCGGCAGGGCTGCCTGAGCTCAGCTGCTCCAAAGACATCCAGTATCTCAAGGTATGTGCCAGGCAGGAGACTGCTGTCGCCAGTGGCCTTCCAAAGGCCTGTGCCAGAGCAATGGGAAGCAGCTCCACCCAGGAGGGCCCTGAGTGCAACAGGCCCCGAAGGGCACTGAGCTCCGAGTGCCTCATGCTGTCCCAGGGCCCAGCAGTGGGCTTGGTGGGCGGTGGAGGGGAAGTGGCTGGAGCAGCTGAGCCACGTGGGCGTGGTCCCACTCAGTGGCAGATGTGTTGCACCCTCTCCAGGTCGGCCCACTTGTGCTCAAGGGCTGCAGGGGCTCTGGGGTTCCCTGACAGCTGCATGAGAGCTGGCTCCCTCAGCCTTCTCAAAGGTACTTTTCCAGGCGAGGCACGATGGCTCACACCTGTAATCCCAGCACTTTGGGAGGCCGAGGTGGGCGGATCACCTGAGGTCAGGAGTTTGAGACCAGCCTGGCCAACATGGCAAAACCCTGTGTCTACTGAAAATACAAAAAATTAGCCAGGCGTGGTGGGGCACACCTGTAATCCCAGCTACTCATGAAGCTGAGGCAGAAGAATTGCCTGAACACGAGGCTGAGGCTGCAGTGAACCTGTGTGGCACCGCTGCGCTCCAGCTCAGGTGACAGGGCAAGGCTGTGTCTCAAAAAGAAAGTAGCCGGGCGTGGTGGTGGCAGGTGCCTGTAGTCCCAGCTACTCAGGAGGCTGAGACAGGAGAATCACTTCAACCCAGGAGGCGGAGGTTGCAGTGAGCCAAGATCGTGCCACTACACTCCAGCCTGGGCGACAGAGCAAAACTGTCTCAAAAATACATGTATTTTTTCCTTCCTGTGTCCTCTCTGTGTGAGGAGGCGGGCAGTGAGGCTGCTGGGGCCACATGTGCTTGCCAGGACATTCCCTGTGGCGCCCGATCCCTGCAGAAGGAAGCTGCTCCCACGCTCCTCCCACAGCCACTTGTCGAGTGGGGGAGGCGAGGTCACCTGGCACCTGGGGGCTGTGGGCCAAGATGCCTGTGGCATCTTCATTTGAGGGTGGGTTGGGTGACTGTCTCAGGGTGGGATGGGAACAAAGAGCTTTTCCCAAGATGCTGGGGGCTGTCTGCTAACCCCCTCACGCCGTGACTCCGAAGTCCCTAGAGGCCTGCATCCTGGAGCAGCGTCCGGGCCCCTTAACGTGGACACCGCTGTGATGTGTTTACAGGACTCCCTGGCACTGGGGAAAACAGAGGAGGAGGCGCTGAAGCACTTCCGAGTGAAGTTTAACGAGGCCCTCCGCGAGAGCTGGAAAACCAAAGTGAACTGGCTGGCCCACAATGTGTCCAAAGACAACAGGCAGTAGCAGGAGTAGGCGGCCTCGGGCCGTGGGGACCAGGCACCTTGGTTGTCCTACATGGGCTGAAAAGCCTGAACTGCACCTTGTGGGAAAGAACCTACACAACTGCCTTTTGTTTACACTGGTTATTTATTTATGACTTGACATTTTCGAGGAACTAAACAGCCATAAATGGAAAATGCCTCCTTCGCACAGCGGCGGCACTGGGCCCCTGGAGGCTGCACCTTGCTCTCGGCTGAGGACTGTCACTCCAAGTCTTCCAGCTGGTGGATCTGGGCCCAGCAGACTGTCATCCTCCGGGGGAACCTTCTTCCCAGGCTTCCCGCCAGACTGCCTGGGTCCTGGCGGTCACCTGGTGCCTACTGTCCGACAGGACGCCCAGATTCTCATCGGCTCATGCGACCCACCCTGTGTGTCCTAGACGGAGTTCTGGCAGCTCCCCGAGGTGGCTGGAGTACCCTCTAGATTCAGGGATGCTTGCTGTCCACTTTTCAAGTGGGTCTTGGGTACGAGAATTCCCTCACCTCTCTCTACTGTAAAGCAATTTTGTTTGCAGGTAAGAAAATAATAGACAACTCACCAAACCTCTACGGCTGGGGAGCTCGGGCCCAGCACTATAAAGCAGAATATATGCAGGTCCTCAGGGCGTGTGAAAGAGATCTGGCCTCGTGTAGCTCACCACGGTCATGATTGAAGTCGAAAGCAGGTCAGAGACAAACACTCTGCCATTATCTCAATTTTTTTTTTTTTTTGAGATGGAGTCTCGCTCTGTCCCCCAGGAGTGCAGTGGTGCGACCTCAGCTCACTGCAAGCTCCACCTCCTGGGGTCAAGGGATTCTGCCTCAGCCTCCTGGGTAGCTGGGATCACAGGTGTGCACCACCATGCCTAGCCAGTTTTTGTATTCTTAGTAGAGACGGTTCCACCATGTTGGCCAGGCTGACCTCAGGTGATCCACCTGCCTCGGCCTCCCAAAGTGCTGGGATTACAGGTGCGAACCACTGCACCTGGCCCACTCTGCCGTTACCTGTAAGCCTCCTCTGAAAGCAGGTTTTAACAAAAGGATGAGGCCAGATCTCTTCTAGAACCACCACCTTTGGGAACCTGTGTGAGCGTGCTCAGGTAGACGTGTGAGCATGAGGGGCGTGCTGGGATGTTTTTCTGACTGTACTTAGTTTGAAATGGTACAGGCTTCCTTAAGCCTCCAAAGGCCTGGAATTGAGCAGCTTTAGAAATGCAGGTTCCAGGGCCTCTCCCAGCCTGCAGAAGCCAACTCTGCAGAGGGTAGGACTGGCTTTTAGCAGCTCATGGATGATCCTAACGTATCAGCCGTGAACTCAGGCTCTGCCCGGTGATGCTGTTGACCTCTCAAAGGTCTTCCAAAACTCAACAGAGCCAGAAGTAGCCGTCTGCTCAGCGGCTCTGGTGCCAGCTCTGTTTGATCCACCAGGGGTCTGCCAGCAGTCAGTGCCACCCGAAGGGCACCTCCCCGACCACATGCCTGTTCCTGGCAAGTGCTGAAACTCACCAGACCGTCTGCCTGTTCTGAAATGGGGAAAGCCGTGCGTGCATGTGTTATTTATTTCAGTGCGCCTGTGTGCGCGGGCGTGGGAGCATACTTTGCACAGCCGCAGCGTTTCTGGTTTGGGTGTACAGTCTTGTGTGCCTGGTGAGAATAGTTTCTATTTTTTTAAATCATTTCATGTTTCTGTCTGGGGAAGGTGAGTTCCGTATCACTGATGTGGGTTGAGACCAGCACTCTGTGAAACCTTGAAATGAGAAGTAAAGGCAGATGAAAAGAAAGAAAAAAGCCTTTTTATGTTCTTATGTTTTCGGCTCAAAAAGAAACAAGGGAGTGCAGGATTAAAATGAAAACAGAAGACAAGCCCCACTCCGACTGGAGTTAGAACCAGAACTTTTTATTGTAGCGGATACACTTTCCAACCTATCATCGATATACACATCTGCACAGGGAAACCGCGGCGGCGACATACAGCATGAGGACATCCCCTGGGCATGAGTGTCTGTCCGCTGTCTAAACAGAGCAGCTACAGGGACGGGACATGGAGGATGGCCACACACAACACAGTGCAGCCGGCAGTGTCCTCAGAACTAGCGGTCAGGGTCACAGAACAGTATTCGAAACGATTGCCCACCCATTTTAGAAATCTAAAATTTTATGTGTAACTAAGAGCAAAGTGCCACGTGGGTTTTAGACCATGACTGTTTTCTCTCCTTTTGCCCTACCACCAAGCAAAGCAGCAGGGCGCCTCGGGGAGAGGGACTTCACCCCTGCTGGTAGGAGGCATCCCACGGGGCTCTGGGGAGGAGAGAGGAGAGAACAGGCTGTTTTGGAAAATTCTGGCACTTTGCCTTCAGGCCATGGGTCTCTGCTGGATGTTGAGTACGGATCACTCAAGACTTCTGCCATCTCTGAAGGGAGTGGCCAGCGGTCTGCAGGACGCCTGTCAGCTTCTGTAGTCTATGCCCCTTTCACCAGCAGGGAAATGTACATCTAAGCATAAACCACAAGGCTGCGAATGGTGAGTCCAGGCCGCTGCACCCCCACACCCCACACCAAGTTAGGAACAGGCAGAATCCCAAAGGCAAGGCCCAGCTACTTGTAGCTACCAAAGAACGGTCCCTGATCCGGTCTCTTGAGCAGCACACGTAAAGGCCCGTGGCCCTGACTCCCCAGCCACACTGGGGAGGGAGGGTGCCTTCTGGCGGGAAGAGCCCGTGCTCAGAGCTCTGAACTTCACTTTGCATTCCAGTCCTGGGTTACACTAGCACAAAGGACACAGGAATCCAATTTATTTACAAAATATTATTAAAAAGTCAGTTAATCATCTACACAGTACCCCCATCCTGCCATTATTTATACATGCACTAGTTTGGAAAAAATAAAAACTTTTTTTAAAAAAAGAAAAAAATGATTACCGGGTAGGAGTCAGCATTTTTTACCCTTTGTCAACGAGTCCAGCTGCATGGCTTTTCTGGAGCGCGAGGGCCGGGTCCTCTCCCCGGGGGGGGGGGGGAGACTCCAGACACAAAGGCGGGGCCGAGGCGCTGAGAGGCCCCTGCTCGAGGCGGATGGCAGCCAGCTCCTCATGGGACTGAAGAGAGCGACCAGGCAGAGGGCGGGGGGAGCCTAGGGGCCTACACACCAAGCACGGTGACAATCGCGGCGGGGAGGGGTCTGCACACCTACTGGCCGAAATGACTTTGTACACCACGGACCCTTGGGAATGGGAGAACGGATGACAGCAGTCTTCGGAAGCAGAAACAAAGGTGGCCAGGGACGCAGGTCAGTAGCTGAGAGTGGAGTCATCCCACTCCAGCTGCTGCTGCCGGTTCACGTTCTGGGGGTCACCCTGCTCCCCCTCCTCCTCCTCGCTGCTCTCTGACTCTGCACTGGTGATGTCATCTTCTTCCTCGCCGTCCTCGCTCTCCTCTTCCTCCTCCTCTTCCTCTTCCTCCTCACTGCTGTGCTGGTCCTCGTATGTCTGGCAAAGAGAAGTGACAGCCACATGAGTCCGGCCTGGCCCACATCCCCGTCACTCTCCCCTTTCGACAGCCAGAGGAAGGAGAACTCGCCCCAGCATCTCCCTTCCCAGCAACAGGGCAGCCAGGATGGCACTGGAAGTTATCTTATTCAAGGTGAAGGGAAAACAAAGCACCAATCAGCACCCACGGAGTCGCCTACATACAAAGCGGCTGGGGACGGCCCCTCAGGTGCCCCACCAGAGAAGTCGAAGGAGTACCATGACTCAAGAGCGCCAAGCCCTGGCCCAGCTCATCTCCACACCCTCTAAGAAGGACAGCCTTGAATAAGGCCTCTCTGAGCCTCAGTTTACCCATCTGGGAAATGAAAGACACCTAAGGCCCAGGCTTGCTGTGCGGATGACGCGACGGGAAGTGTGTCAACGTGACGGAGCCGAGCCGCACCGCGCCGGCTTCTCTGAGGCCCTGGCCTGCGGTGCCCCTCAGTCCGGTGGGCTGCCTGCCCACGCCTACCTCCATGGGGTTGACAGTGATGGTCAGGGCCGAGTCGTCCCAGTCCATCTCGTTTTCCTTCCCAGTGTCCTGGTCCCGCATGGTCCGCTGATGTGCAGCCCGGATACGAAAGACCCCCAGGATGATCATGAACACCAGGAAGCTGACACACACCACAATCACCACGGTCGCTGTGCTGGGGACAACTGTGGGAGAATGAGGGGGCGTGAGTGAGGTCACTCAGCCAGAGGGCCACCGTGCCCTTAACCTCCTTGGCTGTGCCTGGACTCTCCTTGGCTGAACAGCGTGCTTCACCTGAAACCAGACCAGGAGGAAACACCAGGAAGAACTTGGCATGGGCCTCCAATCTGGCTGGGCCACATCCTGCTCTGTGGCTGTAGTGACATCATTTGTCTCCTTCGAGGGCTTTACTTTCCTTGTGTGTGACAGGGAATAACTGGGACAGGGAATGCCAGGCAGTCGTTCTGAGCAGGAGGCTGTGCTCATGGTGGAGTTGGGGCAGAGTGGACCGAAAGGGGCATCTGCGCTCCGTCTCCCTCCCCTTGTCCTACCTGCAAACGGGTGGGGGTTGGCCAGGTTGTGGCCCGACAGGTCAACAAAGGAGCGGTGTTCCGGGTGAACGAACTGGGGCTGGGCAGCCATGTGGTTGGCGTGTTCCACGGGGTTGGCTGTGTGGATTACATTCACCTGCAGCAGACAGAGAGAGGATCACACTGGAGACAGGCCATCTGAGCCTGTCCAAGAGGGGACAGTGGAGTCCTGCAGCTGGCATTACCAGTGCCACTCAAGAGTGGCTCCTGGACTGCAGCTGGGGACAAACGGAGCTACAGGAAAAGCACAGAAGAAAAAAAAGAGTAAGCACTTTAAAAACAAACACAAAACAAAAAGAAACAAAAACCAACCAAACAAAGAAGAGTAATACGCACTTAAAAAGTGCTGCAACAATCTGATACTGCCACACATTCAGGAAATGCCTCGCTTCCCTAATTATTATTACTTGTTGAGGCTGGGTCTTCCTCCGTTGCCCAGGCTGGAGTGCAGTAACTGTTCACAGGCATGGTCACAGCTCACTGCAGCCTGGAACTTCTGTGCTGAAGTCATCCTCCCACCTCAGCCTCGAAAGTAGCTGGGACTACAGGCAAATACCACCGCACCTGGCCGCAATTCATAGAAGGGCATACCCAAAACAAGAGCAGAAAAATAAACCAATGGTCCTTCCCCATGGGTCGCTGGGGAAGCACTGGCATAGACCTTTTCCCTCAAACCACAGTCATATGAAAGATGGCATCAATCACTACCATTCATTTCATTTCAAATCTGTTACGCTCTGGCTCAAACAACACAGGTGTCGGTTCTGCAGCACTGGATTTAGCATTCTGCTCTTGAGTTCATGGCGAGGTGTTCCACTGCTAAGAGTAACTTTGGGTCTGTTTTCTCCACGCCACAGAGGACCTGGGCGGTGAAGCAGCTGCTGGCTAGGTCTGTGGATGATCTCAGAGCAGGGCGAGCTGCCCTCTAGCCATTGTGGCCTGTGAGTCACCATCGCCGGCCTTGGCAGCCAGCACTGGTCCTGCCCCGTGCAGGTCCCTGCATGAGCCCCTCTCAGCCTGGGCCGAGGACTCAGCTTCATTTGCAGGAGGGCCAGTGACCTGGCACAGATGCAAAGAACCTTTGGTTCCCTGGGTGCTGCTCTTTCTAAAACAGCGTCCTTGGCTGGGAATAGTGGTTCATGCCTGTCATCCCAGCACTTTGGGAGGCAAGACGGGTGGATCCCTTGAGCCCAGGCAGGCAAGACCAGCCTGGGCAACATAGTGAGACCTCATCTCTAAAATAAACAAGTAAATAAATAAATAAAACAGCGTCCTCCTGTTTCTCTCATGGGAAATCTTGAGAAGCCCGAGGCATTGACTGCCACTTGCTCTCTGTCACCTCCCTGCAAGGTTCCTTAGGCTCCGACTCAGGCTGAGGCAGCCGGGGAAAGGGGAGCACCCCCTCCCCAGGCCGCCCCAAGCACAACCTGTCACTCCAACCAGCCCAGGTGTAGCCTGCAGCAGGCCCCGGAGTGGAAAGGCAACCCCCCACTAGAATGAGTAAGTACAGCTGCCACCATGAATGCTCTGAGGGCTGGCGTTTGTGAGTATCAGGGCTGTGAGTGAGGGCATCAGGTACTGCTGCTATTGGCCCTGCTCTACAGGAGCCCTGGACTCACCTCCACCTTAAATTCGTTGCTGATGTAGCGGCCATTCAGCTCTGAGCAGATAAGCTTGAACTTCCGGTCAAGCAAGGACCTGGCATGCCAGTTCCGATAGCGCAGGAGGTGCAAAATCTCCTCGTAGCTGGCCATAGTGTCCACACCTGCAGGGGTGGAAACAGGGAGGATTGCCAGTGGCTTAAGTCAGAAGCACGGTCAGGGCCACAGCCGTCCCCACAGGCAGCTTAATCAGACACCCGGGTCAGCTAGGCCAAGGGGTCACACAAGTTGGCTTTGCAGCCATGGGAATAAATGCTACATGCATGGGGCCATTCTTCCCTCTGTGGGGGATGTGCCATCCCACACCTCAACCCTTCCCCTTTAGAAGGTAGTGGCTGCATATCCGCTTCCTGTCCAGGAGACGGGAGTATGTGTGCAGCCAGCAGTGATCCCAGCGAACGAGCTCCCTCCCTCTCTAAGATAACTCAACATTCTTGGATGGCAGGCGGCCGCCAGCCAAGAGCTCTCAAGGTCCCACCTTGCAGCCTGGCCCACCAGCATGGCTGCGACGCTCCCCCTCACCTGTGAAGGTCATGCCCAGCTCTGAGCTGCTCACTTCAATGCCCTTCTGCTGCAGGCGGGCCCTGTCTACCTCCAGGCTCTCCTGATCATGGTTCAGCTCCTCTCCCTCCACCGTGACCTCACAGGTATCCAGGTCGTGCACGATCTCCTCGGACACCAGTGATTCTTGAACTGCAAAAAGGTCCGACCAGAAATACAGTAGGGGCAGTGAGGCCCAGTGTGGCCAGGCACAGCCGATGCCCTGCCAGCTCACACCAAACCCACATGGCTCTTGTAAGGACCAACAACAGAGGCGAGCGAGAGGTACTTTGAAAAATGGCTGGGCGTGATGGCTCACGCCTGTAATCCCAGCACTTTGGGAGGCCGAGGCGGGTGGATCACCTGAGGTGGGGAGTTCGAGACCAGCATGGCCAACAGGGTAAAACCCCGTCTCTACTAAAAATACAAAAATTAGCCAGGCATTGTGGTACAAGCCTGTAATCCCAGCTACTCGGGAGGCTGAGGCAGAAGAATCGCTTGAACGTGGGAGATGGAGGTTGCAGTGAGCCAAGATCCCACTACTGCACTCCAGCCTGGGTAACAGGAGTGAGATTCCATCTCAAAAAACAAAAAAGAAATAGGGGCATTTCATGTGTCCTGAGCAAGAATCTTGGGGACACTGTGCCCCCATGGGCTGACCAGCCTGGCAGGTGCAACCCAGAGCCTGAGAGCAATCGGTAAGATTCAAGGCCCTCCAGGCGGGATTCCAGAGATCACATGAGCTCCAGCTCACGGTCGGATCCCAGAAGCACACCCAAAAGAACAGCAACAAAAGCAACGAAACCTCCCAAATCCCACAGAGGCAAACACCCCCAGAAGTACACGGCACCAACAGGGTTTCCGGCCCGGGCGAGGGGTCCACGCTCCACAGAGCACATTACCTGTGGGGTCCTCAGCCCCATCCCCTTCAGGCTCCACTTCTCTCGTGATGGTGCTGATGATGCGAAGCTCAGGGAAAAGGAACACCCCTTCTGAGCTTTCAAATTCAGAAGCCGCTCGGGCAAAATGGTGGACGCCACTCAGGCTGATTTTGGGCTCCTCAGGCTGTAAAACCATCACGTAGCCATCTACTGGGGGAACCGACATGCAGGTGGCCTCGTTAAAACACCTGCCAGCAAGAAATGGGGAAGGGTCAGGGCTTTGGAAGCCAATCCTGGAGGCCACCTGTACAAAGGCACATGGAGGGTAGGATTCCACAGGCTCCCACTGACACCTTCAGGGGCCCCTCCAGGAACACGCATGCCTAAGTGTCACTCAGATCTCTCCCCTACACTTTCTGATACACACGATGGCTCACCTTTCCTTACAGAAGGGAGGTTAGGCTGTCTTAAAAACCTAAATACACACGCATCATTGAGTGAAACAGACCTACTGTTAAAAATCAGGACATACTTGATTGTGCTGGTGATTTTGAGTCTGCGAATTCCAGGCGTGGGGAACTGCCGAGAGTTCAGGTAGGAGATGTGCTGCATGGTATTATCCAATGCCTCAATGTCCTCTCCCTCCAAGGTCAATACCAGCTGACTGGGGTGTGCTTGGATCTGAAATCATACCAGATAGAGAGAGGAGGGGAATAAGGCAGGAACTGTAGCAGCTGAAGCCACAGAAGCCTGCACAAAGAGAACCAGCCTAGGGTCAATTTGAATTGCTGACTCGAAAAAGAAAAGCTTATCAAGTCCAGTGAACACAGCTCTTTTATGCAACAGAAATAGTATCAATCACAGATTATTGGCTCATCCCACCAGCCTCCGGGGCTGTAGTCTGACAGGCCCATGAGTGCTGTGCAGCCGGACGCTCAGTGTTACCTGCACGCCTCTGCTGCTGTCTTCAGGGACCTGCAGGTCAAGCCCCTCCTTGCAGGTATACAGACAGTCGATCACCTTCTTATCCTCGAGTTTCCCGGAACGGAGAGTTAGGCCAGCCAGATTGCCTCGGAAAAACTGGGTCATGTGCAGGTCGCCACCTTTGGGTCAGGGGAGAACAGTAGAAGATCAGGCGTGCAGTCCAGCATCGCCCAGCTCACTTCTCACTTAACACGGTGTTACCGGCGCTGGCAGCTCGGTGGATGGACATGCAGGTTAGTTCATACCAAGTCCAGTTAGCCTTGCAATCTACATGGAAGCGCAATGAAGAAATTAAACCATTCATGATCATGCACATGGCCTGGAGAAGGGGGGAGTTGAGGGCGCCTCACCTGAAGTCAAGAGGTCCCCTAGTGTCTCCACACCTCTGGCCATGCCCTAGTAACGTAGCCTACCCTGTTCTCATCACCAGGGTGCATGGTGACACTTCCTACCGCCACCAGCCTCCAGCCACTGCCTTCTGAGTTGGCTGGGTCCCACGTGGCTATTTTCTCTACCTAGCACACCCTGGGGAATGAACCCACATGATCCAGGTGGGGAGGATAAAAAGGAGGCTTAAAATCTCCCCTGCACGGAATGGCCTATTTCAAGGATGCTATAGTGTTGAGTCCCACCCCTACCCTTCCTGCCTCCTACTCCTAAGGATTACTGGGAAGTGCAGATGTTATAAGGAAAACCAAAACCCAGAAAATGGCTCTTGACACATGAAAACAAAGAGCCAGAAACAGGTTAAATTAAACCTTGTTCTTAAACTGAAGAAGAAAAAGAGACAAATTTTCAGCAATGTGTCTCATTCTGGTACAGGAATCAGGTGCTGTAAATCATCACTAGGAACTGAGGTTTCTAAGAAATGTCTATTTGCCGGGCATGGTGGCTGGCACTTTGTAATCCCAGCACTTTGTGAGGCCAAGGCGGGTGGATCACCTGAGGTCAGGAGTTTGAGACCAGCCTAGCCAATATGGTAAAACCCCATCTCTACTAAAAATACAAAAATTAGCTGGGCGCGGTGGTGCATGCCTGTAGTCCCAGCTACTTGGGAGGCTGAGGCAGGAGAATCGCTTGCACCCGGGGGAGGTGAAGGTTGCAGTGAGCCGAGATCAAGCCACTGCACTCCAGCTTGGATGACAAAGTGAGACTCCGTCTCAAAAAGAAAAAAAGAAACGTCTATTTAAAGTTTACTTTCAATCAGGACAGAGTATCTAGAAACAAGTCTTCCTGTTTCATGGTTCAGCCGCATGACAGTCACGAGGCAGCTTCCCAAACCTGCCTGTGAGATTTCAGCAGAGAGCCTCATGCAGGGCAATCAGGGTAAAACTGGATCGGGGGTGGGGGGAGTCCCATGCGTACACTGCCTGAGATGTCATTTGTCCTCGCTACAACTGGGGTCAGTATGGGCAGAAAAGGTAATCTATGAAGCAATGGGGAAGCGCAATGCAGGGAAGCGGCTCGGATGGCGTCCAGGCCCAAAATGCAACCTGGCCATTTCATGCGACATGTGGAATGAATCAATGTATCATCTTTAAATGAAACACAAGCGTGAACTGAAGGGAAAAAATCCAGCAACCTGCAGAGGCCACAGTCACAGGTTCAGTTTCATTGTCACTTTCAACTCCTGAAAACTCTGTGGAAAAGCAAGACAAAGACAACAGAAAAGGACCAAGAGGTCAGGGCCTTCAAACTGGACCTGAAAACCAGGTTTGAAGCAACCAGGTATAAAACAGAAAGAGAAAATCCCCTTGTGGCCCCACTCTGGGGTGCACCCATCTGCAAGCTTGTACTCAATCAGCTTTTCCCAGAAGTGACATTTACCACCCCCAACCCCAGGCTTTTCTTCTTTTATTCCACCTTCCACATCTTCCTTGCCAAAACATACGTTAGATTCAAAATCAGATGAGTGAAAGCACACACATCGAATTCATTTCCTCCCAATCTGTGCTATGAAGTAGGGCACTCCCAGGAGGCTCAGCCTGGGCGGCAGCAATGCTCCTGATATAAAATAACACCAAGTTCTGGAGCAGCACCTTCTTCCTAATAGGGAAGACGCTGTGCAGACAAAACGGCATAGCACACACAGTGTTCAAAGCCTGGGACACAGAAAACGTGGGGAAGTCTGTGTATTTTGGAAGTGCCAAACAAGTCTGCATCTGTCTAGGTGTTAACCTCTAGGCGACAGAGGAAAGAAGGCATTTTCAATCACTTTTCCTGAATGAGAGGGAGACGCAGAGGCTAAGGAACCCACCTAGGGAAGCAGAGCCTACGGTGGATTTGGGGACCCTAATCACCTTCAGCTCCTCTACCTCCTGGGTCCAGTGTCCTGAGTGTAATGTCCTACCAGAAAGGCACACACACGGTGACTAAGCACAGAACCAACACTCTCCAGGTCATGTAGGAGAAAGGCCGCTCCTCACACCCCGAAGCCCTGCAGCCCTCCCCGCGACGGTCCACTGGGGAGCAGCTGGGCGGGGCCACATCATGGGGGAGGCTAGAGGCGTATCCAGGTGAAGCTCACTGAGCCACAGCCATGTGCTACCTCCACACCCCCCAACACTCCCCTACAACACGCTGTTAGAAAGGAATGAAGCTGCTGCTCCCAGCCCAAGCTCTCCAAGGCCAATGTGCAGTAAAAGTGGCAGAAACCACCAGAAAAAAAAAGATCCTCTTTCCTATTAACTGAATTTTAAAGAATTTATGTGGTCTTTTTGTTTTGTTTTTTTGTTTGTCTGTTTTGAGACGGAGTCTCACTCTGTCTCCCAGGCTAGAGTGCAGTGGCGCGATCTTGGCTCACTGCAACCTCCAACTCCCAGGTTCAAGTGATTCTCGTGCCTCCTGCGTAGTTGGGATTATAGACGCTCACCACCACATCCAACTAATTTTTGTATTTTCAGTAGAGACAGAGTTTCATCATGTTGGCCAGGCTGGTCTCGAACTCCTGACCTCAAGTGATCCACCCACCTTGGCCTCCCAAAGTGTTGGGAATACAGGCGTGAGCCACTGCCCCTGGCCATCTTTCATAAATTTCTAACCTAACTCAAGGTATGACGTTTCCATAGGGAGAAAAAATGAATCAAAAAGTAATTAATGATGACACCTTGAAATGACACAGTACAGGGTCAAGTGCAAGGGTCAAAGTGGGAATCATGAACCTCTGGGGTAACCTGAGGGGTCCATAAACTTGGATGGGAAAAATTACATGCTTATTTCCACTAACTTCTGAAATTCAGCATTTCCTTTGGTTATACATGTAGGCTACACACCACAGCAGTGTTAGCAGTGACTGCAACTTTGTCACCAGTAGAAGTCACTGGTATTTGCACCCCAGGCCACCACTGTTGCAGATGCCACACAGCCCTCATGACTTGGAATTTACACCACTGTTGGACCTGCTGCTAAAGCTGGTTCTTCATTTGTTAACATAAAGTACCACCGGTGTTACTGTAACATACTTCAGGATGTTAATAACTGTATTTCAGTTTAACTGATTACCCTTGAAATCCTATGTATTTTATTTGTAGATTAACAACAAGGGGTCCATCAGCCTTGCCAGACCACAAAGGGCTCCATGGCACAAAAAAGGGCTTTTAAAATCCCAGGTCTGAGCTGTATCCGGTGGCTCACACCTGTAATCCCAGTACTTTTGGAGGCTGAGGTGGGAGGATCTCTTGATCCAGAAGTTTGAGATCAGCCTGGGCAACATGGTAAGACCCCATGTTTATAAAAAGTTAAAATAACAACAACAATAACAGTAATAAAAACCCTGACTGGTGGGTCTGAGTGTGGGCCCAGAGTACACAGGTTCTTTTTTTTAAGACAGAGTCTTACCCTGTCGCCAGGCTAGAGTGCAGTGGTGTGATCTTGGCTCACTGCAATCTCCAGTCCCTGGGTTCAAGTGATTCCCCTGCCTCAGCCTCCCCAGTAGCTGGGACTACAGGAGCCTGCCACCATGCCTGGCTAATTTTTGTATTTTAGTAGAGACAGGGCTTCACCATGTTGGCCAGGATGGTCTTGATCTCCTGACCTTGTGATCCATCCACTACGGCCTCCCAAAGTGCTGGGATTGTAGGTGTGAGACACTGGGCCTGGTCTTTTTTTTTTTTTGAGACAGGGTCTCACTCTGTTACCCAGGCTAGAATGGAATGGGGTATTCTCGGCTCAAGCAACCTCCACCTCCCAAGTTCAAGCGATTCTCTTCCCTGAGCCTCCCAAGCGGCTGAGATCACAGGTACATGCCTGACTAATTTTTTGTATTTTTTCACCATGTTGGCCGGGCTGGTCTCAAACTCCTGACCTCAAGTGATCTGCCTGCCTCAGCCTCCCAAAGTGCTAGGATTACAGGCGTGAGACACCACCCCTGGCCCACAGGCTTTTCAAAGTAAAAATATTCAAAACCGTTGCTCCTGATTAATCAGCTGGGTGACCCTTGGCTTGCTACTTCTCTGGGCCTGAGTTTCTTCAGCTATAGGAAAGGGATTATAAAGTTTAGGTGAGACGACGTGTACAAAGGAGTTGGTATGCAGCCTGCCACTTGGTAAGCACAAGTAACAAGCACTGATGCTCTGATGGTTACTGGATCCCCTCTCAGCACAGACTTCCACGGAATCGTCCCCACGCATGGCCCTCGCTGAGGGGGAACACAGCCCTCGCAGTACTCCTACCAGGTCACCAAGTGATAAAGACTCTGGAAGGGTCCTCCAGGTCCAAGGCGCACTTCTGTTTCTGTGTCCTTTATTTCTGGGCCTGACTCTTGCTGTTGCCTCTTTGTCCTTGGGAACCTTTCGATAAACAGATGAATTTATAAAACAGTTCCCCCCACTACACTCTCCCTCTGTGGAACGCTCCCGCTTGGGTTTCTGGGAAAGGTGATGGTGTGGTCAGTCCTATCACCTGACAGAGCACCCACAGATAGAGCTAGCTAGCTAGAGTGGGGCATCGGCAGTGCCCCCAAAAGGCTGCACACAGGAAATGGAAGGAAAAGATCCAGGATGCGAGGCTAAGGCTCTAGGACACTGATTGCAGCCTGCTGCCACCAACCTAGTAAAAACGTACAACTTAATTCCCAAGTCGGGGGCGGGCAGGTGGTCATGATAGTTACCTTGCCAGCAAGCCCCCACCACGAGCTGAGTTTCTATCTTTGATGGATGGAGCGGGTAATCTTCAGTCACAGAGAAGGGCTCGTGGGACGTGCCATCCACATAGAGAGTCACGCTCGGGAATTCCACACTGAGGGCGTAGTGGTGCCATTCCTCATCGCAGACCTACAGAGGCAAAGGGAAGGGGGTGTGAGATGTCCACCTTCCCTCTCATCCAAAGACACAGGGAGCAGAACACAACGAAGTCACCCAAAGCAAGGGTTTTCCTAGAAGGAAAAGGATTAAAAACAATCTAACTACAGCATACTGTGCAAACACATCTCACCAAAAGAAGCCAAGGCATCTCTAGGGCGTTTCTAAACTACGTGGCATTCCCTGCTCGCTCATCACAGAACACAGCCCAAGTAGGGAGCTGCCCAATTCTGCTCTGCCAACAGTATGGCACCAGAAAGTTCCTGTATGGGCAAGCTAGATACCCACCCTCTAAAGAGTTGAGTTAGTTTGCCACTGGCCATTCCTTTTCTGAATAAAAATAAAAGGCGCCTTTAGGCCGGGTGCGGTGGCTCATGCCTGTAATCCCAGCACTTCGGGAGACCGAGGTGAGGAGATCACTTGAGGTCAGGAGTCTGAGACCAGTCTGGCCAAAATGGTGAAACCCTGTCTCTACAGAAAATACAAAAATTACCCAGGCATGGTGGTTCATGCCTGTAGTCCCAGCTACTAGGGAGGCTGAGGCACAAGAATTCCTTGAACCTGGGAGAGATGAAGGTTGCAGTGAGCTGAGATCTCGCCACTGCACTCCAGCCTGGGTTACAGAGCAAGACTCCATCTCCTGCCTCAAAGAAAGCACCTTTAATCTCAGAATAAGGCATACCACCGTACATGTATTTTCTTTTCCAACTCAAAGTTGATGATCTCAATAAATATGAACATCAGCTCCAAGGGCACCCCAAATCAAACTGTGTTTCCATCCCATGATGATGAGCGTGTAAAGACGCATCAGCCAGCTGCAATGGGGGCCCCTTATCTGGTTGTGACTCAAATTATAAAAACAAAAACGTTTACGGGGCTACTTGAAATCTGAACACTGACTGGCTATTTGATTAGATTAGAAATTTTACTGTTAGTTTTTTTTAATGTGAAAGAGTGCTGTGATTATGATTGTCAGAGACATGTAATGACATACAGGCATCTACAAGAACGAACTGCTCTATTTGTGATTTCCTGAAAATTATTAAGCAATGTTTGAGGGGATAATAATAATTACTAGCAGTGAGTAGGGGTCACAATGAAACAAGACTGACTCAGAGAGTTGGCAGTTGCTGAAGGTATAAGGGCACACAGGGCTATTCTCTACACTAATCTGTCTACTTTTATATAAGTCTGAAATTTTCCTTAATACAGTTTTTAAATAGTATGTACTTAGAAGAAACTAAATACATAGACTATGCCTACTATAACACAACTGTACCTAAAATGTCTACCTATATTGCAAAATATTTTTTCCAGACTAAGCCTTTCTTTAGTTTCTTGAAAATAATTATGATAACAGTTTCTGAGAAATAATCACTCACATGAATAAAAAAAAAATACAACAATTGCCTTTGCATCATCATTGCAAAAAAAACCAAAACACCAATAAAAGATGAATGCTGCCAACTGGACACCCACTTCATCCTTCCACTATCATATACTTTTTTCTTTCTCATTTATTCTCTTTTATCTCTCCTATGATTATTTTAGACAATATCATATTTTAGCAACAGCAGGCACATGTAACGTTACGTCAGCTTTTGCCCGCTAACTCCATGAGTCAAATAAAATGATGGTAAGGCCAAAGGTTTCCTTCTCGTCCCAACTCTACATCAAAAGAAGAAATGATCTATTCTGATCTTAATGAGGCTTTCTCATTTTACAGTGCTCTCTTGTTTCCTGTGACACATGGAGGTTTTCACGGATATCTGCTTTTTATCAGAGCAACTGCCAAAAATTAGCTTTGCAGCCAGGCACAGTGGCTTATGCCCATAATCCCAGCACTTTGGGAGGCTGAGGCGGGTGCATCATTTGGGTCAGGAGTTCAAGACCAGCCTGGCCAATATGGTGAAACTCCATCTCTACTAAAAATATAAAAGTTAGCCAGGTGTGGTGGTGCGTGCCAGTAGTCCCAGCTATTCAAGAGGCTGAGGCGGGTGAACTGCTTGAACCTGGGACGCAGAGGTTACAGTGAGCCTAGATCACGTCACTGCACTCCAGCCTGAGTGACAGAGCGAGACTCCATCTCAAAAAAAAAAAAAAAAAAATCACTGCCAACAAAAACAACAAGGAAAAAGAAAATTTGCTTCCCAAAGACATGACATCATCAAAAGGAATGTATGTTATCTAAGGTCACAACTGTCAACTAGTTCAAGAAGTCGTTTGTGTGGCATCTGAAAGATGTCAAGATTGCTGGTTCCTTGAATTTTAAGACATCCTGTGATGCCAAGAACTGCTGATTCACCTGGGGCTCCCTGGCACAGTTTAGGAGCCAAGGCTTTAAATGATGCAGAAATAAACACAAGCACCTCAATCCCAATTTTATTTTAATTAATTTATTTAATATTTATTTATTTATTTTTGAGATAGAGTCTTGCTCTGTCGCCAGGCACTAGGCTAGAGTGCAGCCTAGGCTAGAGGCACTCGGCTCACTGCAACCTCTGCCTCCTGGGTTCAAGAAATTCTCCTGCCTCAGCTTCCCGAGTAGCTGGGACTACAGGCGTGCGCCACCACACCCCGCTGATTTTTCTATTTTTTTTTTAGTAGAGACGGGGTTTCACCATGTTAGCCAGGATGGTCTCCACCTCTTGACCTCGTGATCCGCCCGCCTCGGCCTCCAAAAGTGCTGGGATTATAGGCATGAGCCACTGCACCGGGCCAATTTTTTTTTTTTTTTTTTTTGAGGCGAGTCTCACTCTGTTGTTCAGGCTAGAGTGCAGTGTTGTGATCTTGACTCACTGCAACCTCTGCCTCCCGGGTTCAAGTAATTCTGTCTCAGCCTCCCAAGTAGCTGAGACTACAGGTATATGCCATCATGCCCAGCTAATGTTTGTATTTTTAGTAGAAGCAAGGTTTCACCATATTGGCCAGGCTGGTCTTGAACTCCTGACTTCAGGCGATCCACTCGCCTCAGCCTCCCAAAGTGCTGGGATTACAGGCATGAGCCACCATGCTGGGCCTCAATCCCGATTTTAAGCAAATGATGCTTATTTCAGTAACAGTATTTTAAATATAAAATATACAATTTTTTGTTTTTGAGACATAATCTCACTCTGCCGCCAGGCTGGAGTGCAGTGGTGAGATATTGGCTCACTGCAACCCCCGCCTACTGGGTTCAGGCAATTCTTCTGCCTCAGCCCCCCAAGTAGTTGGGACTACAGGCGCCTGCCACCATGCCCAGATAATTTTTCTATTTTTAGAGACAGGGTTTCACCATGTTGTCTAAGATGGTCTCAATCTCCTGACCTCGTGATCCGCCTGCCCCAACCTCCCAAAGTGCTGGGATTACAGGCGTGAGCCACTGCGCCAGGCCAAAATACACAATTTTTATAGCAATACTTTATATATAAAATACATGTGAAAAAAATGTAGGTTTTCAGTGGAAAGTTGTCAGATTTAAATTGCTACCCTATTACCTACAGACACAGAAATCATAAAATTATAAATATACACTGACTATATACAGCCAATCATGTACAAGTTTGCAGTACCTGCTTACTCTTAGAAGATGATAATTAGCATGTTTTCTTTTTCTTTTGAGATGGGGGTCTCACTCAGTCATGCAGGCTGGAGCATAATCACAGCTCACTGCAGCCTTGACTCCCTGGGCTCCATCAATCCTCCCACCTTAGCTCCCCTAGTACCTGGGACTACAGGCGTGTGCCACCACGCCCAGTTATTATTATTATTTTTTTTTGTGGAGACGGGATCTCATTATGTTGCCTAGGCTGGTCTTGAACTTCCGGGTTCAAGCAATCCTCCCGCCTCAGCCTCCCAAAGTGCTGGGACTACAGGCGTGAGCACCTTGCCCAGCCCCATGAGTGTGTTTTCAATTCACTCACCTGGTTCAGCTTCCAGTGGAATTCTGCAGGTCTGTATTTCTTATCCTCCGAAGGCTCCTGGCGGAGGAGGAAGATCAGCCGGCACCCGTGGACGTACAGTGAGTAGTGGTGCCGATTCATATCTGCAAAGGCAGTTTCTGTGGGTAAATTGCCAACTCAAGACCCAGAGGAGAAATAAAAGCTATTTCCTGAGTGGATTTTATAGACACAATTTCATCTGCATAAATGAACTCTTCGGCTGAGCCATGGCAGGGCTTAGAAAAAAACACACTTGGGCTTTTCTGAGCAGTGGGGCCTGTGGTCACCAGGGACCCCACTGAGCAACAACAGCAAAGACCCACATGCCCAGGTCATGGCTCTGGGGGAGGAAGTGACCCTGGCACACAACATAGCACAAGGCCTATGGGCACTGGCCTGGCAGTGGGCCCTGGGAAAGGAGAGGGAGCCTGCCCCAGGCACCCACTCCACTGGACACTGAGGCCTGGCATAATTTGCAGATATTACCCTACCTGTTTTGTCAGAACTGCAAAGAATTGTCTCCTTCTTCCTGCCAAAAGGTCCATGCCTCATCCACACGGAGATGGTGAATGGCTCTCTGGGGCTGACCGACACGATGCCATCTGGGATCCTCACTGCCTGGGTACCGTTGAACTCAAACACCTGGTCGCTGTCATGGCCGTTGTCAGTGGGGAGGCCCACGGTCCAGTTCAGGGAGCTGCTCGGGGATGGCAGCAGCTCGGCAGTGCCCGCGGCCGCACCTGAAGCCACAGTGCTTGCTGAAACTCAAGGAGGAGCCAGAGGTTCCGGCACCTCCAGCCTCAGGCACTTGCTTGCCTTACACTTAGGCAATCTGCTGGCTCCAGTTTACTTCTTTTTTTTTCTCAAGACAGAGTCTTGCTCTGTCGCCCAGGCTGGAGTACAGTGGCATGATCTAGGCTCACTGCAACCTCCACCTCCTGGGTTCAAGCGATTCTCCTGCCTCAGCCTCCCGAGTAGCTGGGATTACAGGCATGTGCCACTATGCCCAGCTAATTTTTGCATTTTCAGGAGAGCCAGGATTCCACCATGTTAGCCAGGCTGGTCTCAAATTCCCAGCCTCGTGATCTGCGTGCCTTGTTCTCCCAAAGTGCTGGGATTACAGGCCTGAGCTATCACACTTGGCCCTTTCGGTTTACTTCTCTTCAAAAATCAGGGTTTCAAATTATAAAAATAAATAACAACCATGGGTTTGTTTAAGGGAGGGAAAAGAAGCACTTCTTGTAATCTGATCCAAATTATATCATTTGAGTATAAACACCCAGTCCACCTTTGGTAAATATACACAAAAATGATGTGTTTTCTTAGAAAAATAGAGTTCTGGCCAGGCGTGATGGCTCACACCTGTAATCCCAGCACTTTGGGAAGCTGAGGTGGGCAGATTGCTTGAACCCAGGAGTTGGAGGCCAGCCTGAGCAACATGGCAAAACCCTGTCTCTACAAAAAACACAAAAAGTAGCCAGGTGTGGTGGTGCGTGCCTGTAGAACCAGCTACTTGGGAGGCTGAGGTGGGAGGATCACTAGAGCCCAGGAGGTTGAGGCCGCAGTGAGCTGTGATTACACCACTGGATGCCAGCCTGGGTGACAGAGTGAGACCCTGTCTCAAAAATAAGTAAGTAAACAAATAAAAGTGGAGTCCTGCTATGTATGAGCATAATACATACATATTCCTAGTAATAGTCTTCTATCGTACAATTTAAAATATCTGAATAGCATTTCTCTTTTGAGACAAGGTGTCTTCTATTGCCCAGGCTGGAGCGCAGTGGTATAGTCTTGGTTCACTGCAGCCTCAAACTCCTGAGTTCAAGCAATCCTCCCACCCCAGCCTCCCAAGTAGCTGGAACCACAGGTGCGTGCTGTCATGCCCGGCTACTTTTTGTATTTTGTAGAGACGGGGTTTTGTCATGTTGCCCAGGCTAGTCTCCAACTCCTAGGCTCAAGCGATCCACCTGCCTCAGAGTCCAAAAGTGCTGAGATTATAGGTGTAAGCCACCATGCCCAGCCTGAAGAGCATTTCCTTGTACAGATACAGTATCACCTATGGACTAGCCTCCCAGGTGGGCACTGAAGCTGTCCCTAACCTTTTCCTATTATAAACCTTGCCTGCATGCACAGCTTTGTGTGTCTCCATGATTATTCCCTTAAAATAAATTCCTAGAAATGAAATTACTAAGTCAACGAACACAAAAAATGTTTTCTAACCAATACACTACGTTCAAATTAAAAAAAAAATTTTTTTTTTTTTTTTTTTTTTGTCCACAGGAAAAGATATTGCAAGCTCCCTCTTGACTAAGCTATTATTAAGAGCAGCAGGCCTTGGCTGGACCAGCCTGACCTTTCGAGTAACAGCTCCTGAAGCCAGGTGCGGGGGCTGGCTCCTATAATCCCACAACTTTGAGAGGCCTAGGTGGCCAGATCACTTGAGGTCAGGAGTTCAACACCAGCCTGGCCAACATGGTGAAACCCCTACAAAGAAACAAAGATTAGCCAGGGATGATGGTGGGTACCTGTAATTCCAGCTACTTGGGATTACTACTTGGGAGGCTAAGGCGGGAGAATCACTTGAACCCGGGAAGCGGAGGTTGTAGTGAGCTGAGATAGCACCACTGCACTCCAGCCTGGGTGACAGAATGAGACTCAGTCTTAAAAAAAACAAAAAACTCAGCTCCTGAATATGTGGCCTTGGGCAAGCTACTTAACCTGCTTTGGTCTCAATTGATTAATTCCTCTGTAACAAGGTCAATACTCACCTATTTCATAAACTTGTTGGGAAGACTAAGCTAAAACAAACACAAGAGGTACCTGGTGTAAGGCCCGGTGCAGTGGCTCATGCCTGTAATCCCAGCACTTTGGGAGGCCGAAGCAGGCAGATCACTTGAGGTCAGGAGTTCGAGACCAGCTGGCCAGCATGGTGAAACCCCATCTCTACTAAAAATATAAAAAGTAGCTGGGCATCATGGCACACAACTGTAATCCCAGCTACTCGGGAGGCTGAGGCAGGAGAATCGCTTGAACCCAGGAGAGGCAGAGGTCGCAGAGAGCAAGACTGCTCCACTGCACTCCAGCCTGAGCAACAGAGGGAGACTCTGCATCAAAAAACAAAAAAGGAAAAAAAATGTACCTGGTGTATAGTAAGCACTCAAATTCTTTCTATTCTTCCTAACTTTATTCTGCTGAAAAAAATTTCACTTTATACCATGAAATGAGAGAATAAATTTTATACATTATACTTCTATGCATAGTTTAAAACAGAAAATGTTCCAGACCTCCTAACTTATTTAGGTAGCAATTATGAATATTTGGATTCAGAGTTGCCAAACATCCCAGCATATTCATCGTCGGGCTGTGGCAACATAATGTCTAGTTTTTTCCTTTGGTTTATTTACCATATGATCATTTTCTTTTCTTTCTTTTTTTTTTTTTTAAGACAATGTCTAGCTTTGTCGCCTAGGCAGAAGAGCAGTAGCATGATCTTGGCTCACTGCAACCTCCTGGGTTCAAGAGATTCTCCTGCCTCAGCCTCCCAAGTAGCTGAGATTACAGGCACCCGCCACCACATCCAGCTAATTTTTGTATTTTTAGTAGAGACGGGGTTTCATCATGTTGGTTAGGATGGTCTTGAACTACTGATTTCAAGTGATCCGGATAATTTTCAATTATATAAGAAAAACAGTTACTTAAATCTCAGGGTTGTTATCAGACTAGTGAAAAGATTGATCAGTTTAAGAAAATGCTTCCTGCAAAGCTGTTTCCAAGCAGCTCCTGAAACATAAAAGACCCTTTCAATTTATGAAGAGCCTGCTTCATTTAGTGGGATTGTATCACCAGCCAACTCAGTATTCTTCTCTCAGCATCTATGAAAGCTATCCACACCTAACCTCTCCTTCATTTAGATAAACCAGACAAACATCCACAGCTGACAGTAAAGAGAGAGGCCTAGCCTTCTGGCGGGTTTCCCAGTAATTCTGTCCCTCAATTTCTCCACACAATATTGTGATATATAAAGTCTACTGAGATTCTAAGTTAGACGTAGCTATCTTTAGTTTTGATTTTCTACTTCATGTTTGTTGAAAGCTGTTGTATTACCTATATTTTTCCTTCAGTTCTTTTTTCTTTTTGAGACAGGTGCTCACTCTGTCAACCAGGCTGGAGTACAGTGGCGTGATCTTGGCTCCCAGCAACATTCACCTCCTGGGCTCAAGTGATCCTCCTACCTCAGTCCCCACAGTAGTTGGGACTACAGGTGTGCACTACCATGCCCAGCTAGTTTTTGTAT
Organism: Cheracebus regulus; assembly: GCA_963574635.1. NCBI lineage: Eukaryota > Metazoa > Chordata > Mammalia > Primates > Pitheciidae > Cheracebus > Cheracebus regulus. Next base: position 111,056 of record CAUYQU010068626.1, on the reverse strand, counting down.
TTTTTTGTAGAGATGGGGTGTCATCATGTTGCTCAGGCTGGTCTCGAACTCCTGGGCTCAAGCAATCTATCTGCCTCAGCCTCCCAAAGTACTAGGATTACAGGCATGAACCCCCGTGCCTGGCCTATTTCTTCAGTTCTTAAGTAAACATTTCACTCCATGTACTCCTATAGAACCCCTTTTTGGATGATTCTCAATGTGTGTTGGAGAAATACTTCCTTCGAATCAATGGTTGTTTTTGAAACAGGGTCTCGCTCTGTTGTCCAGGCTGGAGTGCAATGCTGCCTCTGCTCACTACAGCCTCAACCTCCTAAGCTCAGGTGATCCTCCTACCTTGGCCTCCTCAGTAGCTGGAACGATAGGTGCATGTCACCATGCCCCGTTAATTTTTCTATTTTTTGTAGAGACAGGGTCTCACTGTGCTGCCCAGGATGGTCTCAAACTCCTGGGCTCAAGTGATCTTCCCATCTCAGCCTCCTAAAGGGCTGGAATTACAGGCATAAGCCACCACACCTGGCCATCACTTTTTTTTTTTTTTTTTTTTTTTTTTAAGGCGGAGCCTTGCTCTGTCGCCAGGCTGGAGTGCAGTGGTGTGATCTCAGCTCACAGCAACCTCCAGGTTAAAGGGATTCTCCTGCCTCAGCCTCCTGAGTAGCTGGGACTACAGACGTGTGCCATCATGCCCAGCTAATTTTTATATTTTTGGTAGAGATGGGGTTTCACCATGCTGGCCAACATGGTCTTGATCTCCTGACCTCATGATCCACCTGCCTTGGCCTCCTAGAGTCCTGGGATTACAGGCGTGAGCCACCACCCATCAGTGGTTCTTAAAATGCACATATACACAACATGCTCAATAGACTTGAGGAGCTGATGTACACTCCCCACTCCACCCCCGAAGCCCATCCAGGATGAAAACTAGCCAGCAAGGCAGCAAAATTCATTTCAGAAATTTAGATTCTCTATCACAGTTAATAATCATCAACACAACACACACAAGTATTTCCAGCTATGAAGGTCCCTCCCACCTTCACTGAAGCTGGTCGGACGCAGGAGCGCCTGGTCTCCTTACCACAGAGCCGGTGGAGGGACTTCTCTGAGTAGGTGTCTCGGTCGCAGCCTTTCCCTATGTGGCTGGTTTCTAGCTCCACCGTGACCTGTACTGAGGCGACTGGCTCGTCACACGTCTCCAGGTGGATATTTGGAAAGACGGCCAACGCACCTGTGCCCGGCTCATACTCAATCCTGTTGTTCCAGCCTGTGTTGTCCACACATCAGCACGGGAGAAGGAAAATTCACACTTTAGGTTGCCGTGGCATATCAGAGTTTGTTTGCTTGTTTGTTTCAAGACAGAGTTGCTCTCTGTCACCCAGGCTGGAGTGCAATGGTGCAATCTCAGCTCACTGCAACCTTGGCCTCCTGGGTTCAAGCGATTCTCCTGCCTCAGATTCCCAAGTAGCTGGGAATACAGGTACGTGCCACCACGCCTGGCTAATTTTTTGTAGTTGTAGTAGAGACAGGGTTTCACCCTATTAGCTGGGATGGTCCCGATCTCCTGACCTCGTGATCTGCCCGCCTCAGCCTCCCAAAGTGCTGGGATCACAGGCATGAGCCACCGCACCCAGCCCGGCATATCAGTTTTAAGAACAGATGTGAGCACAGCAGAGAGAATGGGGCTCACCTTGCCACCCAGGGGCGCAGGTGGGCTTGACACTGATCTTCACCAAAACATCTTCTGTGGCTCTTTTCTTCCCACAGTCGTAGGCAGTGACAGTCAGCTTATACTGATGTTCTTTTCCATAGTTTAACTTCTCTGTGTTTTTTATATAACCTTACAGAGGGCAAAAAAAAACAGTGAGAGCCAAAACCCACGCTGTTTTGACTTTTGCTGTCCTAGGCAGAAACACAAAATACATACACTTTACACCCTGTAAATACTGACCCAGAAATACACGTTTTCTTGGGATGCTTAAGCCTCAAGCTGTCTTCCCTGGGCGCACACACACACTAAATCCCCCCTGAAGAGTTTAAACAGAAGAGAGGAGCTACACAACTCCCTCTCTACTTATTCCTCCACTGTTACATCTGGCTTTACATTTAGATTGAACTGTTTACATACATTAAAAGAATTTAAAAGACCAAACAATTCAAGTACCTCAAATATTAAATACGAGATCACTGCTCAAAGATTTACATTATTAAAAGAAAGAGAGATTTCCCACCGCCACTTGCTTAGAATAGAAGCCTGCTTTTTCAACATGAGTACGGGTGTCTGAAAAGTGTTTGCAATATCTGTAATTCCATCAAAGATTCTGGACTGTGCATTAACAACAGAAACATTGTATACTCTTTTTTTTCTTTCCAAAACGGAATCTTGCTCTGTTGCCCAGACTGAAGTGCAGTGGTGCAGACTCAGCTCACTGCAACCTCTGCCTCCTGAGTTCAAGCAATTCTCCCACCTCAGCCTCCCAAGTAGCTGGGACTACAGGTGTGTGCCTGCAGTCCCAGCTACTATGGAGGCTGTTGCAAGAAGATCCCTTGAGCCCAGGACTTTGAGGTTACAGTGAGCAATAATGTACCCCTGGATTATAGCCTGGGCAACAGAGCAAGACCTTCTCTCAAATAAAAAAATAATAAAAAAAATTTAAAAAGATGTAGCAGAAGATTCTTTTTTTATCCAAACAGCTAACTAGATTGACACACAAGGATTGCAACTTTCTAACTTAATGGAGAACATAGCTGGGCACGGTAGCTCACACATATAATCCCAGCACTTTGGGAGGCCAAGGCGGGTGGATCACCTGAGGTCAGGAGCCCGTGGCCAACATAGTAAACGCCCGTCTCTTCTAAAAATACAAAAAAAAAAATTAGCTGGTTATGGTGGCAGGTGCCTGTAATCCCAGCTACTTGAGAGGATGAGGCAGGAGAACTGCTTGAACCTGGGAGGAAAAGGTTGCAGTGAGCCGAGATTGCACCACTGTACTCCAGCCTGGGGAACAGAGTGAGACTCCGTCTCAAAAAAAGAAAAAAACAAAGCCAAAAACAAAAAACTTAATGGAGAATAGAAGATGAGACAAACTAAATTTAAAGGTGTCATTCAGATATATGTGAATTGAAAGTTAAGAAGATTAAAAAAATAAATCCATGCCAGGTGGGGGGACTTTTACTTAATTTTGCTGGGAAAGCAGAAAAGAGATGAGCGCCACACAAGAACACGGGACTTTCAGGTTTCAGAGAAGAAGCTGTCGGGGACAAAGTAGAAACTTAAATGTTTTCACAATTAAAAGCAAACACACACCAAGTTAGATCTCCAACTTGTGAGTTTCGTGGAAGTTCTGACAAAGCACAGAAGCTGGGGTGTAAAGTCGGTGGGGTTAGCAGGCACTGTCTGCCCAGCGACTGCGTGCCCTTGCTAAGGAAAGCTGGCTCCTCCGTTCTTACCATCTTTGTCGACAGTAAAGGGCACGTCTGGAGTGATGATTTCGTAGCTGCAGATCTGGCTGAACTGAGGGGAGCAGTCGGCATCCATGGCCTCCACCCTCAAAATGCTGTCGTACTGCTTCCCCTCGATGACCGTGGCTTTGTAGGACTTCTCCTTGAACACGGGCGCGTACTCATTCACATCGTTCACCTGAATATGGACAGTTGCTCTGGACGAAGGGAGAGAGAAAAATATTATATTTTTTGGCTTGTTTTCAGTGTGTATATGTGTTTACCCAAAAGATATCAATTCTGCCCTACTTTAAAATTTCCTCATTTCATGAAATTCATATGATGAAGTTAAAAATTAAACAAAGCTATTCACTGCTATTCATTCAGTGTGGAGATAACAGAAAGTTAAAAGAGGGATTTGGGTCGATTCTTCCATATCCTAAGAATAAGGCAAAAAAGCAATCATCTAAAATAAAAGAGACTTGGGGTTTTCTCTGACAATATGGGACAGGACAGGCAGAAGGGAGATAAACAATACCAGACATCTGTTTGCTCTCCTTTTATAAAGTTGAAACATATTTTGTTGCAAAATTCAGAAAAAATAGAGCCAAGGGAAGAAGGGGTAAGGAACAGAGAAAGCATGAAATGGTTTGATCCTGAGAGTTCAAGCAAATTCTGCCCTACTTCTAGAGAACAAACCAGAGACCATGGCATCACCTGGTCCTGATTCAACAAATGGAAGTGCTCAGGAGGGGCAGGCTGCAGCTGCCACCTGCCACCCCCAGCTCAGTTACCAAGAAAATTAGGGTGTCAGCCAGGCACGGTGGTTCACATCTGTAATCCCAGCACTTTGAGAGGCCGAGGCGGGTGGATCACAAGATCAGGAGATCAAGACCAGCCTGGCCAACATGGTGAAACCCCGTCTCTACTAAAAATACAAAAATTAGCCGGGCATGGTGGCATGCGCTTATAGTCCCAGCTACTCAGGAGGCTGAGGCAGAAGAATCGCTTGAACACGGGAGTCAGAGGTTGCAATGAGCCGAGATCAAGCCACTGCACTCCAATCTGGCGACACAGTGAGACGCTGTCTCAAAAAAAAAGAAAAAAAGAAAGAAAAAGAAAATTAGGGTGTCATCAGACCTGGCTACAAATAAAACTGTAGGTTTCAAGGGCTAATGGCCAGGGCTCCTTCTGCGTCAGACAAGTTCTTTGGTCAAACTATGACCTTTTCAAGGGAAACAACAGTATCACACAATGGAAAAAGAAGAGGAGTGATGCACTGGCGCACAGCACCCTCTGCTCACCATGAGCCTCTCATCCCAGTGCCATTGGCCTGCCACTTTCAATGGGGTATGTGACACCATCTCCCCCCACATATCCTTCTTTAGTACATGTGCTAAGTAGAAACTGAGACTCAAGGCCGGGCACAGTGGCTCACGCCTATAATCCCAGCACTTTGGGAAGCCAAGGTGGGAGGATCACCAGAGGTCAGAGTTCAAGACCATTCTGGCCAACATAGTGAAACTCCACCTCTACCAAAAATACAAAAATTAGCCAGGTGTGGTGGCACGTGCCTGTAGTCTCAGCTACTCAGGAGGCTAATGCATGAGAATCGCTTGAACCCCAGAGGTGGAGGATGCAGTGAGCCGAGATCCTGCCACTGCACTCTAGCCTGGGTGACAGAGCAAGATTCTGCCTCAAAAAAAGAAAAAAAGAAACAGACTCAAGAAAATTAAATTTGCCCAATGCTAAGGGGCTAGCAAGTGGTGGAGAAAATTCTAGACCTCTAGAAAAGACTAGAGCTTACAATCTAATTGTAGACACTTGAGAATGCCAGAGGTCCCTAACTGTTTTGCCACCAAGGACTGGTTTCATGGGAGGCAATTTTTTCACAGATGGGTGTGAGAGGATGGTTTTGGCATGAAGCTGTCCCACCTCAGATCCTCAGGCATTCACTTCTCATAAGGAGCACACAGTCTAGATCCCTCACATGCACAGTTCACAATGGGGTTTGCGCTCATCTGAGAACCTGATGCCGCTTGCTGATCTCACAGGAGGTGGAGCTCGGGCAGTGATGCTGGTGAGCTCACACGCTGCTGACCTCCTACTACGTGGCCCGTTCCTAACTGGCCACGGACCAGTACTGGCCCACGTCCTGGGGTTTTGGGACCCCTGTTCTATGTTGTGTTGTCCAAAGCCCTGTCTGTTAAAATTGCAGTTCCTTACTGCCAGGAAGAGCAGCAACACACTCAGCACTGTGGCGGTGAGTCAGCCTATTTCCACCAGCAGTCACTACATTTTTTTCCTTTTTTTAAGACGGAGTTTCGCTCTTTTTGCCCAGGCTGGAGTGCAATGGCATGATCTCCGCTCACTGCAACCTACACCTCCCGGGTTCAAGTGATTCTCCTGCCTCAGCCTCCTGAGTGGCTAGGAATACAGAAGCGTGCCACCACTCTCAGCTAATTTTGTATTTTTAGTAGAGACAAGGTTTCACCATGTTGGCCAGGCTGGTCATGAACTCCTGATCTCAGGTGATCCTCCTGCCTCGGCCTCCCAAAGTGCTGGGATTACAGGCATGAGCCATACTGCCTGGCCAATTTTTTGTTGTTTTTTAGAAACAGGGTCTCACTCTGTCACCCAGGCTGAAGTACAGTGGCACAATCATGGCTCACTGCAGCCTCAACGTCCTGGGCTCAAGTAATCCTCCTGCCTTAGCCTCCCAAGTAGCTGGGACCACAGGCATGCACCACTATACCTGGCTACCTTTCTATTTTTTGTAGAGGAGGTGTCTCCTACATTGTCTAGGCTGATCTCACACTCCTGAGCTCAAGCGATCCTCCCACCTCAGCCTCCCAAAGTGCTGGGATTACAGGTATCAGCCACTGTACCTGGCCAACAATGATTAATTTTATGCCCTTAGGAATTATAGCAAAAGATAAATATGACAACAAAATAACCTTCCTAAGGGAGAAGTGGACTTTTAAATTTTTTAATGTATATAGCCATTATTTCTTTAATAGAGTATTCGGTGCGAGAAAATTGTTCAATCATTCATTCATTAAAAACCTAGGCCAGGTGCAGTGGCTCATGCCTGTAATCCCAGTACCTTGGGAAGCCGAAGTGGCGGATCACCTGAGGTCGGGAGTTCAACACCAGCCTGACCAACAGAGAGAAACCCCATCTCTACTAAAAATACAAAATTAGCCAGGCGTGGTGGTGCATGCCTGTAATCCCAGCTACTCAAAAGGCTGAGGCAGGAGAATCCCTTGAACCCGGGAGGCGGAGGTTGTGGTGAGCCGAGATAGCGCCTCTGTGCTCCAGCCTGCGCAATAAGAGGAAAACCCTGTCTTAAAAACAAACAAGCAAACAACAAACAAACATCTAACATGCCTAATGTGAGCGAGGCTCTTGCTAGGAGCTATACACAAGGGTAGACAAATAGATGTGATTCCTGCCCTCCAAGAGTTTACAATCTAACTGTGGACATTTGAGAACTATCTTCTGCTTCAAATTCTAAAAACAAAATTTTGAGGAGCAGGCAACAGTCACTATTATCTTCGTTCTGCACACATACATGTACTCGGTGGGATACTTTCACTCTTTGTCCAGCTTGCTTACTTATGAGACTTTTTCACGTTGGTGCCATCAGGTCCCTTCCCACAGTCATAGGCCTGGATGGTGAATGAGTAGTCTTTCTGCAGCTCACAGTCCAGTTTCTCTTTGGAGCGAATGACTCCCTCACCAGTGGATTTATCCACTACTACTGCATCAAAGGGAACATTCTGCCCGTGAATTTTAAATCCACAAATCTCACCTAGGGAGTCAAAGCAGAACAGGTTAGAATTCCCACCATGCAGACCTTCTGCACCTTGCCCTCCTCCCGCCTCTCTCCACCCCCAAAGAAAATAAATGACAACAATTCGGCAGCCAGGGGTTTGGAGGGTCCGTGGACAAAGCAGGGGCACTGTGCTTTAAACATGGGGAAGTTCTGGGGCTTTAGTAAGATGAAGCAGATTCTGGCTTTCCAAGCAACTTGTTTACTTTGCATCCATTCATGCAGGAATACAAAAGAGAGAGAGAAGAAAATATAGACAGGCATTCCACAGGAGCACTTAGATAGCTCGAGGGTAAAAGGAGTCTCATTAGCACACAGCCAGGCCTGAGAACACCAGCGCTGCCCAAGCTCCTGGGAGGGCTGGTGGCCAGTTTCATTTGGACCAGAGAGAAGCTAAAACGCAGTTACGTGTTGAGAAAGGAGGAAGCGTGAGATATAAGATCAGCACCGTAATTACAGAAATTCTGTCAAAAAAAAAAAAAAAAAATCAAAGGAAACAAGTCTTCCTGTGCAATGAGCCTGGCTAAAATTAGGGAATCAAAACAAACTACTCAATAAGAAAGGTAGAAATACCAACTTGTCAGGCATCCATTTCAACAGCTATCACCCACGATTAAGATACAGTTTCTATTACGGGGAGGGATTGGCTAGACTTCCCTTTGTTTCGGACTTTATCCTATCAAACCTGAAAAAGACACCAGCCTGGGAACTTCCCTACATCTAAATTGGCTCACAAGCTTAATTAGGAGTTAAAAATCCTTGTTTCCATTCTTGTCCATGGGAGAACAGCATAAATGTTTTGATGTCTATGTAAAACTCCACAAAACGTATTTCACATGAAAATAAGACTGCATCTTCCACCATTCCAACTAATAGAAAATTGTTACAAAGCAAATCTCTGAAGTTTGAGTCAACAAAAATGTACAGTATTATCCATACAGTTCAAATGGATGTCTGATTTCCAGATATTTCTAACCAAGGGTCTGGTTACATACAATTTCCATCAATATATTTTAAAACAGAAACAAAGTAGGAGAATAAATGAGGATAAAAGAGCATGACAGTTTCTTCTGTTTAAGGGCTGATTCCCAATTTTATAAACAAAGTTAGTGGGTTAATATTCATAAGAGGGGAAGAAAGAACCCTTTATCACCTTCTTTGGTGACTGTCACCTCAAAACTCTCTAAAGGGAGAAAAGATAAACCCATGTCAGTAATACAGGAAAGAATGAAGACGGAATCATAAGGAAAAAAGTCAAAGGTGCACATATTACACAGAAAAGCTTCACACATTATTCAACAATAAGCTCAGTGACTGGCTACTAGGATTGCTACAGCGAAACCTAATCTTCAGGAGCAAAATGTCACTTTGCATCCAACTTACCATTAATTATTGCATAATTCTGAAGTTATTAATTTATGGATGGAATACGCTGAAGGAAGTGTCCTAACACCCTCAGTGTCATTAGGATTTTTCCCTTAATGAACACTCTGGTGACAAACCATGAATAAGTACATCTGTTTGTTATTTCAGTTTTCAGATGTTCCTTTCCAAGCTAAATTTTCTCAGCAAGATTCTGGTAACACTCAACTCATCGTCATCAGTAGATTTAATGAAACAAAAAGTTGGAGCAAAACGTTTTAATCCTTTGCTCTTGAACTGGAAAAAATAACAATAGTTCTCTAATCCAAAGTACCCAACCAAGGCAACAAACATAAACCCCTCTGCTAATGGAACATCTGCTTAAATGTGAATGGAAACCAGATTCAAAACTAACTGGAGGATGCTACAATGGTCATTGTTTTTACTACCTGAAAGCTCAGGGAGTTTTTTTGTTGTTTTTGGTTTTTTTCTGAGACAGAATCTTGCTCTGTTGCCCAGGCTGGAGTACAGTGGCACGATCTCGGCTCACCGCAACCTCCATCTCCCAGGTTCAAGCAATTCTCCTGCCTCAGCCTCCTGAATAGCTGGGATTACAGGCACGCACAACCACATCCGGCTTATTATTTTATTTTTAGTAGAGATGGGGTTTCACCATGTTGGTCAGGCCGGACACAACTCCTGATCTCGTGATCCACCTGCCTCGACCTCCCAAAGTGCTGGGATTTACAGGTGTGAGCCATGCGCCCAGCCCTGAAAGCTCTGTTCTATTAAGTCAATATACATCCTGCTTATAAACCCTTTACTACAGAGGAGTAGAAATGTGAACAGGTCAGGAATCCCACTCTCCCTCAACACAGTGAGCTTTCACTGGTGGCACTTTCTCTCCCCAAGAAGTAACACAGCCTGAATTCCCTTGCTTTAATAATGTTCTACCATTTATTTCCCCTGAACAGTGTTGTTTCATTTTGCTTGGTTTTAGCATTTTAAAAAAGGTATCACATGGCATGCAGTTTTTATAACTTGCTTTTTTTGAGACAGAGTCTCGCTCTGTTGGCCAGGCTAGAGTGCAGTGGTGTGATCTCGGCTCACTGCAATCTCAGACCGCCAGCTTCAAGCAATTCTTGTGCCTCAGCTTCCCGAGGCGCTGGGATTACAGATGCCCACCACCAAGCCTGGCTAATTTTTATATTTTTAGTAGAGATGGGGTTTCACCATATTGGCCAGGCTGGTCTTGAACTCCTGACCTCAAGTGATCCACCTGTCCCAGGCTCCCAAAGTGCTGGGATTACGGGTGTGAGGCACCACGCCCAGCAGTGACTTGCTTCTTCATGCAACTTTGTATATCTAAGATTCATTCATCCTTGCAGGTCGATGTAGCTATAGTTTACTCATTTTCACTGCTACCTAACAATGAGGTATGTGGTTACACGTTTTCTCCAACGCATCAAAACATGTGAAGTGCTTAAAACATTGCCTGGTGGAAAGACAGCACTCAACAAATGTTTGCTATTATTACAATCATTTTCCATTGTGTGAAAATGCCATCAGTTGTTGCTGTTTAAAAATAATGCTGTCATGATTATTTCTGTCCCTGCTTCCTGCCGCACACGTACAAGACCCTCTGTACGCCTATGCTGCCCAATATGGTAGCCACTAGCCACGTGGGGCTGCTCAAATGCAAATGAAAATTCATGCTGAAAATCAAACGGCATTAAAAATCCAGATCCTCGGTTACACTGGCCGGTTCTCACACGTGGCTGACAACTGCTGCAAGGAGACAGCGGATGCAGGCGTTCTCCTCGGCACAGCAAGTCCCACTGGACAGAGCTGCTTTGGATCAGGGGTCTGTAAACTGTGATTTCCAGAAAGTCCAACCTCTTCCTGCTTTTGAACAGCCCACATGCTAAATACGATTTTTACCTTTTAACATATACTTCATAACATGAGAAAATTACATGAATTTCAAACACGGTTTCTATAAATATATCAGACTAGAACACAGACATTCTCATTTGTTTAATGTATGGTCTCTACTTTCACACTGCCAGGGCAGAGGTTACTGTAGAGTGACATCATTGCAAAAGAGACCCGAGGGGCCACAAAGCTTAAAATAGTCCCTATCTAGTTCTGGACAGAAAAGGTCTGCTGATCTTGGCTCTAGAGAGACACCCATGAGTAAAACTGCCTGGTACCAGACATGTTCAAATGTTTTCCAGGTTGTGCTTATTCACAATATTATGATTACATGTTTTGATGCATATTAATATTGCATAATATATTTTAAAGTAATTTAGGTTGCTCCGCTTTAATTCAGATAAAACTTCTCAGTTTTTGACTTGGAGTTTACTGTTTTAAAGAGAAAATGGCAAGGCAGCTCCACATCGTCTGAATTGACATTAATAACAGCGACTGGTGTGCTTTCCTGACAAAGGTCTCTCCATAGATAAGCGCAGGTTTTCTTCTTGTTGGCTGGGTGTTTTAGAGACGGGGTTTCCCTCTGTTGCCCAGGCTGGAGTGCCAGGGTGTAATCCTGGCTCACTGCAGCCTCAACCTCCTGAGCTCAAATGATCCCACCTCAGCCCCCCAAGTATTTGGACTACAAGCATGTGTTCCCACACACAGCTAATTTTTAAATTTGTATTTCTTGCAGAAATGGGGTCTTGCTTTGTTGCCCAGGCTGGTCTTGAACTCCTGGGCTTGAGCAATCCTCTCATCTTGGCCTCCCAAAGTGCTGGGATTATAGGCATAACACACTGCTCCCAGCACACTCACTGCCACCTCAACCTCCTGGGCACAGGTGATCCTCCCACCTCAACCTCCTGAGCAGCTGGGACCACAGACATGCACCACCATACTTGGCTAATTTTTTTTTCTGTTTTTTTGTACTGATGGGTTTTTGTCATGTTACCCAGCCCAGGAGTCTCAAACTACCTGCCTCAGCCTCCCAAAGTGCTAGGATTGCAAGTGTGAGCCACCGCGTCAGGCTCTGGGGTATATTTTGAAAGCAGGGGCAAGCTGTTAGATTCTTACAGAGAAACCCTAAGAATCACGTTGCTTTGTACTCCATGAGAAAGACTGTGGAAGGAAAGTTTGGAGGGAAGAATAGGAATTAGCCCATTAGCTTTGAACATGTGTCTACATTACAGCTCGTTAGGGAGGAATATATAATCTACCATTTTAGAATAGTGTCTCAGAGGTATAGTTATCAGCTGGGTGTGGTGGTTCACACCTGTAATCCCAGCACTTTGGGAGGCCAGTGCAGGAGAAGAGATTGAGGCCAGGAGTTCAAGATCAGCCTGGGCAACATGGCAAAACCCCATTAAAAAAAATTTTTTTTTGGCTGGGTGTCTTGGCTCACGCCTATAATACTAGGGCTTTAGGAGGCCAAGACAGGTGGACTGCTTGAGGCCAGAAATTCAAAACCAGCCCAGCCAACATAGTGAATTTTTTTTTTTTTTAAATTACCAGGGGCTCAGTGGTGTGAGCCTGTGGTCCCATTTACTTGGGAGGCTGAGGGATCGCTTGAGTCTAGGTCAAGGCTGCAGCAAGCTATTGCAAAACTGCATCCTAGCCTAGGTGACAGAGTGAGACCGTCTCTTAACAAAAAACAAAAAGGTAGCCAGGCATGGTGGCTCACGCCTATAATCCCATACTGAGGCGGGCAGATCACCTGACGTCAGGAGTTCAAGACCAGCCTGGCCAACTTGGTGAAACCCTGTCTCTACTAAAACTACACAAACTAGCCAGGCATGGTGGCGGTCACCTGTAATCCCAGCTACTCAGAAGGCTGAGGCAAGAGAATCACTTGAACCTGGAAGTCGGAAGTTGCAGTGAGCTGAGATGGCGCCACTGTACTCCAGTCTGGGCAACTGAGCGGGACTCCATCTCAAAAAAAGAAAAATTAGCCAGGTGTGGTGGCAGACACCTATAATCCTAGCTACTCGGGAGGCTGCAGCAGGACAATCACTTGAACCCAGGAGGCGGAGTTTGCAGTGAGCTGAGATCGCACCATTGCACTCCAGCCTGGCCAACAAGAACAAAACCCGTCTCAAAAAAAAAAAAAATACATTTTATTTAAGAACTCATTACGTATTTCCAAGCTGCTCTCCAAAAGACTGAATCTGATCCACCTATAAGGAGAACAGCAAAAAAATGTGTAACTGTATCTTCTCTATGTATCTCCAACTAGCCTTTCACAGAAAAAGCTTGCTGATCTCTGCTCTAGAGAGACACTCATGAGCAGAACTGCCCGGAACCAGATGTGTCCAATTGTTTTCCAGGATGTGCTAATTCACAACATTACAATTATACTTTTTGGGTGTATATTAATATTGCATAATACATTGTAAAATAATTCAGGTTGCCCAGCTTTAATTCAGAAAAAAAAAAAACTTCTCTGTTTTGACTTTTCTAAAGAGAAAACAGCGAGGTAGCTCCAAATCACCTGAATTCACATTAACGACAGTGACTGTGGTATGCTTTCCTGACACAGATCTCTCCATAGGTAAGTGCAGGTTTTCTGTTTGTTTCAGAAACAGGGTTTCCCTCTGTTGCCCAAGCTGGAGTGCAATGGTGCAATCCTAGCTCTCAGAATACTCAATATTCTGAATATTAATGTTGGCTACTTTAGCAAGTTCCACCAATGGGATGTGGTGCCTCACATCCACCAGTACTTATTAAATTGCTAGTCAGGCTGGGTCCTTTACCTAAAAGGACTTAAAAAAAACCGACTCATCAGGTTGGTAGTTGGAAGTGGCAGTGCAGTATGGGCTTTGCCAAACTCAGGCAGACCTGGGTCTTCCACACCAGCCTCACAACCAAGAGCCTCCTGAGCCATCTCAGCCAGTACACTTACCTCACAGGGCCGTCTGTGCATTCAACCTAAAACCCTGCTTTTAATAAAGACGGGACGGATTGGAGTAAGGCGGGCGTAACAGAACAAGTTACAGCTACCGCAGTACCTCCAATGAGATACAAAAAGGGCTGAACCAGGCAGTGTCCCAAGGAGACATTTAAGGGATTTGTACGGAAATAAGACTTCATTAGCAACTAGACAGAGGGAATGAAAGTCTAGAAAAACTTCGGAGTGTTTGGCTGATGGGGCCACATATAGAAGTGAGGTGCAGAGGAGGAGGAAAAGGGATGGGAGACAGGTGAGGAGCTGGGTGCCGGCTTTCTGTGTCCCTGCCAACTTCCTGCTTGTTTGCTGGAGCATTGTGAAGCTAACTCCAGACATCACACTGTTTCACCCATAAACACAGCAGTCCCTTGGTTTCTATGGGAGATCGGTTTTAGGACCTCCCTTGGATACCAAAATCCAAGGATGCTCAACTCCCTGATATTAAATGGTGCATCTGCATATAACCTATGCACAGCTTCTGTATACTTTCTTTTTTTTTTTTTGAGACGGAGTCTCACTCTGTTGCCCAGGTGGGAGTGCAGTGGCATGATCTTGGCTCATTGCAACCTCTGCCTCCTAGGTTCAAGTGATTCTCCTGCCTCAGCCTCTCCAGTAGCTGGGACTGCAGGTGTGTGCCACCAAGCCCAGCTAATTTTCGTATTTTTAGTAGAGATGGGGTTACACCATGTTGGCCAGGCTGGTCTTGAACTCAACTCAGGTGATCTGCCTGCCTCGGTTTCCCAAAGGCTGGAATTACAGGCATGAGCCACCATGTCCAGCCCTCCATACACTTTAAATCATGTCACTAAGTAAATCACGTTACTTATAACACCTAATACAACATACATGCCATGAAAATAGCTGTTACACAGTTGAGCATTCCCTTATCCAAAATGCCTGGGACCGGAAGTGTTTCAGATTTCAGAATTTTTAAGTCTGGGTATTTGCATATGTATAATGAGGTATCTTGGGGATGGTATCCAAGTCTGAACACCAAATTCATTTATGTTTCATATATACCTTATACACGTAGCCTGAAGGTAATTTTGTACAATATCTTGCATAATCTTGTGCAAGAAACAAAGCTGTGACTGCATTTTGATCACGACCTGCCACGTGACGTCAGCTATGGAATTTTCCACTTGTGGTACTGTGTGATGTGCAAAAAGTTTCAGATATTGTAGCATTTTGGGTTTTGAGTTTTCAGATTTGGGCTGCTCAACTTGTACTGTATAGTTTAGGGAATAATGACAAGAAAAAAATTCATGGCCGGGCACAGTGGCTCACGCCTATAATCCAGCACTCTGGGAGGCCGAGGCGGGCAGATCACGAGATCAGGAGTTCGAGACCAGCCTAGTCAATATAGTGGAACCCCGTTTCAACTAAAAATACAAAAATTAGCCATGCATGGTTGCAGGTGCCTGTAATCCCAGCTACTCGGGAGGCTGAGGCAGGAGAATCACTGGAACCCAGGAGGCGGAAGTTGCAATGAGTTGAGATTGCGCCACTGCACACCAACCTGGGTGACAGAGACTCCCTCTCAAAAAAAAAAAAAAATTCATGTTCAGTACACAGGCAAACATCCTTTTTGTTTTCTTCTGAATATTTTCGACCCATGGTTGGTTGAATCGTGGAACCCATGGATACAGAAGACCAACATACTTCAGTAGATACCTCTAACAGAGATCTCTATACGGAAGACCTTGTTAACATACCCACAAGAACATTATCACAGCTAACAAAATGAACAATGGTTCCTCAGATATTTTCATAGTGAGTATCCTACTGCCTCTGAAATTTAGATTCAATTTATATCTTCTTCCCCAAAATCAGAAACCAATTTCTGTCAATGACACTCCATTCTCCCAGAAGCTAATTTTGTATACCTTAAAGTTGTTGCTGACTCCTTCTCCTTCTCTATCCTTCCTCCACTGTATGTCCAGTTCACAGCAGGTTTACCTATTCTTTTAAAAGATGGGGTCTCACTCTCACCCAGGCTAAAGTGCAGTGGCACCATCTTGGCTCACTGCAACCTCCACCTCCTGAATTCAAACAGTTCTCCCATTCAGCGTCCCAAGCAGCTGGGACCACAGGTACATGCCACCCACTCCCAGCTAACTTTTTTTTTTGACAGAGAGGCAGAGTTTCACCATGTTCCCCAGGCTGGTCTTGAACTCCTGAGCTCAAAGCAATCCACCTGCCTCGGCCTCCCTCAGTGCTGGAATTATAGGCATGAGCTACCACACCCACCGCAGTTCACAGTAGTTACATGCATGCTATGACATCATCACATATGAAGGTGCAGCTCCACCCCTCGCTATCCTAAACTCAGCCTCTCTCAACCTCACACAACCTCATCCATTGCAGGGAAGGACCTCTCAGAACTGCCTCTCACATCTCATTTCCTTTCTGCCCTTCTCCCTCTCACTCAATTCAGCTTACTCTGCTAGGGAAATCTACCTAAAACCCTTTTATCAACCTGAAAACACCCAACCAGGTTTCCCAGACAACCTCTCCAGCTAGGCTCACCTAGGAATGGGCCACATCCTTCCCAGTCTCTTTCCCCAAACCTTCATTCTTAAGATCACCTAAAATGGTCAAAAGGAACTTTACTTAAGAATTTTGTGGGCTGGGCACAGTAGCTCATGCCTATAATCCCAACACTTTGAGAGGCCAAGGCGGGGGATCACCTGAGGTCAGGAGTTCAAGACCAGCCTGGCCAACATGGTGAAATCCTATCTCTACTAAAAATACAAAAATTAGCCGTGTGTGGTGGCAGGTGCCTGTAATCCCAGCTACTCGGGAGGCTGAGGCAGGAAAATTGCTTGAATCCAGGAGGTGGAGGTTGCAATGAACCAAGATCGCGTCATTGCACTCCAGCCTGAGCAATAAGAGTGAAACTCCGTAAAAAAAAAAAAAAAAATTAATTAATTAAAAAGGATTTTGGGGGGCCAGGCACAGTGGCTTACACCTGTAATCTCAACACTTTGGGAGGCCAAAGAAGGAGGATTACTTGAGTCCAGAAGCTTGAAACCAGCCTGGGCATCATGGGGAAACCCCATCTCCACAAAAAATTAGCCAGGCATGGTGGCGCATGCCTGTGGTCCCAACTACTTGGGAACCTAAGGTGGGAGAATCACCTGGGCCTGGGATGTCAAGGCTGTAGTGAGCCATGATCATGCCACTGCACTCCAGCCACTGTACTCTGGATGATGGCGCAGGACCATGTCTAAAAATTTAAAAAAAAAAAATTTTTAATGAATTTTTTTAAAGCAAAACATCAGGATATAAAAAACAGATGAACCCAGCAAATCTAGATTTGACTTATGGATATCCAAAGTCAAGGGCAGGGTTCTCAGCTGACAGCACTTTGCCCTCACTTTCCTCACCTGTGCCTCTGAGAAACCCCAGCTTCAGGCTGGCCCTGCTGTTCTTTCAAAGTCTTCTCCCTAATCTGAGGGTGGCCTCTCCTACAAGTCTCCCAGCTCTTGGGGGACCCTGCCTTTATATTGCAAGTGTTTCCTCCACTCCTTATGAATAACAGTCAAAGTTCTCTGACCGCAAGCAAAATAAATTCTTTCTAGGTAACTTAACACAAGGAAACTGATTGGAAAGCTATTGGGAACTCATGGAACTGACTTGGAAACAGCTGGGAAGCCAAGGCAGTGGAGACCAGGAACTAGGAACCACAACAGTCCCAATGCAAAACAGCCAGGACAGATGGACCGGAACCACAACTATTAGCATCACTGTCCCTCCGCTCACCATTCAAACTCCAAGAAGCGGCACCTGTTCAGCCTAGCTTGCGTTGTCCACACACTTGGCTGGGGGAGGTGGGGTAACAGGTTGTGAACCCACTTATCTGTACCCAATGGGAAAGAGACCAGAGGGCTGTAAAGAAGAGAAAATGGGCTGGATGTGGTGGCTCACATCTGTAATTCCAGAACTTTGGGAGGCCAAGGTGGGCGGATCACCTGAGGTCAGGAGTTTGAGACCAGCCTGGCCAACATGGCGAAACCCCGTCTCTACTAAAAATACGAAAATTAGATGGACGTGGTGGCGCATGCCTGTAATCCCAGCTACTCGGGAGACTGAGGCACAAGAATCACTTGAACCCAGGAGGTGGAGGTTGCAGTGAGCTGAAATCACACCACTGCACTCCAGCCTGGGTGATAAAGCAAGATTCTATCTTAAAAAAAAAAAAAAAAAAGGAGAGAGAGAGAGAGAAAATGGACACTTGCTGGGCAGCAAGTACCCCCTTCCCTCTGCTCTACTTGGCCTTGGTGCCCATACTCAATGGCTGAGTGTCTGGGCTGCCCCTGATGTTTGCTGACCTTTGGCTTCCTTGCTTACAGATCCAGGCTAGTTTCTGGGACAAACTCATATGTGTCTCTAGTCAGTAGAGTTTCTCAGGGTATCTTTTTTTTTTTTGAGACGGAGTCTCACTTTGTCACCCAGGCTGGAGTGCAATGGCTCGATCTTGGTTCACTGCAACCTCTGCCGCCTGAGGTCAAGCGATTCTCCTGCCTCCACCTCCACTAGGACTACAGGCACCTGCCACCACGCCCGGCTAATTTTTTTTTTTTTAGTAGAGATGGGATTTCATTGTGTTAGCCAGGATGGTCTCGGTCTCCTGACCTCGTGATCCGCCTGCCTCAGCCTCCCAAAGTGCTGGGATTACAGGCGTGATTCACTGCGCTCGGCCTTTTTTTTTTTTTTTTTTTGAGATGGAGTCTCGATCTATTGCCCAGGCTGGAGTGCAGTGGTACAACCTCAGCTCACTGCAACCTCCACCTCCTGGGTTCAAAGTGATTCTTGTGCCTCAGCCTCCTGAGTAGCTGGGATTACAGGCACATGCCACCACGCCCAGCTAATTTTTATATTTGTAGTAGATATGGGGTTTCATCATGTTGGCCAGGCTGGTCTCAAATTCCTGACCTCAAGTAATCCACCTGCCTCAGCCTCCCAAGTGCTGGGATTACAGGTGTGAGCCACTGTGACTGGTTTAGGGTAACTTAAATATACGTAACAGTCACTACACACACACTCCAAGAGTTATGCTCTCGAAAGTTCCTCACTGACTACAGCAGTGGCTCTCAAATTCTAGTGTGCCAAAAACGGTCTTGGAAGCTTGTTAAAAACGTGGTTTGCAAGCTCCATCCCCATAAATTTCTGACTTGGTGGTTCTGGGGGCAAAGCCCAGTGATCTGTATTTTGAGCAAGCACAGCCAGATGATTCCAACACAGACAGTCTGCTGACCTGGGGAAGGTGGCCCATCAGTGGTTTGCAAACCTAGCTGGCTGGTATGGATTTCTCAGGCTCCACTCCTGGAGGTACAGACTCAGGCGAGCATGGAGCTCAGGAACCTGCACTCTACACCAGGGTCCAAGGTGATCGGACATAGCACTAGAAAACCCCATGCATCCATTCAGCCTAGCAATGGACACCATGTGGACTCAAGCTGACTTTCAACCTTGTGCTTCTCACAACCCACGCCACACAAGCTGACCTGGTCACCTACCCTGGGAGGTCCCGCCAGTTCCCCTCTCTGCTCCCTTTCCCCTCTCTTCAGTGCCTGTGCAAACTGCACCCACCCTTTACAGGGCTCGAGTCCTGCCTAACAAACCACTTCTGTACTGTCTCAGTTCATTCAGTGCTGCTACAAAGGAAGACCTGAGGATAAGTTAAAAGAAAAAAAGCTTCTTTGGCTCACATTTCAAATGGCTGGGAAGTTCAAGGTAGGGCATCTGCATCTGGTGAGGTGCCGTGGCTCCACCTGTAATCCCAGCACTTTGGGAGACTGAGGTAGGTAGATCACCTGAGGTCAGGAGTTTGCAACCATCCCGGCCAACATAGCAAAACTCTCTCTCTACTAAAAATACAAAAATTAGCTGGGCGTGGTGGTGTGTGCCTGTAATACTAGCTACTAGGGAGGCTGAGACAGGAGAATCACTTGAACCTGGGAGGCGGAGGTTGCAATGAGCCGAGATCCACCACTGCCTTGGTGACAGAGTGAGACTCCCTCTCAAAAAAAAAAAAAGGCAATTTCATGCAAGTCAACCTAACACATCCAATTCATTGCTGCAAACGCAAGATCAGCTCAGTTGCATGTGCTAAAAAAAGCAAAACTGGGCAGTGAAACTCAGCGGTTAATCCCACTGGCCACCCTCAGGGCATGTCAATCACATTCATAACAAAATATTCGGGCAAGAGTATCTAACACAGGGCTTCTGGGCAGGCTCTAAATGACTATCAATGAAAACAAAGTTCCCATTCTTTCCCTGACATTTCTTTTGGATTCTACTCATATCATTATGGTTCAACCAATCTTGTAAAACATCCATACTTAATCTGGGAAGGCAAGAAAGAGAATGCTAGAATACCACCACCTCCTAGAAGGAGGAGCTCTGAAGAGGCAGCAGGGAGGGGAGGCATGGCTTCTGACATCCGCAGAACAGAACCCATCATCTTCAAGCCCCAATCCTATGACCCACACATGCGGCTCAAGCTTGTAACTCTCTGCGAAATATATGAAATGTAAAAAACATAGGCCGGGTGCAGTGGCTCACCTGTAATCCCAGCACTTTGGGAGGCCAAGGCAGGAGGATCACTTGAGGCCAGGAGTTCGAGACCAGCCTGGCCAACATGGTGAAACCCCATCTCCACTAAAACTACAGAAAATTAGCTGGTCCATAGTGTTGCATGCCTGTAATCCCAGCACTTTGGGAGGCCAAGGCAGGTGGATCACAAGGTCAGGAGTTTGAGACCAGCCTGGCCAACACGGCAAAAACCCGTCTCTACTAAAACTACAAAAAATTAGCTGGCCCATGGTGACACACGCCTGTAGTCCCAGCTACTCAGGAGGCTGAGGCATGAAAATTACTTGAACCCGGAAGACAGAGGCTGCAGTGAGCCAAGATTGCGCCACTGCACTCCATCCTGGGTGACAGAATGAGACCTTGTCTCAAAAATAAACAAATAAATAAATAATAAATAAAATGTAAAAATTGTTTTCTGACCCACGACTACTCAGGCTTTCAGCAGATTAAGGAGAAGAAGCAGAACAAGAAATTGAGTTATTTAAATTTCCTAGAACACTTGACAAATACCAAGACTCTGTACCTGAATTTCACCCCAAGGAAACAATCCGGGTGAGACAGGATATTCCACATGAATGTCTGATTAGTGACGGCTCAGAAGGGGCTTCAGTGACTAAGCTCCCAGCGTTGCATGTGCGTTCATTTCAGAGCGCTGACAAGTGAACTCCTATGGCCACACACACACACACACACACACCCTGTAGTGGGATCATGCTATGAACCGGAATGTTCACATGGTAAGCTGGCCCGGAGGCGGCTCTGTCATTTATAAGCTGTGTGATCCTAAGCAAACTCATCCCCTCCCTCTACAAATATCTATGGAGTAACTGTGTCTCAGGTGCAGACCCAGGTGCTGGGATAAAATGGAGAACAAAGTAGCATCTCCTGCTGTCACGAAGCTGGCAGACACGCTGGGCCTGGCTCCTTACCTGGAGAACAGGGACTGTGGGAATGTCTACTGCATAAGATTGCTGAAGAGAGGCTGGGTGCGGTGGCTCATGCCTGGAATCCCAGCACTATGGGAGGCCAAGGCGGGCAGACTGCCTGAGCTCAGGAGTTTGAGACCAGCCTGGCCAACACAGTGAAACCTCATCTACTAAAAAGTACAAAAATTAGCCTGGCGTAGTGTGTGCCTGTAGTCCCAGCTACTCAGGAGGCTGAGGCAGGAGAACTGCTTGAACCCGGGAGGCGGAGGCTGCAGGGAGCCAAGATCACACCACCATACTGCAGCCTGGGTGACAGAATGAGACTCAGTCTCCAAAAAAAAAAAACAGATTGCTGAAGAGAGGTTAGGCGCAATGGCTCACACCTGTAATCCCAAAACTTTGGGAGGCAGAGGTGGGCAGATCACTTGAGGTCAGAGTTCGAAATGAGTCTAGCCAACATGATGAAAAAAACTCCTGTCTCTACTAAAAATATAAAAATTAGCCAGGCATGGTGGCACCTGTAGTCCCAGCTACATGAGAGACACAAGAATTGCTTGAACCCGGGAGGTGGAGGTTACAGCAAACTGAGACGGCGCCACTGCACTCCAGCCCGGGCAACACAGCAAGACTCCATCTCAAAAAAAAAAAAAAAAAAACCTGCTGAAAAGAATCAGAGAAAGTAACCCACACGAGGCCCTCAGAACAACCTCTGCCACACTGTTGGCACTCAATAAATGTTAGATGCCACCACCCCCATCACCACCCTCCTCCTCAACATGGTGCGAAGTTAAACTCAATGTCATAACCCAAATCAATCTGAGATGAAAATAAGGCTCCAGGTCTCTAGCCTCTGTCTCATCCAAAAAAATACTAAGAAACTCTGTAAGAAAATGCAACACCATTACAACTTTCGTAGAAAGAGGAGAAAATATTACTCACAAAATGTTAAGTGAAAAAGTACTTTCAAAAGACTCTATTATTAGAATAACAGCAGTAAACACTCTAGGTAGTAATGACTGTACGAGGCGCTGTTT
Source organism: Cheracebus regulus (assembly GCA_963574635.1). Classification (NCBI taxonomy): domain Eukaryota; kingdom Metazoa; phylum Chordata; class Mammalia; order Primates; family Pitheciidae; genus Cheracebus; species Cheracebus regulus. Next base: position 88,946 of record CAUYQU010068626.1, on the reverse strand, counting down.
AAAGCTCTTCACACGTACAAACGAGCAAGCTAACATTCCCCCAAACCAATGATGCCTGTGACATTAATGGGTCTGTGACACTGTATCCTTTTACAAATTATGAAATGGAGGCACAGAAAGGGTAAGTAATTTGCCTAAGGCCACACAGCCAGAAAGTGGCAGAGCTAGGATTCACTCACTGGTTCTGTGTTGGGTGGCACCATAAGGGCCCTGTTCTGTGTTGGGTGGGAGGGAAAGAGGGAGGGAAGGAGGGAGGAAAGGAGGCAAGGAAGGAGGCAAGGAGGGAGGGTGGGAAGGAGGGTCGGAGGGAGGTCAGAAAGCAGGGAAGAAAGGAGAAAGGGAGGGAGGGAAGGAAGGAGGGAAGGAGGGAGGCAGGCAAGGAGGGAGTGAGGTAAAGGAGGGAAGGAGGAAGGGAAGGAGGGAAGGAGGAAGGGAAGGAGGGAGGAAGGAAGGGAAGGAGGGAGGGAGGAAGGGAAGGAGGGAGGGAGGAAGGAAGGGAAGGGGGTTACGGCAGCAGGGCAGGTACTCCCTTCCCCCCATGCAGCTGCCCATTCCTCCAACAGAGGGACAGCAACCCCACGGTTCAGTCAAGAGGCTCAGCTGCACTCCTGTGTGTATATTAAAGGACTAAAAACCTATGTCCACACAAAGACCTGGACAGGAATGCTCACAGCAGCATAATCCACAATAGCCAAAAAGTAGAAGCAACCCAAATGTCCATCAGTGGATGAACAGAGAAACAAAATGTGGTCTATTCATAGAATGGAATATTATCCAGCAACAAACAGTAATGAGGGGCTGTTAGACGCCCCACATGCGTCAACTGTGAAACCATCATACTGGAAGTGAGGCGCCCATCACAAAAAGCCACATAGTATATTTGCATGATTATCCAGAATAGATAAATGTATGGTGGCTGCCAGGGCTGGGGAGTGGAGGAGACTGAGGAGTGACTGCTACTTGGTGCAAGGCTTTCTTTTTGGGGTGAAAATGTTCTGGAGTTAGACAGTGGTTGACAGGTGCATGGTTTCTGGAATATTCTAAAACTCAATGAGCTATACACTTTAAAAGGGTGATTTTTGTGGTATATGAATTATCTCCAAAAAAGAAAGAAAAAAATATTATATAAGAATAACTGTGCTTCCCCCATGAAAATCTCCAAAAGGAAAATACTGACTTATCTATCCACTACGGCAAATACAACCAAGTTACCACTATGGCTTAGATTAAAGTGCTTCTCTATACAGTTAAAATATATACATATCACAACATTTTATACGTCAGTAAAAAATCACCTGAGAATCTCTAAAAATATAAACCTGCATATTATTTCATCTAGAATATACTGTTTGAGAAATATACAGTAAAATTAAATACAATTAAAAAAGGTATTTCATTGGTAAGACTTTTTCCTTCTAAATTAACAATCGATGTACATTTCCTTTCCTTCTTCCTTGTGAACTTCCTGCCATTACTGAAAAAGGCAAGGAGGGAGGTAGGGAGGGAGGGAAGGAAGGAAGAAGAGGGAGGTTAGGAAGGAAAGGAGGGAGGGAAGGAGGGCTATGGCAGGGCAGATGTAGTTACGTCATCGCAGCAGGCAGCTGTACCTCCTGGGCTGGAGCCCTGCCTCTGCACCCAGCCAGCTAACACCCAGAGCAACAGCTTAACTATTCTGTGCTTCCACTTCCTGCCTTTAATGCAGAAAAGCATATTTATCCTTATGAGGATTAAATACAAATTTATATTTGTAAAGCACTTAAGAGTAGTGCCTGGGACACTGCTACAAGTGCTTTGAAAGTGCATGTATTATTGACCAGGCGCAGTGGCTCACGCCTATAATCCCAGCACTTTGGGAGACCAAGGCGGGTGGATCACCTGAGATCAGGAGGTCAAGACCATCCTAGCCAACATGGTGAAACCTCGTCTCTACTAAAAATACAAAAATTAGCTGGGGTATGGTGGTGGGAACTTGTAATCCCAGCTAACAGGAGGCTGAGGCAGGAGAACTGCTTGAATCTGGGAGACACAGGTTGCCATGAGCCAGGACTGTGCCACCGCACTCCAGCCTGGGTGACAGAGCGAGACTCCACTTCAAAAATAAAACAAAGTAAGACCAGGCACAGTGGCTCACACCTGTAATTCCAACACTTTGGGAGACTCAATCTCGAGGCAGACTGCTTGAGGCCAGGAGTTCAAGACCAGCCTAGCCAACACGGTGAAACCCTATCTCTACTAAAATTACAAAAATTAGCTAGTTGTGGTGGCACATGCCTTAGTCTCAGCTACTCAGGAGGCTGAAGCAGGAGAATAGCTTGAACTCAGGACACGGAGGCTGCAGTGAGCTGAGACTGCGCGACTGTACTCCAGCCTGTGCAGACAGAGACCGTTTCAAAAAAAAAAGAACTATCCAGCGCTCAATGTTGCACCCACAAGGAGGAACTGCATATAACACAGTGTGCACAGCCTGTGCATGCACGCAGTCATGCACCACAGACGATGTTTCAGGCAGCAACAGACTGCACGCACCACAGTACTGTACTGAGATACCATATATCACGCCATTGTAGTTTGCGTTAGTAAACTCTATGGCGTCCATACAGTGACAAAATCGCCTAATAATACATTTCTCAAAATATCTCCATCATTAAGCGATGATGTATGACTGTATATGGACATATACAAATACAAAAACAATCTAGTTAGTTACAGAGAAGACCAACATGCAAAGCTAAAAATGGATTTTAAAACTGGGGGAAATGCCGGGCACAGTGGCTCACACCTGTGAGCACTTTGGGAGGCCAAGGCGGGCGGATCACGAGGTCAGGAGTTTGACACCAGCCAGTTTGAGACCAGCCTGGGCAACATGGTGAAACCCCGTCTCTACTAAAAATACAAAAATTAGCCGGGCATGGTGGCGCACACCTATAATCTCAGCTACTCAGGAGGCTGAAGCAGAGCTGCTTGAACACAGGAGATGAAGGTCGTCGTGAGCAGAGATTTTGCCACTGTACTCCAGCCTGGGCAACAGAGCAAGATTCTGTCTTGGAAAAAAACAATCTGGGAGAAAAAGAAAAAATAGTGACCCTGGCAACTGGACAAATATGCTGTGTGTGTGTTCATGACACGGGGTGCTGTCTCTACTCTCCTTTTCATCAGATTTCTTACTGAAAATCAACAAACACGCAAAACGACTTGGGAGGCTCTTTTTTTTTTTTTTTTTTTTTTTGATACGGAGTCTCACTCTGTCACCCAGGCTGGAATGCAATGGTGCAATCTCCGCCTCCCGGGTTCAAACAATTCTCCTGCCTCAGCCTCCTGAGTAGTTGGGGGTTACAGGTTCGTGCCACCACACCCAGCTAATTTTTTGTATTTTTAGTAGAGATGGGGTTTCGTTGTGTTAGCCAGGATGGTCTCAATCTCCTGACCTCATGATTCCACGGCCTCGTGGAAGGCCCTATCTTTACAGCACAAGCTGGTTCACGGGTGACTGTGCTGAAAATGTGGCGCTTAAACAGAATGAACAGACTCATGTTTATTTCCCTCAACTTACTGCTGTAAAATTAACATTATGTTTTATACAAGTTCATCCAATTTTTATTTGTCCCTAAGCAAACAGAACACTTCTTTTTTTTGAGACAGAGTCTTGCTCTGTCGCCAAGCTGGAGTGCAGTGGCCCAATCTCAGCTCACTCACTGCAGCCTCAGCCTCCCAAGTAGCTGGGACTAGAGGCTCACGCCACCACACCGAGCTAATTTTTCTATTTTTAGTAGAGACAGGGTTTCATCATATTGGCCAGCATGGTCTTGATCTCTTGACCTCGTGATCTGCCTGCCTCGGCCTCCCAAAGCACTGGGATTACAAGGGTGAGTCACCACACTGGGCCGAGAACACTCTTTAATATGAGAAGTTTTTGTTTGTTCTGTTTTTTGTGATACGGTCTTGCTCTGTTACACAGGTTGGAGTGCAGAGGTGCAATCACAGCTCACTGCAGCCTCCAACTCCTGGACTCAAGCGATCCTCCTGCCTCAGCCTCCCACAGTGCTGAGATTACAGGCATGAGTCACCATGCCCAGCCATACATGAGAAGATCTGATCTGGAAAAATATGCAAAAACAATTCTCTAACAATTAACTTTACAATGTCAATGCTAACCCCGAGGCAGGAAAAAGGTGACGTAGCCCATTCTCTACCAGTTAAGGACCCAACCTGAAGCCAGAACAGCTCTGATTTGGAAAATGCTCTTAAATGTTAGCAATGTAGACGGTTATTATGGTATGAAAATCTCCACAGCAATGCTACAGGCTTGTCTCTATGAAGATGGAGGCCACAATCTTATGAAGTAACTCAAGTTAAAAATTCATGGAAGGTAAAATCTATGCCAAAAGCATTCCTCTATAAAGACCGCTCAGCTTCTTCAAATAAGTCTTCTCAGGTCATTGAAATCTAGGTTGCAAGGAACCCCTGGCGCTGTGATTCTCTGGATCCACGCCACTCGAGGACCAGCAGCACCAGCAGCACCTAGGAGCAGGTGAGGAAGACAGAATCTCAGGTCCTCCCCGACCCGCTGTATCTACATTCCTCAGGTACTCCGTGTGCACACGAGCACCAAGCATGCACTGGTCTAGGTGTTACCTGGCTACATGAAGACAAAGAAAAAAATGATGTAATTAAATTAGTTTGCTTTCCACTTCTAAGAACAGGCCTTGTTGTCAGCTACCCCAACTACGAAAAGGAAAAAAACATGGTACAAGGGAGCTACAAACAACCCTCAGCTATCGAGACATTTCCAGAAAGGCTCTGAATAATCCAAATGGGGTGTGCAGAATGCTTCCTGTCCAGGCCAGATTTGTCAAGAGTGAATGACAAACCCGTTCGTACCTGCAAAACGCAGAGGTGCATCTTTGTCCAGGGCGATGAGTGGGGGGTCCAGGAGCACCGTGTTGTCGTTCTCTGTGACTATGCCGTGGTAGGTAGGCTCTAACCAGGGCTTGTGCTTGTTAACTGCGTTCAAATCAAAAGAAGAAGACAGACGAGGTTAGAAGTATTATTTTCAACTCCACTGCTTTTGAAGACATACATCTATTATTAACATAATAAAACTCTCAGGCTTGAAGGCAGTGCTCATTGTTCTGTTGCAAAATTTGGTATCAAGATCCAAATGAGATGAAATTTAATTCCAGAGTAAGTTAATGTAGAAATTACCTAGATCCATGAAGCAACCAGAAATAAGAAATAAATTGCTCTAGAAATCGAGAAAAAAAGGACTGATGGCTACAAGCAAACTACCTGTTTTTAGCCTATCACAGAAAAGTTACAATTAAAGATATTTTCATTTCTTTATGATTTTGAGAGGGAGTCTTGCTCTGTCACCCAGACTGGAGCACAGTGGTGCAATCATGGCTCACTGCAGCCTCAACCTCCCAGACTCTGGTGATCCCCCCACCTCAGTCTCCCAGGTAGCTGGGACTATGCGTGTCACTTGGCTAATTTTTTTTTACTTTTTGTACAGACAGGGTTTCACCATGTTGCTCAGGCTGATCTTGAACTCCTGGGCTCAAGTGATCCACCTGCCTTGGTCTCTCAAAGTGCTGGGATTATAGGCGTGAGCCATCAAACCTGGCCCCAATATTAATTTTTTCTTTCTTTTTTCTCTGTTGTACAGGCTGGAGTGTAGTGATACAATCTCAGCTCACTAACTCATTAAGCCACCACACCCAGTTGCCCAATATTAATTTTAAATTCTTATTACAAACAATAACGTAAAGCAAAGATGCAAAACACAATAAAGTATTAACTAAATGTGGCCAAGTGCGGTGGCTCATGCCTATAATCTTAGTACTTTGGGAGGCTGAGGCGGGCTGATCACAAGGTCAGGAGTTCAAGACCAGCCTGACCAACATGGTGAAATCCCGTCTTTACTTAAAAAAAAAAAAAAAAAAAAAAACTAGCCAGGCACTGTGGTGTGAGCCTGTAATCCTAGCTACTCCGGAGGCTGAGGCAGGAGAATCGCTTGAACCCAGGAGGTGGAGGTTGCAGTGAGCCGAGATCACGCCACTGCACTCCAGCCTGGGTGACAGAGGGAGAGACTATCTCAAAAAAAAAGAAAAAAAAAATCATCCACTTTGGAGTCAGCCTTGGGGTCCAATTCCAGCCTCCCTCTATTATGAGCTGTGTGACCTTGAACACATTATTACCGAAAATGGGTCTCGATCCAGCCCCCAAGAGCGTTCCTGGACTTCACACAATAAGAATCCAAGGCAAGTCCATAGAGTAAAGTGAAAGCAGGTTTATTAAGTGAGTAAAGAAAGAATGGCTACTCCATAGGCAGAGCAGCTCTGAGAGCTGCGGGTCAGCTATTTTTATGGTTAATTCTTGATTATATGCTAAACAAAGGGTGGATTATTCAGAGTTTTCCAGAAAGCTGTGGGAAATTCCCGAAACTGAGGTCTCCTCCTGCTTTTAGACCACATAGAGTAACTTCCTGACGTTGCCATGGCATTTGTAAACTGTCAAGGTGCTGGTGGGAGGCTATATAGTGCTAATACATATAATTAACATATAATGAGCAGTGAGGATGATCAGAAGTCACTTTCATTTCCATCTTGGTTTTGGGGGGTTTCCCCCCGGCTTCTTTATAGCAAACTGTTTTATAAGCAGGGTTTGTGACCTGTGTCTTGTGCTGATCTCCTATCTCATCCTGTGACTTAGAATGCCTTAGCCTCCTAGGAATGCAGCCCCATAGATCTCAGCCTTATTTCACCCAGCCCCCTACTCAAGATGGAGTCACTCTGGTTCAAATGCCTCTGACAAACTGATCTCTTCATCTCAAGTTCTCAAGTTCCTCGTTCGCAAACCAGGGACACCCCCACCCTCCTCACCGTGATGGTCCGGATCACTGGAGAAGGGCTATCTTGTCCCTTCTGGACTAGGACTCTACAAAAACTGCTACTTTTGCTTTTCTGGCCACTGCTGACCTCACTTCCCTGAGAAGATGATCATTTAGCCCCTGTCCACTTTACTTCGCCTGGGGCTTGGCTCCGAGGAGTGTTGACCTCAGACATCCTCCTGGTGGCCACGAATCCCTCCCTGAGCCCACAGTATCTCCACACACACACTGAGGGGCGCTGTCCCACAGCTCAAACCTTCCCATTTTCCTTGTATGTTCACCCTAAGAGGGTTAACAGCTTCCATTACGATAATCTCAGAGTATGAATGAACCAGGGGATTCCTCAATTAAGCTGATCTGAAAAGACAGAAAGAAATGGCTTCAAAACTTTAGTAGACAGGGCCTACTTACTGAATGAACCACTCAGGTTCTGTAAGTATGAGTCAATCCAGAAGGATCTTCGTGCAACATTCCAGGATGTGATGCTACCTCTGCCGTTACCTGCACTTTCCCCAGTGTGGCACACGGGAAGGGGGGCGGGGCTCATGCTCACGTGTAAGGCTCAGAGTAGGTGTGGGAAGGTCTGCATGTGGAAGAAAGACCAGAAGAAAGCTGCCTCCCGTTTTTTTTTTTTCTTTGAGGTGGAATCAGGCTGGAGTGCAGTGGCTCAATCTTGGTTCACTGCAACCCACGCCTCTCAGGTTCAAGCAATTCTCCTGCCTCAGCCTCCCGAGTAGCTGGGATTACAGGCACTTGCCACCATGCCTGGATAATTTCTGTATTTTTAGTAGAAATGAGGTTTCACCGTGTTGGCCAGGCTGGTCTACAAATTCCTGACCTTGTGATCCACCTGCTTGGACCTCCCAAAGTGCTGGGATTACAGGCGTGAGCCACTGTGCCCAGACGCTGCCTCCTAAATTAATGAAACATTTACCAGACACTTACACACGCCACATCCAATCTGAGAGCCTTCACTTTCTGAATAAAAAAAAAATCTTCTGCCTTCATTTTCTGAATAAATCCAGACCCTGGGAAGTCATTGTTTAATGGGTATAAAATTTCAGTTCTGTGGGATGAAAGGGGTTTGGGGACTGGTTGCACAACAGCGTGAATGTACTTAATGCTACTGAGCTGTGCGCTTCAAAATGGTAGAGATGGGAAAATTTTGTTGCATTTTACAATTCTGTAAAAAATCTACATACACACAAACAGACACAGCCATTTCCTATCCTCTTCCTGCTCACCTGAAGGGTCACAAAAGCCAAGTCACCAGCCTCCCTGTCCTTATCCCCGTACTTACTTGGTAGCCAGAGGGAACCTTCTACAGTCATGGGTCTTCAACTTTGGGGTCTCAGAACCCCTGCACACCAAAAAGTTACTGAGGGCTCCAAACAGCTTTTGTTCATGTGGGTTGGTCAGTCAGTCAATTACCTGTTGTTAAGCATAGTGAACTGCAAGTTTCTCTTCAAATAGCTATGTCAGTATGTTCTGTTCTTTGCCCTCCATTTTAAAGTTTAATTTCCTTGTCATTTCAGTAAACAGTCTTTTCCACCAGTTCTAATCAGCAGTTCACATCTGTTCCCCCGGTCCCCTGCCCCATCCCGACTCATCCCTGGCACCTGCTCCGGTCACCTGGTCCCATCACCTACTTTGACCTGTTTTTGTTGTTGTTGTTTTGTTTTGTTTTGAGATGGAGTCTCACTCTGTTGCCCAGGCTGGAGTGCAATGGCTACCTGCTTTGGCTACCTGCTCTGACCTCTCCTGTAACCGTCCTTCCCGCCAAACTACCCACCCCGCCACTCTGGCTTGTACCCCTGCTCCCTTTAAAATAGCCAATCAGAATTAGACTAGCCAACAGGGGAACGACACAGCAGTAGGGGCGACCTCTGTCAGGAATAAGAACCCCTTCCCCTCCTTGTCCAGGTGCGTGCTCGCCATTGTTCCATCTGTGAGCTGCACCCTTCTATAGACGTAAACTGGCTTGCAATTTACTTTCTTTTCTTTTTTTTTTTTGAGACTGAGTTTCGCTCTTGTAGTCCAGGATGGAGTGCAATGGCGCAATCACGGCTCACCGCAACCTCCGCCTCCCGGGTTCAAGCACTTTGGGAGGCTGAGGCAAGCAAATCACTTGACGTCAGGAGCTCGAGGCCAGCCTGGCCAATATGGTGAAACCCTGACTTTACTAAAAATACAAAAATTAGCCAGGCATGGTGGCACACACCTCTAGTCCCAGGTACTCGGGAGGCTGAGGCAGAACAATCACTTGAACCTGGGAGGCGGAGGTTCCAGTAAGCCAAGATCTCGCCACTGCACTCCAGCCTGGGAAACAGAGCGAGATTATGTTTCAAAAAACAAAATCAAACAAAAAGAGAATTTTAATACTTATTAATTCATTTAAAAACCAAACACATTATATAATACATTCACATAAACCATATTTTTTTGAAAACACAGCTTACTAAGAAGAGTGACAACAGTTTTACATTTTTGCAAATCTTAGTTGTCTGCTTTCACAGAAGACACCTGGGTTCTTGCCTCTACTACCCCTCCGCCCCCACTGCACTCAGCATGCTGCCTTGCTACCCTTCATGTAGTCTCTAGAAAATGCCACAGTGCAGCCATAAGAGGGTGAGAAAACGGCAAATAATTCGTTAATATTGATACAGTTCTGCCCTCTCGCATCCTGCCAGGGTTTCATCGACTCATTATCTCACCTGGGCTCTCTGTTCAAAAGGTCCTTCCTGCTGCACTCACCACCCTCACTCTGTCCCTCTGTTCCAACACCTGTGGAGAGGACAGCAGGGGAGGGCACCGGAGCCCGGAGGCCAATTGCCTGGGTGGGCCCTGCCTGGGGTCCAAAGCGCCTGCAACCTCAGGGCCTTCGCTTCTTCATCTATAAAACAGGGACAGTAATAGGCCCCATCTCACAAGTCGTTGTGTGATTAAACATGCAATCACAGGTCATTACATGTAAAATCTCAGAAGAATGTCTGGCACCCAGTAAATATCAAAAGGTGGTGGTGTTATTTCTCCTCATCAACACACACACATACACGTGCGCAGACTGCGAGGAACTGGCCTTTTCATGCTCTGTTTATTCCCAATACCTGGAACTATGCTTAGCACACACCCAGGAACTATTTGGGAAATGGATGAATATACAAGAAACCTCATAGGAACAAGTCAAATCAGTGGCTCTGGCTTATAAATTCTCTCATGGAGAAGATAGCTTTGGAGCTGGGAATTCCAAAGACACTGCAAAGGTCTTTTTTAATTTTTGTTTGTTTCTCCGGGTGGATGTTCTCAGCAAGAGAGCTCGAAAATCTAGAGGCAACAGGTCAAAAGACATCAGTCTAGAAAAGGTGAAGGTATGGAAGGTGAGATGACAGAAGAACTTAATACGAAATCACACTCAGACTATAAAGACCAAAATTTCAAGTGTCTTTGAAATCCGTCTTCTCCCCCCGCCCAAAGTCTGCTCTCAGACAAGAGATTGGTTACGAAGAGAACACAGGTGGCTGTGCACAGTGCCTTCTCCTGCAACCCTCCCTGGGACAGCACGGGGTCTGCTAGCAGGAGCGGCGTGTGAGGCTGCCTGTGAGAGCTTCAGGCACAGTCTGCGCCAGCATTGGGTCTGAGGGATCCCTGAGAGGATAACTTCACTTTGCAATCAGGTTGGACATTTTCTCTAACCACTGAAACTCAACATCCTCTCTAGATGGCTTTGTTTTTTTCTTTTTTGGTTTTTGTTTTTTTTGAGATGGAGTATTGCTCTTGTTGCCCAGGCTGGAGTGCAAATGGCACGATCTCGGCTCACTGCAATCTCTGCCTCCTAAGTTCAAGTAATTCTCCTGCCTCACTCTCCCGAGTAGCTGGAATTACCAACATGCATCACTACACCTGGCTTTGAGTAGAGATGGGTTTCACCATGTTGGCCAGGCTGGTCTCAAACTCCTGACCTCAGGTGATCCACGCACCTCAGCCTCCCAAAGTGCTGGGATTAAAGGCATGAGCCACCGCGTCTGGCCTCCAATCTTCCATTTTAAAGCAAAAATTGTTAGTTCAAGTTGCCATTAATAACAAAATTTGATTCCAATTTGGTTTCATACTTTAAGGTTTTATTAATAAAATTACAAGCATTATAAATACTAAAACTAAAGATTATTCTAATATTTGAATCCATAAAATTCCTGACACTTAAACTGAATGAATTTATGTCTTTAATTAACCCAACGGGGATGTAAAAATATCAGGCAGAGCACACTGCAGAAAACCCACGATGAGTAGTGACCTAAAATGTGTGTTTCTGCAGCCCAAATGGAAAGGCCTCCAGCTGAAAATGGCTCAGGGTTCAATGGGAAAATAACTGTGTCACTATGTTCCCAGTATTCCATTTTATAATTCAAATTTTCTAAATTGCTCTTAAGCTGGCAGTAGAATGAAGAGATCTGGCCAATTCCAAAGACTGGTCTTTTGAATATTTAATGAGTGATATTTTCAATATTTCATCACAATCAATTTGCATTATAAAACATTTATAGAAACAAGTGATTGATGTTTCTGTCATCATCACAAAGAAATGGCAAAGACAAGAGACTACTGGCCGCAAATCTAGGAACATGTCACCTGTGTCAAAAGTCTAAGCCCAGTTCATTTCATCACATTCTAGGATGTTTTAAAAAACAAACTATTTCAGAGATATATGGAAACACATGGTCAGGAAAAATAAAATAAAAAACAAACCAAACTGCTTCTCCTGCCTCCCTCGGCCTCAGTCATGTCAAGTAGCAGAGGTACCAGGGTGGCTGTGGCGGCAAATCTGAATGCGGCGCGGCGGACCGTAGACCAGACGCTGAATAAACTGTGTGTTGTGCACCTGCCTTTTGACTTTGAGCCATCACACAAGGTGTGGAATTTTCCACTGTGGTGTCATGTCGGTGCTTAAAAAGTTTCCAATTTTGGAGCATTTCACATTGCAGATTTTGGGATTAGACATGTTCTACCTGTACTAATCACATGTTCTGCTTGAGATTTCAAGAACTTTGAATACTGGCTTAGATATAGAAACTCCATCATTTGTGTACAGCTTTGTGAACAAGGAATTAACCGAGAAGCTTTATCATCAGTTATTACAGAGCTTCGCGAGGCTGAAGCACTTTTAAAGGCTACTGAAAATATGACAAGCTGACTTTGTGAAGAAATTCTGATGAGATACGTCAAGCTCTGCAAGAGGATTTGAAGGTTGCATTGTGGTTGAGAATGTACGATGAATACTGCATGCAGCAGTGTAGAAAAACTCTTTTTAAAAGAATTCTAAAACCATAGCTTTATAAATCAGTGGAAAGCGGCTTACAGAGAGAACTACCAGATAGATGTGTTTACATCACAACTTATTCCCTTTTTTTTTTTTTTTTTTTGATGGAATTTTGCTCTTGCTGCCCAGGCTGAACTGCAATGGCGCAATCTCGGCTCACTGCAGCCTCCACCTCCTGGGTTCAAGTGATTCTCCTGCCTCAGCCTCCCGAGCAGCTGGGATTACAGGCATATGCCACCACGCCCGGCTAATTTTGTAGTTTTAGTAGAGATGCGGTTTCTCCATGTTGGTCAGGCTGATCTCCAACTCCCGACCTCAGGTGATCCGCCCACCTCAGCCTCCCAAAGTGCTGGGATTATAGGCGTGAGCCACCGTGCTCGGTCTTATTCACTGTTTTTAAGCGGCTCTAATGCTTTGGCATTGCTATGTTCATATTTATGTATTCCTTATTTATAACTCTGATAGCTTTAATTTTCTAAGCAGTCTGTCTATCAGATGTGCACATCTGCTGTGCCTGGCTGAAGCATAGTGGAACCCATCAGTATTAATGTGTAGTAGTTATGACTTGTTGGCATTTCCATTACAAAGTTTAATTTTGAACTGTTTATGCATTATAACTGTGGATTTGTATTGTATTGGGCTGAAAGTTGACAGGATTTCAGCCACCATTTGTGAATTTTTTTTTTTTTTTTAGACAGAGTCTTGCTCTGTCACCAGGCGCCAGGCTGGAGTGCAGTGCTGCAATCTCCGCCTCCTGGGTTCAAGCAATTCTCCTCCCTAAGCCTTCTGAGTAGCTGGGACTACAGGCACACGCCACCGTGCCCAGGTAAATTTTGTATTTTTAGTAGAAACAGGGTTTCACCATCTTGGCCAGGATGATCTCGATCTCCTGACCTTGTGATGCGCCCACCTCAGCCTCCCAAAGTGCTGGGATTACAGGCATGAGCCAACCGAGCCCAGCCAGAAATGATTTGATTTTTAAGTCAAGATAAAAACAATACAACAGTCAACTTAAGGGTTAACATAAACATAAGCCATGCTGCCTCAGCACAACCCAACTCTGGGGGCTAAAGAGAGGCTGGACCTGGGCCAGGTGTGGTGGCTCACACATGTAATCCTAGCACTTTAGAGGCCAAGGCAAGCAGATCACCTGAGGTCAGGAGTTCAAGACCAACCTGGCCAACATGGTGAAACCCCATCTCTACTAAAAATACAAAAATTAGCCAGGCATGGTGGCACATGCCTATAATCCCAGCTATCCAGGAGGCTGAGGCAGGAGAATCGCTGGAACCCCGGAGAATAGCTGCAGTGAGCCGAGATGGCGCCATTGCACTCCAGCCTGGGTGATGGAGCAAGACTCTGTCTCAAAAATAAAATAAAATAAAAGAGAGACAGGCTGGACTCGTGCCCAAGTCTCACAAGTAGCAGACTCTAGCAAGTTGGTTCCAGAGCCCAGATGCCAACCACAGGCGCCAGAGTGGGTCTGATATCGACCCAGTACACAGACAATTCCTTTCCGGTTTATTCGCTTATACAGATGGTTCCCCATTAACAGTGGTTCAACTTAGGATTTTTCGACTTTACGATGGGTTTATCAGAACATAACCTGAGCCTTTGTAACTAGAAATCCACTGTTTCCAGCCAGGTGCAGTGGCTCACACCCATAATCCCAAAACTTTAGGAGGCCCCGGTAGGAGGACTGCTTGAGACTAGAAGTTCAAGACCAGCCCAGGTGACCCTGTCTCTACAAAACAATGTTTAAAAAAATTAGGCTGGCTGCAGTGGCTCACGCCTGTAATCTCTTGAACCTGGGAGGTGGTGGTTGCAGTGAGCAGAGATTATGCTACTGCACTCCAAAAAAAAAAAAAATTACCCGGCATGGTGGCACAAGCCTGTAGTCCCAGCTATTGGAGGCTGAGACAGGAGGAAGGCTTGAGCCCAGGAGTTTGAGGCTTCCATGAGCTGAGATCTCATCACTGTACTCCAGCCTCAGGGAGAGCAAGACTATCTCTAAGGAAAAAAGAAATCCACTGTTTCCAAACAAGAGTGTGGTATGTGCCTCTTATCATGACACGTAGGTTGATCACATCTGCCCTTAAATAACAGCAGCTAAATATTTCAAGACACTGTTGGCACCTCACCTATAAATCCTAGATGATATTTCATTTGCAGGTTCAACTTTTAACCTTGGTCAATCATAAGAATCTGCAATTAAGAAACACTGCCAGCAGGTGGCGACAGGTGCCCTTACCTGCTCCAAGTTCTGAGGCTTTCTTAGATTAATGCATACACTTTTGTAAATAAGTATATTTTTATGAAAAGAAACTTTTTAAAAGTATGATGTAAGTTTTCAGTGCAATGTAAACAAAATAAAAATAGATAATTGCAAAAAAAAAATAAAATCCTGCCACTTTCCAAAGGCGAGCTAGCAGGCCCTTGTGAAAGATGATACACATAGAAAAGTGTCTTAGACTGTATGTTAAAAGTCTCCAGCTGATTCTTTTTTCCCTCAAATAAGTATTTGGAACAGGTAAAATATTCCCAGTTTTAAAATCAAAATATAAAACGTCGTTCTCTCTGGGTCTCTAATTATTGTTCCCAGTAATAAATTCTTTTTTTTTTTTTTTTTTTTTTGAGTCTTACTCTGTCACCCAGGCTGGAGTGCAATGAAACTACCGTGTGTACCACCATGCCCAGCTAATTTTTGTATTTTTAGTGGAGACAGGGTTTCACCGTGATGTTGGCTGGCTGGTCTAAAACTCCTGACCTCAGGTGATCCGCCATGCCCAGCTTATTTTGCATTTTTAGTGGAGAGAGGGTTTCATTATGTTGTCCAGGCTGGTCTTGAACTCCTGACCTCAGGTGATCCACCCACCTTGGCCTCCCAAAGTGCTGGGATTATAGGTGTGAGCCACTGCAACCAGCCAATAAATTCTTATATTAATTAGAATCAGATCATCCCTGGTTCTTAAACCAGCTTAGTGTCAAAGGTCCTTTCAACTTCTCACAGCTACTGACAGTTTTTTGTTTTTTGTTTTGTTTTGTTTGATTTTGCTTTGTTTTTTTTGAGACCCAGGCTGGAGTGCAATGGCACTCCACTGCATCCTCGAAATCTTGGGCTCAGGTGATCCTCCTGCCTCAGCCTCCTGAGTAGCTAGGACTACAGGCCCATGCCACCACACTGGCTAATTTTTATTGTTTTTTGCTAGAGATGGGGGTCTCACTTTGTTGCCCAGCCTGCTCTTAAACTCCTGGGCTCAAGCAATCCACCCACCTCCACCTCTCAAAGTGTTGGGATTACAGACAGGAGCCACCACAGTGGGCTTGTTTGTCCTACCAGAGCCTCCCTGAATACCTCTAGCGTGCACAAGGCATGCAGTGAGGTGCTGGGTCCTTGGGGAATGTAAGTTACGGTCTGTCAGAGAACACAGCATTATCAACCACCAACTGCATTCCAAAATTATGTGCCAGAGTGAAACCCCATCTCTACTAAAAATACAAAAATTAGCCAGGCGTGGTGGCACAGGCCTGTAATCCCACCTACTCAGGAGGCTGAGGTAGGTGAACTGCTTGAACCTGGGAGGCAGACGGGGCAGCAAGCAGAGGTGGCACCACTGCACTCCAGCCTGGCAATAGTGCAAGACCTTGACTAAAAAAAAAAAAAAAATTAGGTGGGTGTTGATGGTGCATGCCTGTAGTCCCAGATATTGAGAAGGCTGAGGTGGGAGGACCACTTGAGCCTGGGAAGCAGAGACTTCAGTGAGTCGCTGTGATCACTGCACTCCAGCCTAGGCGACAGAATGAGATCTAGAGAGTGGAGTGATTGACTCCATGTTGGGAACTTCAGAGGCTTTTCAAATAACACAGACAAACGTGACAAAGTTGTCACCACTACAAATGTGTCCACTTCCCACACTGTGGGAGAGGGTGAGGGCTCTTGGTGGAGGTAAGCGCCGCCCCCCTCCCCACCCAGAAGGGACATGAGGTCACCTCTCCTCGCTTATGGGCCAAATCTAGTCACATGGCCTCACCTAAACCCAAAAGGGGCGGGGCGGGGCGGGGCGGGGCGGGGCGGGGCGGGGCGGGGCAGGGCAGGGCAGGGCAGGGCAGGGCAGGGCAGGGCAGGGCGATTCTTTCTCTTTTTTTGAGACTGAGTCTCACTCTGTCATCCAGGATGGAGTGCAGTGGTGTGATCTCAGCTCACTGCAACATCCACCTCCTAGGTTTAAGCAATTCTCCTGCCTCAGCCTCCAAGTAGCTGGGACCACAGGTGTGCGACACCACACCCGGTTTTTTTTGTTTTTGTTTTTGTTTTGTATTTTTAGTAGAAACAGGGTTTCACCACGATGGCAAGGCTGGTCTGGAACTCCTGACCTCAAGACAATCTGCCCCCACTGACCTCCCGCAAAGTGCTGGGACTACAGGCGTGAGCCACTGGGCCTGGCCAGGGCAGAGCAATTCTACTGTGCATCTGGAAGAGCTGCGAAGCTGACAGTAGGAGTCGGGACCACCAGAAGTATGTGTGGAGACCTCAAGGATACCCTTAAAAGGACTACCAGGGTCTCTTAGTATGAGGAAGTCTTTTACACAGAAGAAAAATACGTGAACTGTATGAAGGCAGGAAAGCATATGCCTCCTCCCGTCATGAGCATGACTGGGAGATGCGTCTGGCTCGCGAGCAGGAGGAAGTGAAACTGGCCTGTAAGTGGGGGCCCTGACATAAGCATCCCTCTTCTGTGACACACCAGGCACGCTCTGAGCCCTGCAGGCCATCCCAGGTGCTGAAAGTTCTAATCCGAGTGGTAGGGTGGTAGGGAAGGCAGAAACCTGGAACCCAAAAGAAACTGGCGATGTGGGGATTCTGCTTCTGACCCATTCTGGGGCTTGGAGCAGACGGCTTAACCACCCTGTGCCTATTTCCAAGTTGTAAATCAGGAATAGCATCGATGTCTTCCGCAAACGCGTTGAAAGGACCACATTGTTAAAGGACTCAAGCCAAGAGCCCCACAGGTGTCTGCCATGCAGACGCACAGTAATTTGTTAATAAAATAATCCTGGCTGGGCACAGTGGCTCATGCCTGTAATCCCAGCACTTTGGGAGGCCAAGGCACGTGGATCGCCTGAGGTCAAGAGTTTGAGACCAGCCTGACCAATATAGTGAAACCCTGTCTCTACCAAAAATACAAAAATTAGCCAGGCATGGTGGCAGGCGCCTGTAGTCCCAGCCATTCATGGGAACGGCTCTTTAGCTCTGATCCTTCTGCCCCCATCCCCATGTATTTCTAAACAACAGCTCTTGCTTGGGATTAATTTTATTCATTCATTCATTCACTCAAGATGAAGTTTTGCTCTGTCACCCAGGTTGGAGAATAGTGGTGCAATCTCTACCACCCAGGTTCAAGCGATTCTCCCACCTAGGCATCCCAAGTAGCTGGGATTACAGGCATGCACCATCATGCCCAGCTAATTTTTGTAGAGACAGGGTTTCACCGTGTTGGCCAGGCTGGTCTCGAATTCCTGGCCTCAAGTGATCCACCCGCCTCAGCCTCCCAAAGTGCTGGAATTAGAGGCGTGAGCCACCGTGCCTGGCCACAGAATAGATTTTTTAATCACTCTTACTATTTTTTCCAAAGACTGAACACTTCGAAAGAATCTCTAGACAGATTCTGTATGCACAGGCTTAAGCGTTTCCTCATTAGAAGAAATTTTAAAGTGCTGACCGAAACACCAAACACTTAGCTCAGACATGATTTAGATCAGGGTTTCTCAACAGCATGGCGGACGTTCTGGGCGATGCTTAGCTGTGAGGCAGTCCCGTGCAGAGTGGGATGGTCAGCGGCACCCTGGCCTCACGCCCACTGGATGCCCGCAGCCTCCTCCCCACGCCGTGCCAATCAGAACTGTCTCCAGACATTCCCCAAATCCCCAGGGGACAATCCTCCTCCCCACTCCCTCTAGAAGTACTGACTTCCATCCCCCTCGTAAAGGAAAACCAACGTTGTCCACATGAAAATCACTTGTACACTTTAAAAGGACCACTTTAATAATTTGTGCATTACACTGATGTGAATTTCTTTATTTTTTTTGAGTCAGGGTCTCGCTCTGTCTTACACTCATGGGACACCCCACCCAGCCTGAAATTTTTTTTTTTTTTTTTTTTTTTTGAGACAAAGTCTCACTCTGTCAGCAGGCTGGAGTGCAGTGTGTAATCTCCGCTCACTGTAACTTAAAAATTTGTGTATTTTTAGTAGAGATGGGGTTTCACCATGTTGGTCAGGATGGTCTCAATCTCCTGACCTTGTGATCCACCCACCTTGGCCTCCCAAAGTTCTGGGACTATAGGCATGAGCCATTACACCCAGCCTGAAGTTAATTTTTAAAATAAAAACACATTAAGGCCAGGAACAGTAGCTCATAACTGTAGTCCTAGCACTTTGGGAGGCTGAAGCGAGTGGATCGCTAGAGTTCAGGAGTTCAACACCAGCCTGAGCAACATAATAAAACCCTATCTCTACAAAAAATAGGAAAAAATTAGCTGGGCATGGTGGTGTATGCTTGTAGTCCCAGCTACTCAGGAGGCTGAAGCATGAGAATCGCTTGAACCTAGGAGGTGGAGGTTGCAGTGAGCCGAGATTACACCACTGCACTCCAGACTGGGTGACAAGAGCGAGACCCTGTCTCAAAACAAAAAATACACACATTAAGTGTCAAATAAATTGTCAAACTAACAGACAACTGACCTTTTAAATAGTACAGTGAAACTTACCCTGTATTTATTCCCTTTTCACAGTCCAAACATCCATCCACCACATACTGCTACACACAAGGGAGCTGTCCTGTGAAAGGTGAGCCCAGGCGCAGGGACTCACGCCCATAATCCAGCACTTTGGGAGGCCGAAGTAGGCAGATCACCTGAGGTCAGGAGTTTGAGACCAGCCTGGCCAACATGGCAAAACCTGATCTCTACTAAAAATACAAAAATTAGCTGGGTGTGGTGGCGCACGCCTGTAATCCCAGCTACTCGGGAGGCTGAGGCAGGAGAATTGCTTGAACCCAGGAGGTAGAGGTTGCAGGGAGCCAAGATTGCTCCACTGCACTCCAGCCTGGACAACAGAGGAAGAATTGGTCTCAAAAATAAAAAATAAAAATAAATTTAAAAAAAAGAAAGGTGAGAGTAGTTTGCAAGCTCTGCCCATCTGGATCTACCCTCTGGGTGCTCACAGGCTGGGACACCAGCCTGCCCACCACCAGGGGGGTTTGTGGCTGGGCATGGGCTCACCACTACCCAGCTCACAGGGCCTGAGAGCTACATGGGACTCCTCATGTTGGGGAGCACAAGGCATACATGGGGGCGTCAAGAGACAAGACTAGGAAATGAGCAGGAGCAGATCGAGGAGGAACCTTCCTATCCTTCTCCCTGGTGCACATCCCTCAACACTAAGGAGGAAGCAAGGAGACCAGACCCTGCATATGAGCCTCAGGTGAGAAGCCAGGAGAGCCCAGAGAATGAAATCAGGGGTGAAGAGGTGGCTGCAGGGGTGAGATGAGAAAGGAGAAGGGGCTGGGCTGAGACTGAGGTTTAGAGTCTAGGCATCTCCCGCACACGGAGATCGGGCTGTCCCCAGCTATAACTGAGAGCTAAGGAGGAATGACAGGGCAGAGAATCCAGGGGGAGGGGCTTCTGTTTCCCCCTCCTTCCATCCATCCGTCTTTCTGAGGCCCAGGTTGTCTTCCAGGTACCAAGAAGACAATGGTGAATAAAACAGCCCCTGGCCTCTCAGAACTTGTGTTATGGTTGATTAAAATATTAATTTGAAACAGAGTTTGCAAAGTAATCCATACTTCCTATAATTCCAGCTTTTGAAAGCTTAAAGTGAACCTTCTAACTTTTCTTCCAAATTCCAAACAAGTTTTTTTAATGTGGGAAAATACACAACATAAAAATTTATCTTCTTAACCTTGTTTAAGTGTACAGGCCAACAGCATTAAGTACATTCACACTGTTGTCCCACCATCACCACCACCATACATCTCTAGAACTCCTTTCATCTTGCAAAACTGAAAGTCTGCACCCATTAAATACTAACTTCTGGCCAGTCACAGTGGCTCACGCCTGTAATCCCAGCACTTTGAGAGGCCGAAGCAGGCAGATCACGAGGTCAGGAGTTCAAGACCAGCCTCAGGAGGCTGAGGCAGGAGAACTGCTTGAGCCAGGACCCAGGAGGCAGAGGATGCAGTGAGCCAAGGTCATGCCACTGCATTCTACCCTGGGCTACAGAGCGAAACTCCGTCTCAAAAACAAAACGAAACAAAACAAAAAAACACTAACTTCCTACTTCCCCTCTCTTCAGCCCCTGGCCACCACCATTCTATTTTCTGTCTCTGTGAATCTGACTATTTGACTAAGGGTCAGGCGTGGTGGCTTACACCTGTAATCCCAGCACTTTGGGAGGCTGAGGTGGGTGGATGGCTTGAGCTCAGGAGTTCAAAATCAGCCTGGCCAACATGGTGAGACACTGTTTCTATAAAAAATACAAAAATAGCCAGGCATGGTGGTGCCATACCGGTAGTCCCAGCTACTTGGGAAGCTGAGGTGGGAGGATCATCTGAGCCTGGGAGGTGGAGGCTACAGTAAGTGGAGATGGTGCCACTGCACTCCAGCCTGGGTGACAGAGTGAGATCCTATCTCAAAAAAATAAAAATAAAGGCCGGGTGTGGTGGCTCACACTTGTAATGCCAGCACTTTGGAAGGCTGAGGCGGGCAGATCACCTGAGGTCAGGAGTTTGAGACCAGCCTGACCAACATTGAGAAACCGTGTCTCTACTAAAAATATAAAATTAGCTGGGCATGGTGGCAAGCACCTGTAATCCTAATTACTCAGGAGGCTGAGGCAGGAGAATCGCTTGAACCCAGGAGGCAGCGGTTGTGGCAAGCCAAGATCAAGCCATCGAACTCCAGCCTGGGCAACAAGAGCAAAACTCTGTTTCAAATAAATAAATAAATTAATTAATTAATTAAAAATAAAGAATCTGACCATTCTAGGCTGAGCGTGATGGCTGATGCCTGTAATCCCAGCACTCTGGGAGGCCGGGGTGGGCAGATCACCTGCGGTCAAGAGTTTGAGATCAGCCTGGCCGACATGGTAAAACCCTGTCTCTATTTAAAATACAAAATAAATTAGCCAAGCATGGTGATACATGTCTGTAATTCCAGTTACTCAGGAGGCTGAGGCAGGAGAATAGCTTGAACCTGGGAGGCAGACATTGCAGTGAGCCAAGATTGTGCCCCCTTCTCCAGCCTGGGTGACAGAGTGAGACTGTTTAAAAACAAAAAAGGAATTTGACTATTGTAGTACCTCCTGAGTGGACTCACACAGCACTTATCCTTTTGTGTGATCCTGGCTTAATCATTAGCATAATGTCCTCAGTGCCTCCCTGCTGCGGCATGTGTTGGAATTCCTTTGTTTCCAAGGCTGGATGTCCACCTTTTGGCCATCGTGAACAATGCTGCAGAACACTGGTACAGAAATATCTCAAAGACCTGTTTTCTAATCTTTTGTGAATATACCCAGAAGGAGGACTGCAGAATCACACGGTGAGTCTACCTTTAAGGTGACTCTATCTTGAGTGTTTTTGGAGCTGCCATACTGTTCCACAGTGACCGCACCATTCTCCATTCCCACCAACAGTGCTCAAGGGCCCCACTTTCTCCACCTCCTTCCCAGCACTTGTTATTTTCTGCTTTTGATAGTAACCATCCTAAGAGATGAAACCAAACAAGCTTTATATCAAGTAATTTTATCTTCTCATATTGTGTAAAATCAGTAAGATACCAAAGCAGACAAATGAGAGTCAGGAGCCACACGTGCTTGTCACTGACCACTATAATGACCCACACAGAGCGACTCTTGTTCGACTTCACTCCCATTCCCAACACCCAGTTCACTTATTTTGAAACAAATGCCAGACATCATATAACTCCACCTCTCAATATTGCATCACACATCTCTAAAAGATAACAACTCTTTTTAAAACTAACCACATCAAGTCCAACAGAGCTTAAAGGTGAAAAAATAAAATACGCTGGGCAAGGTAGCCCATGCCTATAATCCCAGCACTTTGGGAAGCGGAGGAGGGTCAACTGCTTGAGCCCAAGAGTTCAAAACCAGCTAAGGCAACATGGCAAAACCCATCTCTAGTGGAAAAAAAAAAAAAAAAAAAATTAGCCAGGCGTGGTGAGGCATGCCTGTAGTCCCAGCTACTTGGGAAGCTGAGGCAGGAGAATCACTTGAGCCTGGCAGCTAAAGACTGCAGTGAGTCATAAATGGGCCACTGCACTCCAGCCTGGGCAACAGAGCAAGACCCTATCCAAAAAAACAAAGTAAAATAAATAAACTAACCATAATGGCAATATCACCTAAAAATTCACAATTATTTAATATCATCAGATACCTAATCAAGATTCCTATTTATCTGCTTGTTTGGTATATCAAATAATTTAACTTAAGACACACTTCTCTCTCTGTAGAATAAGGTGTGTTGTTTCATTCTGATCCACTATGAAAGGAAAGTGAAACCACTGATAACACCCTTGAACAGTAATGCTTAGGGCTTTCCACAATGCTGCCAATTCTTTTTCTACCTTTAAGTATGTTTATTAAGTAGGTTTTCATAGATGTTATTTATCAAATTGAGAGAGATTCCTCTATTCTTAGATTTTTTGTTTTTGCTTTTTTTTTTTTAGATGGAGTCTTGTTCTGTCACCCAGGCTAGAGTGCAATGGCACAATCTTGGCTCACTGCAACCTCTGCCTCCCAAATTCAAGTGATTCTATTACCTCAGCTTCCTGAGTAGCTGGGATTACAGGTGTATGCTACCATGCCCAGCTAATTTTTGTATTTTTAGTAGAGATGGGGTTTCACCATCTTGGCCAGGCTGGTCTCGAACTCCTGACCTCATGATCCACGCACCTCGGCCTCCCAAAGTGCTGGGATTACAGGCGTGAGCCACCACGCCCGGCCAAATTTGAGATTTTTATCATGAATAAATAGTATCTTACGAAATGCTATTTCTGCATTGATTGATATGATCAGGTGCCTTCTTTTCTTTCTTCGCCTGTTGACTGGTGAATTACATTCTGTTGAATGCTGAAACAGCCTTACGTATGTGGACTAGATCCTATGTGGTCATGATGTATAATTCTTTTTATACATCGTCTGATTTGATTTTGTTGAGGACTTTTTAAATGTTTTATTGAGATTTCCGTTAAAATCTTTTGTCAATATATTTCAATTCACTTTTCTTTTCAAAATTCTGAAAATTCTACTGGCATGAATATACCCAGTTTTGTTTATTGAACATCAAATATTACACATATTTCAGAGCACGGGCCAGGGACCCTGGGCTCCCTTTTGCTGACCACTGAGGCTGATCTTCTAGTAGATTCAGCTACATAAAAGGTAAGAGTGAGCAACAGTCACAAGGCTATTTTTGAAAAATCAGGGTGTGATGATCACAAATGTGCTTTTAAAAATTACGATTAAAAAAAGCAGGTGGAATGAATGTTTCTGCTGTTAAACCTGGCTTAAATTTATCATCCCCAAAGCAGAAGGACAAATAATTGAAGATGTGCAGTTAAAGTGGCAGGACCTCCTAAAGCAAAGTTCACAACTTTTTCAGATCACAGGCTCTTTGCTCTGTCGCCCAGGCTGCAGCCTCTAACTCCTGGACTCCAGGAATCCTTCTGCCTCAGCCTCCTGAGTAGCTGGGGAGCTACCAAGTCCAGCTAGTTTTTTAAATTTTTTGTAGAAAAGGGGGTCTCACTATATTGTCCAGGCTGGTCTCAAACTCCTGGGCTCAAGCAATCCTCCTGCCTTGGCCTCCCAAAGAGCTAGGTTTACAGGAGTGAGCCACCATGCCCGGCCCAAACCCTTTTTTTATTTTTGAGACTGAGTCTCACTCTTATCACCCAGGCTGGAGTACAGTAGCACGATCTCGGCTCACTGCAATTCCACCTCCTGGGTTCAAGTGATGCTCCTGCCTTAGCCTCCCAAGTAGCTGGGATTATAGACACCCACTACCACACCTGGCTAATTTTTGTATTTTTAGTAGAGACAGCGTTTCACCATGTTCGCCCAGCCCCAAACCCTTTTTAATTTAATGTTAAGATTTCTGGCTGGGCGCAGTAGCTTATGCCTATAATCCCAACATTTTGGAAGGCCAAGGTGGGTGGATCACCTGAGGTCAGAAGTTCAAGATCAGCCTGACCAATATGAAGAAACCACATCTCTATTAATACAAAAATTAGTCAGGCGTGATGGTATGCACCTGTAATCCCAGCTACTCGAGAGGCTAAGGCAGGAGAATCATTTGAACCTGGGAGGTGGAGGATGCAGTGAGCTGAGATCGTGCCACTGCACTCCAGCCTGGGCAACAGAGCAAAACTCCATTTCCGGAGCAGAGGGGTGGGGGACGAACAGGCCAGGCACCAACTTAAAACATAAGCAGAAAGTGTAACAGTAATGCCTGCATTCTACATCAACTTCCATCCTGAGCTTCATAAACAATTCTCACACGCCCTGGCTGACAGCCTCTCTTTAATGTCACAGGTGTGATGTGACAGCCACTCTAGCAGGGAGCCTCATGTCCACCTACAGCAGTGAGACTGCTAGCAGCGAAAGCTTTAGCACAATCCTTCCAGAAGTTTCAAGCTGACAGGTGAGATGTGCAGGAAGGGCCACCCTTAAACATTTAGGAAATAAGGGGTCTCCCTCAAGATTGGGCTGTAACCTTGGGAGAGTCCAGGTGGAAGTGCTCCTGGGGTCACGGGATTCCTCTCGGGTCCTGGTAATTAATACCCTACAGTCATCCTGTTCCCCGTACCAGGGACAGATTCCTGCCATGGTGCTGGAAGCCATGCCCTTGGATACAGTATCCCTGGAAACAGAGCATGCACTTGGCCTGAATCCCAGAATACCCCAGAGAGCATGCATGAAGACAGGCCCCTGAAACAAGAGCACGTTTGCAGGTCAAAATCCCCAAGGAGCTTCGGGGTCCTGGACCAAGATGGATGGGCACAGGGGTGGGTTCAAGGGCTCTGTTAGGTTTTCTCAAGCTCCGTACCCTCAGGAGCAGCTATTCACATGTGAATGCTAAGTAGTCCTATTCCAGAGCTAAGTTTTGTGGAACAGAGTGAGAAGGGGTCAGATGAAGAGACAGAAGTGGACAGAGTTGCTCATTCCAAGGTTTATCTCTAGAGTAAGCGAAGGTGGGAAACTGGAGAAACCTCGATTAAACACGGATCCCTTTTCTTCCTTATGAGATAGAGTCTTGCTCTGTCACCCAGGCTGGAGTGCACTGGCGTGATTTCGGCTCACTGCAACCTCTGCCTCCCGGGTTCAAGCAGTTCTCTGGCCTCAGCCTCCCTAGTAGGTGGGACTACAGTCACGCACCACAACACCCAGCCAATTTTTGTATTTTCAGTAGAGACGGGGTTTTACCATGTTGGCCAGGTTTGTCTCGAACTCCTGATGTCAGGTGATCCACCAGCCTCAGCCTCCCAAAGTGCTCGGATTACAGGAGTGAGCCACTGCGCCTGGCCTCATATATGGATCCTAACAGATGAGGGGAGATGAAACCTCAGATAGAAAAGAGCATGCCCCCATTCATCCACGGCAGCTGTGGGCTGTAACAGGGTGCCAGGCAGGATCTTCTAGACATCCCTGTTAAGCTGTACCTGCTGGGCCCCAGCTTTGAATCTCAGACAATCAGTCTGACCTGGGGCTTACAGATTTGCTATGGAACATTTCAATGCACTCCCCAACAGAGAACAACAGCATCATAGAAGGTTCATGAATGGAGGCCATTCGAAAGCTTTCTTGTAAGCAAAGAAGGGAGGTTATCAGCCTTTCTGGGCAATTTCCACTTTGACTCTGAGATACTTTTTGCCCTCTGTATACCTCGCCTCAGCTTTGCTCTTCTAGGAGATTTTACTTGCAAGAGGCACCAGTTATGGTCAGCTCCTAGCTTGTGTTTTAGCACAAGCCTACCTGAAGCAAAATCATCTCAAAACCTCTGAAATGTAATGTACAGAATTTCCCACAGGCAAAGCAATGTAAACTGGGAACATCTTCAGTGGTACCCACTGCCTTTCTGTCTGTGCTGCTACCAGCTTCCTAGAGCCTCCCCTAGTGGTCCAGGCTTTCCAACAGATACCTTTCCCCCACCAGAACTCACTTTCATCCCCATCAGGTCAGAATGCTCCTGACATCGGGTCAGAAACTTCCCGTTTCTTCACAGCCCCACTAACACGAGCCACTTAGTCCAAGAAACTAATTTGAGGAGGGTGCCAATGATCAGTAATGACTTATGGCACTCACACTTTGTAAAGAACTTCAGCGATTTAATATAAGTCGGATGCGGTGGCTCACACCTGTAATCCCAGTATTTTGGGAGGCTGAGGTGGGTGGATCACGAAGTCAGGAGTTTGAAACCAGCCTGATCAACATGATGAAATCTTGTATCTACAAAAATACAAAAATTAGCCGCGCGTGGTGTGCACACCTGTAATCCCAGCTACTCAGGAGGCTGACGCAGGAAAATCACTTGAACCCAGGAGGCGGAGGTTGCAGTGAGCTGAGATAGTGCCACTGCACTCTAGCCTAGGCAAGAAAGCGAGACTGTCTCAAAATCAAAAGCAGAGTAAGTAACACAGGCACCCTGCCAGCTGGTGGAAGAACACATTTTCAAAACAGAGCCCTAGTCGGGCACAGTGGCTCACGCCTGTAATCCCAATACTTTGGGAGGCCGAGGCAGGTGGATGGCGAGGTCAAGTGATCGAGACCTTCCTGGCCAACATGGTGACACTCTGTCTCTACTAAAAATACCAAAAAAAAGAAAAATTAGCTGGGCATAGTGGTGTATGCTTATAGTGCCAGCTACTGGGGAGGCTGACACAGAGGTTGCAATGAACAGAGATAGATCACGCCACTGCGCTCCAGCCTGGTGACAGAGCAAGACTCTATCCCCCGCCCCCACCTCAAAAAAAAAAATACAGAGCCCTGAGCTTCCTTCCCTCAAATCATACCTTACACGTGTCCAGTCACGTTCATCAATAAGCCAGCCAAGCAAATTGTCCAGGGTATGTACACTCTGATGCAGTTTTTCCACAGAATTAAATACACAGCACCAGGGAACAAATCCACTGCCAAATGACCTTCAGAACATTTCCAATTGTTGACCTGTATACTTTCATTTATCAATTAACTTTTTTTTTTTTTTTGAGATTGAGTCTCCCTCTGTCACCTAGGCTGAAGTGCAGTGATGCAATCTCAGCTCACTGCAACTTCCTCCTCCCAGATTCAAGCAATTCTCCTGCCTCAGCCTCCCAAGTAGCTGAGACCACAGGTGTGAATCACCACACCCAGCTAATTTCTGTATTTTTAGTAGAGACGGGGTTTTGCCATGTTGGCCAAGCTTATCTCAGACTCCTGGCCTCAAGTGACCTACCTGCCTCAGCCTCCCAAAAGTGGTGGGATTACAGGTGTGAGCCACCTTATTTTTGTATGTTTAGTAGAGATGGGGTTTCACCATGTCAGGCTGGTCTTGAACTCCTGACCTCAAGTGATCCACCTGCCTTGGCCTCCCAAAGTGCTGGGATTACAGGCATGAGCCAGTGTCTGGCCTTCAATTAACTCCTACAATGCAAGCCAGGCAGGAATCTGGCTACTCAACAAGGGACATGCCGTGATTTCCTTCAATTTCCCATTTTGAAATGTTATCAGAAAATACAGGCTAGATTTGGCCTTTTCTTTCTTCGTTATCATTATCACATTTGTCTTGAATTAAAATAGGATAGGGCACTGTCTTGAATCATAACATAACAGACCAGAGGTAATTTCCACATTCTGTAGGTGTTTTTTGTCTCCTGACCTTCACATACAATGGAAAACTGTATCATATATAGTTCAAAGAAGTCCACACAGTATTCAAGGCCTGGTGACATTCATTATCAATGCCAGGTTCTTAACAGCTGTTACCCAAAATACTGTCACAAACTGACTAGGATTGTCTAATAAATCCAAGAAGGCTGATCAGGAAAATAAATAAATAAAGATTCTGTCTTTGCTCCCTGTTTTTTGCTCTTTTATTACTTACATTCCTAAAATACTAACAATAGCAAGAGTAATGCTTTTACACAGAGTTCTTACTTCATTTATAAAACTAATGTTAACATTTTTAGAGCAACACAGAAAACAAAACGGCTCCATCGTTTTCTGCCACTGAGTCACTCTAGAAGCATATTTATTTTTATCAGAAAGGGCAGAACCAATACAAGGATAAGAGAACTACAGTCCAAGATTGGGAAAGACATGAAGGAAAAAGAAAAGAATGTACTTTCCTTAAGTTATTTTAAGGAAATAAAGGACACTGGCCAGATGCGGTGGCTCATGTCTGCAATCCCAGCACTCTGGGGAGGCCAAGGCAGGAGGATCACTTGAGGCCAGGAGTTAGAGACCAGCCTGGGCAACATGGGGAGACCCTGCCTGTCTCTACACAAAAATTTAAAATTAGCCAGGCGTGGTGGTGCATGCCTGTGGTCCTCGCTACTTGGGAGGCTGAGGCAGGAGAACTGCATTAGCCCAGGAGGTTGAGGCTGCAGTGAGCAATGACTGCACTACTGCCCTCCAGCCTGGGGAACAGAACAAGACCATGTCGCAAAAAAAAAAAACAATCTGAGGTCAGGCACGGTGGCTCACACCTGTAATCTCAGCACTTTGGGAGGCCAAGACGGGTGATGACTTGAGGTCAGGAGTTCAAGACCAGTCGGCCAACATGGTGAAATCCCATCTCTACTAAACATACAAAAATTAGCCAGGCATAGTGGCAGGCGCCTGTAATCCCAGCTACTCGGAGGGGGTGCTGAAGCAGGAGAGTCGCTAGAACCTGGGAGGTGGAGGTTGCAGTGAGCTGAGATTGTGCCACTGCACTCCAGCCTGGGCAGGAGAGCAAGACTGGGAAAAAAAAAAATCATTTGATGAGGCATCTCCTAATTTCCCTGTGACTGAGGACAAGATGGTAAAATGGAAACTGGATGAAAATAAAGACAGGTGAATTTACAATAGGTTTAATGGCCACCCAAAAGGTCACTGAATAATAAACCCGTGGGAACTTGAAATAGCCTCTGGCGACCTTTCAAAGGCGCCATACTTGATTGGCTCTCTTCAACCATTACATCAAATTTGAGAATAACACGAAGCCAGAATAAACAGATGGAATGTGAAGTCAGGATTCAAAACTGCTTGACAGAGCAGAATGGAGAGTCAGATACAGCAAGACGAAATGCAACAGCGATAAATGCAGAAACTCACACTAGAACACAACATCAAGGTTGACGATGAGAAGCATGATTAAACACTGGCGCGTGGTAGGGGGACTTGGGGTTAGAGTTAAATAAAATTCAGTGTGACAAGGCTGCTGAAAGGCTCAGACAAGGGAATGCTAGCCCATGCTACTCCAAGGCTGTCCTTAGATAAGGAATTCTGTTAAAACCCTGGCCCCATCTGAAAGGCACCCAAGGAGAAAGAAATCAAGCTGGACTCAGGAGGCTCAGACAGGAGGACCTTTGAACCCAGGAGTCTGAGTCCTGACTGGGCAATACAGTAAGACCCTGTTGGAAATAAAGAAAAGCGGGGAGAGGGAAAGGGAATGGGAGAGACATGGAGGGAGGGAGAGTGAGAGAGAGGGAGGGGGAGAGGCAGAGGGAGGGAGAGGGAGGAGGGAGGGAGAGAGAGGGAGGGGGAGAGGGAAGTAAGGAGGGAGAGAAAAAGGGAGAGGGAGGGAGGGAGAGAGGAGAAAAAGAAAA
The DNA here is from genome assembly GCA_963574635.1 of Cheracebus regulus. NCBI lineage: Eukaryota > Metazoa > Chordata > Mammalia > Primates > Pitheciidae > Cheracebus > Cheracebus regulus. The sequence continues at coordinate 58,883 of CAUYQU010068626.1, read as the reverse complement.
TGAATCAGGCTGGGCATGGTGGCTCATGCCTGTAACTCTATCCCTTTGGAGGCCACGGTGTGGAGGATCACTTGAGCCAGTAGTTCAAGACCAGCCCGGACAACATGATGAGACCCCAATCTTTAAAAAAAAAATGTTTCTTTAAAAAGATGGGGTTTCACCATGTTGGCCGGGCTGGTCTTGAACTCCTGACCTCAGATGATCCACCCACCTCGGCCCCCCAGGGTGCTAGGATTACAGGTGTGAGCCACCGTGCCTGGCCCCCAAATTTTTTTTTAAATCAGCCTGGCATGGTGGTGCACATCTGTAGCCCCAGCTACTTGGGAGGCTCAGGCAGGAGGATCACATGAGCCCAGGAGTTGGAGTTGCAGTGAGCTACGATTGTGCTACTGCACTCCAGCCTGGGTGATGAAGCAAAACCCTGCTGAAGAGAAAAGAAGAGGAAGAAGCTTTAAAGGAAGAAGAGAGGAGACGAGAGGAAGAGGAGAGGGAGAGGAAGAGGAAGAGGGAGGAAGGGGGGAGGGGGACATGGGGGAGGAGGGAGGGGAGAGGGGGAGGGAGGAAGGGGAGAGGGGGAGGGGAGGGGGAGAGGGGGAGGGGAGAAGAATGAAAGAAGCTGGTACTGAGAGAGAGGCGAGGACAAGGTAAATTCCTTTTCCTGGTAGAAATGTCAAAATATAGGCCGGGCGTGGTGACTCTCACCTATAATCCCAGCACTTTGGGACCTGAGGCAGGTAAATCACAAGGTCAGGAGATCGAGACCATCCTGGCCAGCATGGTGAAACCCCATCTCTATTAAAAATACGTGGTGGTGTGCCTGTAATCCCAGCTACTCGGGAGGCTGAGGCAGGAGAATCACTTGAACCAGGGAGTCGGAGGTTGCAGTGAGCTGAGATCACACCACTGCACTCCAGCCTGGTGACAGAGGGAGACTCCGTATCAAAAAAAGAAAAAGAAAAAAGAAATGTCAAACTATTTCAGCTACTGATTGGTGGTTCCTCACTCAATTAAAAATAGAAACACTAGGCCTGGTGCAGTGGCTCACACCTGTAATCCCAGCACTTTGGGAGGCTGAGGCAGGCAGATCACGAGGTCAAGAGATCAAGACCATCCTGGCCAACATAGTGAAACTCCATCACTCCTAAAATACAAAATGTAGCTGGGCGTGGTGACACGTGCCTGTAGTCCCAGCTACTGGGAGGCTGAGGCAGAATTCCTTGAACCCAGGAGGTGGAGGTTGCAGTGAGCAGAGATTGCGCCACTGTACTCCAGTCTGGTGCCTGGCGACAGAGCGAGACTCTGTCTCAAAAAAAAAAATAGAAACACTATAAGAATTGGGCAGATCACTTGAGGCCAGGAGTGTGAGATCAGGCTGGCCAACATGGTGAAGCCTCATGTCTACTAAAACTAAAAATCAGCTGGGTGTGGTGGTACATGCCTGCAATCCCAGCTACCTGGGAGGCTGAGGCAGGAAAATCACTTCAACCTGGGTGAGGGTGCAGTGAGCCAAGATGGCACCACTGCACTCCAGCCTGGGCAACAGAGTGAGACTCCAACTCAAAAAAAAGAAAAAAAAAAGAAAGGAAAAAAAAAAACTGTATGACCCAGTAATTCCACTCCTAGGTATAGATCCAAATGAACTGAAAATAGGTATTCAGACACTTACCAATGACTCATCACAGCAGCACTATTCACAACAGCTAACAGGTGGAAACAAGCTAAACCCTGCATCGACAGATGAATGGACAAACAAAATGCGGTCTATCCAAACAACAGAACCATAAAAGGAATGAAGCACTGATATCTACAACATGTATGAGCCTCAAAAACATTATGACACTCAGAAGCATTCAGCTAAGAAGCCAGACAGAAAAGGTCACATATCATGAGATTCCCCCACTTACATGAAATACCCAGAGTAAGTAAATCCATAGAGACAGAAAGCAGATTAGTGGTTGCCAGGTGCTGGGGGTAGAAGGGAGTCAAGAATGCCTGTTTAATGGGTATGAGTTTTCTTTCGGGATGACGAAAACATTTTGGAACTAGATAGAGGTGGGAGCTGCACAATGCTGAACGTTCTAAATGCCACTGAGTTGTGCATTTTCAAATGTGATGCTGGGACTTCCAGTTTCCAGTCCAGCATGTTAAGAGCTTAGAAGTTGCTACTCTGTCCTAACAACAGGTTTTTAAAAAAAAAAAAAAAAAAAAAAAAAGGTAAACAAACAAAAATCAACTCTTCTTAGATCCCTAAGAAAAGTGAGATCACAGGGCAAACTGCTGCCCCCAAAATTGGAGACACATGCTGAGTGCCATGGCTCATACCTGTAATCCCAACCCTTTGGGAGGGCAAGACAAGAGGATTGCTTGAGCCCACAAGTTTGAGACCAGCCTAGGCAACAAAGTGAGACCTCATCTCTACTAAATCAAAATAAATTAGCCACACAGTGGCACCTGCCCATGGTCCCAGCTACTCCAGGGGCTGAGACGGGAGGACCACTTGACCCCAGGAGGTTGAGGATGAAGTGAGCCCTGATCGTGCCACTGTACAGTGGCCTGGGTGACAGAGCAAGACCCTGTCTCAAAAAATAAAATTGGAGGCCAGGCGAGGTGGCTTATGCCTGTAATCCCAACACTTTAGGAGGCGGAGACAGGTGGATCACGAGGTCAGGAATTCAAGACCAGCCTGGCCAACATAGTGAAACCCCATCTCTACTAAAAATACAAAAATTAGCCAGGCATAGTGGCGCACACCTATAGTCACAGCTACTCAGGAAGCTGAGGCAGGAGAATCACTTGAACCTGAGAGGCGGAGGTTGTAGTGAGCTGAAACTGCATCACTGCATTCCAGCCTGGTCAACAGAGTGAAACTCCACCTCAAATAAAAACAAAAACAAAAAACAAAATTGAAGACACAGTCAAATACACAGGGAATTGCAATTTACAGAGCAGAAACCTCCATGGGAACCGGTGCCAGGGTAGGAAAACCTAAGCTGTAACTGACAAACTGCTGGAGTTTAATGTGCAGAACTCTGAGAGTTAAAAATTCCAGGGAGACTCAGTCATTGAGGACTCCTATACTTTTCTGAGTTTAACCTCCAGGAACCCTACCAGGTCCTCACAGTAAGTATCAAAGAAAATCACTTCATACTTCTAGCAGGGTGAAGGGAAAAATAACCACTTGGAAACATGCCAGAGCATTCTGTTCTTAACACCTTAAACATTCAGAAGAATGGAAATTATGCAAGGTCTCCAGCTCTTATACCACAATGGAACTAAACTAAAAATCAACAACAGAAAGATAGCTGAAAAATCCCAAAATACTGTAGGCCAGACATGGTGGCTCATGCCTGTAATCCCAGCACTTTGGGAGACTGAGGAGGGCGGATTGCCTGAGTTCAGGAGTTCAAGACCAGCCTGGGAAACACGGTGAAACTCTGTCTCTATTAAAAAACAAAAAATTAGCCAGGCGTGGTGTCGTGTGCCTGTAATCTCAGCTACTCAGGAGGCTGAGGCAGGAGAATTGCTTGAACACAGGAGGTGGAGGTTGCAGTGAGCCGAGATTGCACCACTGCACTCCAGCCTGGGTGACAAAGCGAGACTCCATCTCCAAAAAGAGAAAACACACACTTGTAAATAACACGTGGATCAAAAAAGAAATCTTGAGAAATTTTAAAATGTTTTGATCTAAATGAAAAAATGTAATTTATCAAAATCTGTGGGATGCAGTGAAAGCAGTGCTTAGTGGGAAATTTAAGCATTTAATACATATATTTAAAAAGAAAGATCTAAAATCAATTATATAAGCTTCAACTTTAGGAAACTAGAAAAAGATCGGCAGATTAAATACAAAGCAAGCAAAAGAAAATGAAATAAAAACTGAAACAAGCCGGGCGCGGTGGCTCACACCTGTAATCCTAGCACTTTGGGAGACCGAGGTGGGTGGATCACCTGAGGTCAGGAGTTCAAGACCAGCCTGGCCATCATGGTGAAACCCCATCTTTAAAAAAAAAACCTGAAACAAAAAATCAATAAAACTGAAAACAGAAACTCAATAGAGAAAACCAACAAAACAGCTTTTTTCTTCTTTTTTCAAAAAAGCTGGTTTTTTGAAAAGATCAGTAAAACTGATAAGCCTCTAGCCAGGTTAACTATGAAAAAAAGAGAGAAGACACAAATTCCTAATTTCAGAAATGAAAGAGGGAACACATTATAGACTCCATGGACATTAAAAAGATAAATAGGCCGGGCACATGTCTCATGCCTGTAATCCCAGCACTTGGGGAGGCCGAGGCAGGCAGATCACAAGGTCAGGAGTTCGAGACCAGCCTGGTCAACACAGTGAAACCCCATCTCTACTAAAAATACATAAAATTAGCTGGGCGTGGTGGTGGGCACCTGTAATCCCAGCTACTCGGGAAGCTGAGGCAGGAGAATCGCTTGAACCTGGGAGGTGGAGGTTGCAGTGAGCTAAGATCGCCATTGCACTCCAGCCTGGGCAACAAGAGCTAAACTCTGTCTCAAAAAAAGAAAAAAATATATTTAGGGGCCAGGTGTAGCTGGGGTCATGCCTATAATCCCAGCACTTTGGGAGGCCGAGGTGAGCGGATCACTTGAGGTCAGGAATTCGAGATCAGGCTGGTCAACATGGTGAAATCTGCCTCTACTAAAAATATAAAACAACTAGCCAGGTGGTGTGGTACTGTTCCTGTAATCCCAGCTACTCAGAGGGCTGAGGCAGGAGAATCACTGGAACCTGGGAGGCGGAGGCTGCAGTGAGCCAAGATCACAACATTGGACTCCAGCCTGGGCAACAGAGCACGACTCAGTCACAACCCAATGACTGAATGAATGACGGAGTGTACGAATCTATATTATATTATGGACAACTCTATGCCTAAAAATTTGATAACCTAGATGAAATTTATCAATTCCTTGGAAGATACAATCTGCCAAAATTCACCCAAGAAAAAAGCAAACAACCTAAACAGACCTGTATCTCTCCGAGAAACCAAATCAACAACCAACAACCTTCGAAAAGAAAAAGTAACAGACCCCGATGGGTTCACTGGTGAATTGTACCAAACATTTAAGGAAGGAATTATACCAATTCTCTACCTCTCTCCCAGAAGCAGAAGCAAAGGGAATACTTCCTAACTCACTCTATGAGGCCAGCATTATTCTATCAAAACCAAAGGTGTTTTAAGAAAATGACATACCAATATCTCTCATAAACATAGATGCAAAAACCCTCCGCAAAACCAAACAAAAAACAGCAAACCCATGTTTACTATAGTGTTCTAAATACTTCATAAAACCTGTTCAATCTCCCCAGCTACCCTATGAGAGGGCTATTATTATCATCCCCATTTTACAGATGAAGAAATTGAGGCCCAGAGAGATTAAAATAAGCTGTCCAAGTTCACACAGCTAATGAGTTGCAGACCTGGAGCCTGAACCTCAACAGTTTAGTTCAGAGTTCATGTTCATAACTGGTCCACTAGGCTCTTGCAGTGCCAAAATTTAGGCAGAACTAAGACCCAGGGCTTTCTGACAAGGAAAGCTTCCCTCCAAAAGAGAAGCTCTCTGATTAGAAGAATTCCAGCAGGGCCTGGCTTCCCAAGGTCAGGCCACATTGTGAAGAGGAATCTTCCATCAAAAGCTGCCCTAGCCAGACCGTTTCTAAAGCTCTTGTCAACTCTGCAACTGTGATTTCAGCAGAGTGTGCAAATTTCTGAGATGTTCACATTACAAAGTGCTACAAAATTTCAAATAATGTGACTTTAATAGGATGTACATCCATCCAGATGTTTTCCACTCCACTCTAATTTCATAATCTACTTTCCTGACTCAACTGCACACGGAGAGGTACAGACACCCAAATGTATGCTTTCTGAATATTCTCTATTACAGGGAAACAGGGTTAAAGACACTCCAGGCTGGACCCCCACTGTTCATTCCTCTTTCCCTATTCCCAACCACGAAGGTATCACACTGATGACAGTAACGACTTCAATTGTTTCCTCTTTGGTAAAATGGGCTGACTGGGCTAAATGATTTCTGAAGTCCCTTCCATTTCTAGAATTCTAGTCATCTAATTCAGGAGCTGATATTCTTAGATTTTTTAATTTTAAAAAATACTTAACATTTTCTTTTTTGAGACAGAGTCTCGCTCTGTTCCCCAGGCTGGAGTGCAGTGGCCCAATCTCAGCTCACTGCAACCTCACCTCCCAGATTCAAGCAATTCTCCTGCCTCAGCCTCCTGAGTAGCTGGGATTACAGGCGCACACCACCACACCTGACTAATTTTTTGTATTTTTAATACAGACGGGATTTCACCGTGTTAGTCAGGATGGTCTCAATCTCCTCATGATCTGCCCACCTCAGCCTTACAAAGTGCTGGGATACCTTTTGTTTTGTTTTGAGGCCAAGTCTCGCTTTGTCACCCAGGCTGGAGTGCAGTGGCACAATCAGGGCTCACTGCAGCCTCAACCTCCCCAGCTCAAATGATCCTCCCACCTCAGCATCCCAAGTAACTGGGACCACAGGCACCTGCCACCACGCCCAGCTAATTTTTTAATTTTTTTTAGAGAAGGTCTCACTACATTGTCTAGGCTGGTCTCACTCCTGGCTCAAGTGATTCTCCTGCCTCAGCCTCCCAAAGTGCAGGGATTACAGGCATGAGCCACCATGCTTGGCTAAAAGTACTTAACATTCTAATGCAAAAAATAATATACAAGTAAGCAGAGCTTATTTAAGTGGGAAGGCACGCTGCCAGATTTTAAAAGCAAAGGATTCTATCATAAAAGGGTGGAAAGGATTAGATAACCTCTCAAGGGGAAACTGGATTTATGGGATGTAGTCTAGGCAAAAACCCAATCATTAGTAATCAAGTATAATACCAAAACAAACTGCCCAGAACAGCAGCTCTCAACCTCTCCCACCACAGCAAACCCAGCCCAGGTACACAGGCCCATGCACAGCTATTCCATGGGTAAAACCAGATTCTGAGAAAACCCCGTAAGATTTTTTTTTTTTCATAAAAATAAAGCAAAGAGTAGCACAGAGGTCTTTTATTGTGGTAGTTATAGAAACTGTTTTGCTGGGCATGGTGGCACACCAGGTCAGGAGTCCAAGACCGGCCTGGCCAAGATGGTAAAACCCTGTATCTACTAAAAATACAAAAAAAAAATAGCCCGGCATGGTGGCAGACACCTGTAATCCCAGCTACTCAGGAGGCTGAGGCAGAGAACTGCTTGAACCTAGAAGGCATAGGTTTCAGTGAGCAGAGACTGTGCCACTGCACTCCAACTTGGGCAACAGAGACTCCATCTCAAAAAAATAAATAAATATAGATAAAAAGTGTTTTACAGCTGGGTGCAACAGCTCCTGCCTGTAATCCCAGCACTTTGGGAGGCCAACGTGGGCAGATCACTTGAAGTCAGGAGTTCAAGACCAGCCTGGCCAACATGGTGAAACCCCTTCTCTACTAAAAGCACAAAAATTAGCCAGGCATGGTGGCATATGTCTGTAATCCCAGCTACTAAGGCACCGAAGCACAAGGATTGCCCGAACCCAGGAGGTGGAAGCTGCAGTGAGCGAGATCACGCCACTGCACTCCAGCCTGGGTGACAGAGCCAGACTCCAGCTTAAAAAAAGTAGATAAATATAAAAAATATAAAAATAGAAAGTGCTTTACAATGACATCAGTTATTTAAAGGTCTCAAAAAGGCCATCTTGTGAGGAAAAACAAAAGTGGTAATCTTTTTCAACTACTAAACCTTTTTTGTTAAAGCCTTGATCTTTTTTTAGATCTCATGAAAATATTAATATGGTAAAAAGGATATATTTCTAAAGAATAAGCCCGAATAAACCTGATTTTAGTGTTTACTTATATTTTTGTACCTATTCTTACCTTTCCCTTATTGAAAAAAATGTATCATATAATAAAATTAAAAAGAGAGCCAGGGTAATAATCCACAAGCACACAGACCCTGACTGCACATGTGAATGGCACTACCTGTCCACCTGTCCACCTGTCCCTGGGAGCAACAACAGGTGCTCTATGTTATGGGCAATTCCAGGCCTGGAGCCAGAACTCCAACCAGCTTCCCCACTCAAGAAAGCAAGGAGTGGCTGGGTGCCCTGGCTGACGCCAATAATCCCAGCACTTTGGGAGCCCAAGACGGGTGGATCACTTGAGCCCAGGATTTTGAGACCAGCCTGGGCAACATGGTGAAACCCCGTCTCCACAAAAAATACCAAAAAATCATGAAGGCATGGTGGCTGTAGTCCCAGCTATTCAGGAGATTGAAGTGAAAGGTCACCTGAGTTTGGGAAGTCAAGGCTGCCGTGAGCCGAGATGATGCCACTGCATTACAGCCTGGGCGATGGGAGTGAGACCCTGTTTTAAAAAAAGAAAGAGGCCGGGCGTGGTGGCCCTCGCCTGTAATCCCAGCACTGTGGGAGGCTGAAGCCAATGGATCACGAGGTCAGGAGTTCAAGAACAGCCTGGCTCACACACCTGTCTCTACTAAAAATACAAAATTAGCCAGGCGTGGTAGTGCACACCTGTAACCCTAGCTACTGAGGAGGCTGGGGCAAGAGAATCACTTGAACCTGGGAGTCAGAGGTTGCAATGAGCTGAGATCGCGTCACTGCACCCCAGCCTGGGCGACAGAGACTCCTCTCAGAAGAGAAAAGAAACCAAACCAAGGGGCAATGTAAACTATGAAGAGACATGATTCTAGGAAAAAGCTGAATTAACTCTCATTTCCTTTTTTTTTTTTTTTGAGACGGAGTCTTGCTATGTCACCCAGGGTGGAGTGCAGTGGTACGATCTCGGCTCCCCACAACCTCCGCCTCCCAGGTTCAAGTGATTCTCCTGCCTCAGCCTCCTGAGTAGCTGGGATTACAGACATGCACAACCGCACTCAGCTAATTTTTGTATTTTTAGTAGAGAAAGGGTTTCACCATGTTGGCCAGGCTGGTCTTGAACTCCTGACCTTGTGATCCACCCACCTCGGCCTCCCAAAGTATTGGGATTACAGGGGTGAGCCACCCCGCCCAGCCTCTCACTTCCTTTTTAAGTAAGTAAATCGCTAGTAAGCTTTGCTTTATTATTTCAACTATTTTAGAAGCAAAGTACTGGTGGCATGTCCCCCAGTTGTATTTTGACATCAACCACTGCCCTGAAGCAGCAGTTATCAGAGCATGAGCATGATCTAAGGACTCCTGGGTGGGGGGGGATCCCCAAAGCCCTCTCTTTCCCAACTATTATCTGTGTGAAGCCGAATTTTCTTCATCTTCATCTTCAATTTGGGTTCCAACTTGAACTCCAAACAGATCAATGAGTTCCCTTTCCGAATCAGAAATGGCTTAGGTCCCAGGAAACAATGTATCAAGACAAAGCTGGGTTGAGGCAGTTTGCAAATGGTCACTAGCAATTCCCAGGAGCAGAGGTGGTCAGGAATTTCAGCAAGGGGCGAGTTTGGTTTACCCAGGCCAGGGGATACACTGAGTGAAAGGGTAACACGTGCCTGAGCTCTCAGGAAAAAGACCTCAATCTGACCAGAACTAGGCACGGACTCACACTGGTTGGCCACTGCTGTGGGGTACTCAGATGTCAGGGTTCCATACTGCTCTCTGCACCAGCTTGCCTCAGTTTACCTGTCTGTACTTGGACTTCCAAATGATACAACAGTACAGCCAGGACTCTACCCTGAGCCAAGGCTACTGTCCCAAATCCTCAGCTGGTCTCCTGCCCCACTGGGCTGTTTCTAGATACAACAGAAACTTCAGGAAACCCTTTTCCCGTTCTCCCTCAGGCCTAAACAACAACCAAATCTGGCCCAAGGGGCCCGTGTTTGTTTTCCCTTTGTCTCTGGCTTCACTCTGTCCACCAGAGTGAAAACCTCACATGCAGAAAACACCCACAGCCCAAGCTGAGGGGAAACAATGGCCCTCCAGGCTCTGCCCTGATTCTCTGCCAGGACATAGACCTCTGGCCTTATGCTGTCACTGTCTGCTGGCCCCAGACGCCTCCCAGAGCCATCCCTGAGAAGACCCAGGATGTCAGTGACAGGCTGTCAGACGCATACCACCCAGGCTCCAGGAGCCACTCTGAAGCGCGCACCAGCACGGATCTCCCTTCCTCGCCTGATGGTCTGTCCTCTTCCTGGGTCAGCAGCCAGCCCTGAATAATTCACTCCTTCCATCTCCGCAGCCAGACTTCTGTGCAAACCACTCTGCACCAATAACATTACTGGCCTCAATCACCAACCCACCTTCCTCTTCTCAGTCTTCGCTTGCATTCACTTCTCTAAAATCTAAACTGGGCCAGGCAGGGTGGCTCACACGTGTAATTCCAGCACTTTGGGAGACTAAGGAGGGCGGATTACTTGCATTCAGCAGTTTGAGACCCGCCTGACCAACACTGCAAAACCCCATCTCTACTAAAAATACAAAAATCAGTCGGGCATGGTGGACGGTGCCTATAATCTCACCTACTCGGGAGGTTGAGGCAAAAGAATTATTCAAAACAGGGGTGGGGGGAGGTTACCGTGAGCCAAGATAGTGCCACTTCGCTCCAGCCTGAGGGAAAAAGCAAAATACAAAAATTAGCCAGGAGTGGTGATGCATGCCTGTAATCCCAGCTACTCAAGGGGCTGAGGCAGGAGAATTGCTTGAACCTGGGAGATGGAGGCTGCAGTGAGCCTAGATCACGCCACTGCACTCCAGCCTGGGCAAGAGAGTCAGAAGAGGAGAGGAGAAGGGAAAGGGGAAAGGGGAAAAAGGGGGAAAAGGGGGAAACAGGGGAAAAGGGGGAAACGGGGAAAAAGGGGAAAAAGGGGAAAGGGGAAAGTGGAAAGGGGAAAGAGGAAAAGGGAAAATGGAAAAAGGAAAAGGGAAAAAGGAAAAGGGAGAAAGGAAAAAGGAAAGGGGAAAGGAAAGGAAAGGAAAGAGGAAAGGAAGAAGAAAGGAAGAAAGAAAGAAAGGCTGGCCACAGTGGCTCACGCCTGTAATGCTGGCACTTTGGAAGGCTGAGGTGGGTGGATTACCTGAGGTCAGGAGTTCGAGACCAGCCTGGTCAACACAGTGAAACTCCATCTCTATTAAAAATACAAAAATTAGCCAGGCGTGGCAGTGTACACCTGTAATTCCAGCTACTTGGGAATTCCAGCTACTAAGGAGGCTGAGGCAGGAGAATCATCTGAACCCAGGAGGTGGAGGTTGCAGTGAGCCAAGATCGCACCACTGCACTCCAACCTGGCGACAGAGTGAGACTCCATCTCAAAAAAACAAAAAATAAGTAAATAAAATTAAAAATAAATAAATAGCTGGGCACAGTGGCTCATGCCTATAATCTCAGCACTTTGGGAGGCCGAGGTGGGTGCATCACCTGAGGTCAGGAGTTTGAGACTAGCCTGGCCAACATGGTGAAACCCCATCTCTATTCAAAATACAAAAATATAGCCAGGCATTGTGGTGGGCACCGGTAATCCCAGCTACTCGGGAGGCTGAGGCAGGAGAATCGCTTGAACCCGGGAGGCAGAGGTTACAGTGAGTTGAGATTGTGCCATTGCACTCAAGCCTGGGCAACAGAGTGAGACTCCAACAAAAAAAAAAAAAAAAAAAGGTAAAAAACAAATAGGCCAGGCTCGGTGGCTCATACCTGTAATCCCAGCACTTTGGGAGACTGAGGTGGGTGGATCACAAGGTCAAGAGTTCAAGACTCAGCCTGGCCAAGATGGTGAAACCCTGTCTCTACTAAAATTAGAGAAATAGTGCATGGTGGTGGGCACTTACAATCCCAGCTACTTGAGAGACTGCAGCAGAGAACTGCTTGAATCCATGAGGCGGAGGTTGCAGTGAGTCAAGATCACGCCGCTGCACTCCAGCCTGGGCGACAGGGCGACATTCCGTCTCAAAATAAATAAATAATTGAAACTGTTGACCACATCTACTGGGAATGCTTCATTCCACACACCTCTGGATCCCCTCTCCTCTCTGTTCTCTGATCAACTCTCTTGCTCCTGGTACCCCCACAACAATTTATGATATACTTTATATGCAACAAGAAAAATGCAATCAACACAATCTGTTCAGATCCACTGCCATTCGCATTACTCTAAGTAGTGGTAAAAAGCCCAAACCTTGTAAGAACACCCAGAAAAAACTTACAAAAATACAGGGTTAATAAACTTTACCAATTGAATCTGCAAATATATATTAATCACTGGCATTAATGACCTCTGTAAAACATTATTTCATTCAAACAAATGTTAATGTCATAGTTTTTATTAAAGTCACCAGAAGGGAGGGAAAGGCTGTGTTATGAAACTATCCCAGGGGTGCATGCTCCAGTTTAGAAGAGGCTTTAAAATGTCAGATTTCATACAAACAAAGCATTTAAGCCAATATTTATTTTCTATTCAAGGCTTTGAATGTTTAGAAGACACGAATTCGCTGCTTCCTAGCTAAACAAGAGGTGGCTCTCATACCCTTGGGCATGGACTTTTTAAAACGTTGCCAAATGAAAATGTTTTCTACAGGAATCATGAGCAGATATCAATGGATATTTACAGACTGCTCAGAAGCAAGCTCTGACCTTGCCAATTTAGGGCTTTATAATCAATCAGGATTATCAGGGTCCCCTACCAGTCACATGGCACTAGTTAACTCTGGGGCTCAAAAAATGCAAAACGACTGACTGTAGCCCACCTGTTACTCCCCACCCCCACTGTTCCTTTAATAATTTTAGCCCAGAGTGAGCTTCCCATCCCAGAACCCCAATAAGAAGTATGTGGCAGCATATCAGAGGAAAAGTCATGTTTTTTTCTTTTTCACTTCTTTGGTTAGACATGAATGATCATCTTTTAAAAAAATTAATAGAAATGGGGTCTCACTATTTTGCTCAGACTGGTCTGGAACTCCTGGGCTCAGTCAATCCTCCCACCTCATCCTCCCGAAGTGCTGAGATGACAGGCATGAGCTACCACACTGGCCAAATAATTGTCTCTGAGCCATCCGTTTTGTTCTGATTCTCCTATGACGAGAACTTCTGTTGAATCTGCCATTTTTCAAGTCTACCTTGATCTGTACTTTCTCTGAGTCACTGTGTAAGACAAAGGAAGACCACTTTAATTGCACCACTGCACTCCAGCCTGGGGGAAAGAGCGAGACTTCATCTCAAAAAAAAAAAAAAAAAAAAAAAAAGGGCCAAGTGTGGTGGTTCACACCTGTAATCCCAGCACTTTGGAACGCCGAGGGGGTTGGATCACGAGGTCAGGAGTTTGAGATCAGCCTGGATAACACAGTGAAACTCCATTTCTACTAAAAATACCAAAAAAAATTAGCTGAGTGTGGTGACCCGAACCTGGAGTCCCAGCTACTCGGGAGGCTGAAGCAGAAGAATCACTTGAACCTGGAAGGTAGAGGTTGCAGTGAGGCAAGATCGTGCCACTGCACTCCAGCCTAGGCAACAGCAAGACTCCGTCTCAAAAAAAAAAACACCTTTTTCTGAATCTACTCCTTTTTTTTTAAGCAGCTTTATTGAGATATAATTCACATACCACACAATTCAACCTTTTAAGGTATGCAATTCAGTGATTTTAGTATATTCCCAAAGTTGTGCAACCATTACCACTGTCTAATTTCAGAATTTTCATCACCCGTAAAAGAAACCTCACCCAGCCGGGCGCGGTGGCTCACGCCTGTAATCCTAGCACTTTGGGAGGCTGAGGTGGGTGGGTCACCTGAGGTCAGGAGTTCAAGACCAGCCTGGCCATCATGGTGAAACCCCATCTTTAAAAAAAAAAAAGAAAGAAAGAAACCCCACCCATACCTGTTACCTCTCACTCTCCATCTCCCTCTTCCTCCATTCCTTGGCAGCCACTAGTTTGCCTTCTGTCTATGGATTTGCTTATTTTGTACATTTCATATCAATGGAATCATGGTATGTGGCCTTTTGTGACTAGCTTACTTTGCTTAGTATGATGTCTTCAAGGTTCATCCATGTTGTAACAGGTATCAGAACATCGTTTCTTTACATAGGTAAATGATATACCCTTGTACGGATAAACCACATACTGTTTATCCATTTACTCATTGGTGGAGATCTGGGTTATTTCCACTTTGCAGCTATTTTGGAAAATATTACTGTGAACATTTTTGTACAGGAATTTGTGTGGACATATGTTTTCATTTCTCTTAGGTATATACCAAGTGGAATTGTTGAGTCTTAACGGTAACTCTTGGATTTAACTTTCCAATTTTTAAAATTTTTTTGAGATGGAGTCTCACTCTGTTGCCCAGGCTGGAGTGCAGTGGTGCGATCTTGGCTCACTGCAGCCTCCACATCCTGGGTTCAAGTGATTCTCCTGCCTCAGCCTCCCGAGTAGGTAGGATTTTAGGCGCCGGCCACCATGCCTGGCTACTTTTTGTATTTTGAGTTGAAACGGGGTTTCACCATGTTGGCCAGGCTGGTTTCCAACTCCCGACCTCAAGTGATCCACCCGCCTCGGCCTCCCAAAGTGCTGGGATTACAGGCGTGAGCACTATGCCCGGCCTGGGTTTAACATTTTGAGGAACTACTGGTTGGTTGTACAAAGTGGCTGCATCATCCTACATCCACCTGACCTCCATAATCACTCATAGGAGCATCTTTCTAATCAAATATACATTTCACAGTTTTCTAGTTTATTAGAATTTCTTTGAGACGGAGTCTAGCTCTGTCACCAAGGCTGGAGTACAGTGGTATGATCTTGGCTCACTGCAAGCTTCACCTCCCGGGTTCAAGCAATTTTCCTGCCTCAGCCTCCCAAGTAGCTGGGATTACAGGCACCCACCACCATGCCCAGCTAATTTTTGTATTTTTAGTAGAGGCAGGGTTTCACTGTGTTGGCCAGGCTGGTCTCGAACTCCTGACCTTGTGATCTGCCCCCCTCAGCCCCCCAAAGTGCTGGGATTACAGGTGTGAGCCACTGTACCCAGCCTATTTAATAAATTCTAATAGAATTTTAAGTTGCTGAATTTTTCCTAGTCTAGGTGCAAACTGGCACTTCATCCAACCAATTCTTTCCTTTGCCATTGTCTCTCATATAATTTCTACCCAGGACTTTAGACTTAGAGTTGAAAGAAACTTTGAAAGTTCTTTCCTCTATACTTTAAATAGCCTTCTCTATAAAACAGACGTTTCCTCATGTGTCCCTGTGTGCTGATCATGCAGCCTCTGTTTGAACTCTACTGGTCTGGGGCTCCTGCTAGCTCACAGAGCAACCCTTTTCTTAAACAAACTGAGCCTTTCGTCAGCTTGCCTTAGGACTCAAGTTTACCACGCCTTCGTATTTTTGCAGGCATCCAGCCCTGCAGTCCTTTGTTTTTACCACCTCACACATTAAGACAGGCTGAGAGCATTTAAGACCTAGGTCTTGATTCCTCTGCATTTCACAGGAATGAGTCTAGCACAG
Source organism: Cheracebus regulus (assembly GCA_963574635.1). Lineage (NCBI taxonomy): Eukaryota > Metazoa > Chordata > Mammalia > Primates > Pitheciidae > Cheracebus > Cheracebus regulus. The sequence continues at coordinate 43,416 of CAUYQU010068626.1, read as the reverse complement.
GACTGCACATGCAGTGTTTGGGGACACCCACCCAGTCACATGCAGAGTCAATGTCCACGTTTCAGGAGCAGGGTTTAATGAAAGGGACTGAAAAAACACGAGAATTCTCAAACTACAACTAGTTTAGAAAATGACTTTTTTTTTTTTTTTTGAGGTAGGATCTTGCTCTGTTGCCCAGGCTGGAGTGTGGTGGCACAATCACAACTCACTACAGCCTCGACCTCCCTGGGCTCAAGCAATCCTCCCACATCCTGAGTAGCTGGGACTAGGCACACACCACCACATCGGCTAATTTTAAAAGTTTTGTAGAGACAAGGTCTTGCTATGTTGCCCAGGCTGTTCTTGAACTCTTAGGCTCAAGCAATCTGCCCTATTTATTTGGCCTTCCGAAGTGCTGGGATTACAGGCGTGAGCTACCATGTCCAGCTGACATTTCTTCATTCATTACATTTTTGTTATGCTATTTGGCTAAATATGTGCTTTGTTAAAAAGTAAATTATTGGCCGGGCGCAGTGGCTCACGCCTGTAATCCCAGCACTTTGGGAGGCTGAGGTGGGTGGATCATGAGGTCAAGAGAACAAGACCAGATCAAGAGATTTAGCCAGGCGTGGTGGTGTGCACCTGTAATCCCAGCTACTCGGGAGGCTGAGGCAGGAGAATTGCTTGAACCTGGGAGGCGGAGGTACAGTGAGCCAAGACCGCACCACTGCACTCCCGCCTGGAGACACAGCAAGACTCCGCCTCAAAAAAAAAAAAAGTAAATTATTTTTTCTAGTCCTTTTTCTTTAATAATTATTCTTCATTTACCCAATCTTCAAACATATAAAACCCTTAGAAATATGTCTTTAGATTCAAAGTGAATTTTAAAACTCACTAAAAATGGATATCATCTTTGTTTACATAAAGTATAGCAAAGACATTTTCATTCAGGCTGGAGTGCAGCAGCATGATCTCCGCTCACTGCAACCACCTCCCTTCCGGGTGCAAGCAATCCTCCCACTTCGGCCTCCTGAGTAGCTGGAACTACAGGCACACACCACCATGCCTGGCTAATTTTTTTTTTTTTAGAGATGGGGTTTTACCATATTGCCCAGAATGGTCTCAACCTCCTGGATTCAAGCAATCCACCCACCTCAGCCTCTCAAAGTGCTAGGATTACAGACGTTGAGCCACCATGCTCAGCCTAAAATTTTCTTCATATAGTTCTTTTGAGGACCACTTCAAAACCATTGAATATCATAAATTTAAATTCAAGAACTGTAAAACTTTAGAATGATTTGTATAAGGTTGTCTATTAAGTGGCTTTAAAAGAATATAATTAATTCCATCTGAAGTGCAGAATCTAGTCACACCGAGTTTTGCATATTTCAGACGTAGTTAATGATGAAGACTGACCGGACTAGCTGCATGATCCAAGGGGCCAATGCAAAATGAAAGTGTGGGGCCCTTTGTTCAAAAATTACTAATATCTACATATTTTTTGAGACAGATTATCACTTTGTTGCCCAGGCTGGAGTGCAGTGGTGTGATATCACTGTAATCTCTTCCTCCCAGGTTTGTTTTTTTTTTTTCTAGGAGTTTCTAGTTGCCGAGGCTGGAGTGCAATGGTGTGATCTCAGCTCACCGCAACCTCCGCCTCCTGGGTTTAAGCGATCCTCCTGCCTCAGCCTCCTGGGTAGCTGGGATTACAGGCATGCACCACCATGCCCGGCTATTTTTTGTATTTTTAGTAGAGACAGGGTTTCTCCATGTTGGTCAGGCTGGTTTTGAACTCAGATGATCTGCGTGCCTGAGCCTTCCAAAGTGCTGGGATTACAGGTGTGAGCCATTGGGCCTGGCCCCTCCTGGATTTAAGCAGTTCTCATGCCTCAGCTTCCTGAGTAGCTGGGATCACAGACATGCACCAGCAAGCACAGCTAATTTTTTGTACTTTTAGTAGAGACAGGGTTTCACCATGTTGCCCAGGGCGGTCTCGAACTCCTGAGCTTAGGCAGTCCACCTACCTCGACCTCCCAAGTGGTAGGATTACAGGCATGAGCCACTGCACCTGGCCCAAAAATTATTTAAAAATTTCAAGATGGCAACAGGTTTTTGTTTTTTTAGAGAGAGTCTCGCCCTGTCACCCAGGCTGGAGTGCAGTGTCACACTCTTGGCTCTCTGCAACCTCCACTTCCTGTGTTCAAGTGATTCTCCTGCCTCAGCTTCCTGAGTAGCTGGGATTACAGGCCCCCGCCACCATGCCTGGCTAATTTTTGTATTTTTTATAGAGATGGGGGTTTCACCACGTTGGCCAGGCTGGTCTCAAACTCCTGACCTCAAGTGATCCTCCCTCCTCAGCTTCCCAAAGTGCTGGGATTACAGGCGGGAGCCAATGCTCCTGGTTAGCAACAGGTTTTTAAACTAACCCTGGGGCCCTTCTATGCCTGGCTCCTGGCACATGCAGGAAACTGGCCCTGAGAATTGATAAACTTGGATGACAGAGTATTAATAGTCAAATTGTTGGCCCCGGGCCTGACATTTTCACCAGAGCTGCTTGTCCTGTGTCCCTTCTCAGCTGCACCTCCAGCCGATGCTCCCTCCCACCGGGGGAAGACTCCTGTCTTTTATTCTTGGTGGCCTCAGGGTGCAGGCTTCCTTCCATCTCCAGAACCCAGCAAAGGACAGGCTCTTCTACTCCGTTCTCAGTGGACAGTGTGAACCAATGGTAGGCAGGGGCTCATAGAAGACTAGGGTTACTCATGATTTGGGAGATTAAAGTCCTTGTGTTAAGCAGATTGTTTACTTTTAAAATGCTTTGACTAACTCATGCCAGTTTCTTATTACTTATGGAATTAGTAACAAGGATAATAAATCATTAAAATTATTGGATAATCCCTAATCTTTTTTTTTGCCATAAATTTCAAGCATTTATCAGAATAGTAAATAATAAAACACACTGACTTGAATTTTATTTTCTCCTTAGGCCCCGAAGTTAACTTTCAGATTTATTTATTTGAGACAGAGTTTTACTCTTGTTGCCCAGGATGGAGAGCAATAGCGTGATCTCTGCTCACGGCAACCTCCACCTCCCAAGTTCAAGCAATTCTTCTACCTCAGCCTCTCAAGTAGCTGGGATTACAGGCTGCCACCACACCTAGCTAATTTTGTATTTTTAGTAGAGACAGGGTTTCTCCATGTAGGTCAGGCTGGTCTCGAACTCCCAACCTCAGGTGATCCGCCCACCTCGGCCTCCCACAGTGCTGGGATACAGGCGTGAGCCACTGTGCCTGGCCAACTTTCAGATGTTTCATAGGTATTTAAGCTGCTCTAAACTCCGTTACTTTGAAGTACATGAATCTCTGCCAAGAACCTTTAAAAATGAAAACTTCAGTAACGGACCTTGTGAAAACTTTTAATCTAATAATAATCTCCTAAAGCTAAATCAAAAAATGAGCAAAAATATGCCTAAAACATAGGAGAGAAAGAACTTATCAAATCAGAGACAACTGACAGCAGCACTCTAGTTCCTAGGTGGGGGCAGGTCTCAGGGAAAAGATGGGTATTGTATGTCAGGCTGACACAGTGGGGAAGTTGTCACCATTTGAGGGTTCTTCTGTGTGGCCTTTGCATAGCCTCAAAATGTCACTTTTGAGGGTCTGTTGGTTTTTGTTTTTTTTTTTAGAGACAGTCTTGCTCTGTCACCCAGGATGGAATATAGTGGTGTGACCTCGGCTCACTGCAGCCTCAACCTGCCAGGCACAATCAATTACCCAGCCTCAGCCTCCCAAGTAGCTGGGATTACAGGCATGCGGCACCATGCCTAGCTAATTTTTTGTATTTTTAGTAGTGATGGGGTTTTGCCATGTTGCATAGACTGGTCTTAAACTCCTAGGCTCAAGCGATCCACTCATCTTGGCCTCCCAAAGCACTAGGATTACAAGTGTGATCTGTTGCCAGGCTGGAATGCAGTGGTGCAATCTCAGCTCACTGCAACCTCCACCTCCCGGGTTCAACTGATTCTCCTCCCTCAGCTTCCCCAGTAGCTGGGACTACAGGCACGCACGCCACCACACCCAGCTAATTTTTGTACTATTTTTTTTTTTTTTTTTTTTAAGACGGGGTTTCACCATGTTGGTCAGGCTGGTCTTGAACTCCTGACCTCCTTGGTGGTCACCTCCAAGGTGATCCGCCCACCTTGGCCTCCAAAGTGCTTGGATTACAGGCATGAGCCACCATGCCCGGCCTGTTTTTGTACTTTTAATACAGACAGGGTTTCACCATGTTAGACAGGATGGTCTCAAACTCCTGACTACAAGATCCACCCATCTCAGCCTCCCAAAGTGCTGGGATTACAGGCGTGAGCCACCTCGCCTGGCTGGTTGGTTTTTTAATGCAAGAACATGACATCGCATAAATCATTTCCACCAATCTTGAATCTGTATTCCTGAAACACTGCTCGAATCTGTATTTTGTGGCAAATCAACATTTTAAATTTCATTTATAAAGACACATTTCTTCAGGCAACTCTTCATACCAAATCAAGACCACTGAAAAAACAAGTTTTAATGATCTAAAACCTCAGCCAGAATACATAATACACTCTTGGCAATTTTTTAGGATAATCAGATCTTCTATTTTGTTTCAACTCTTATAAATGAAAACTCTATCCAAAAAAAAAAAAATTTCCTGTCTCAGAAAGCAGTAATAAAAATAACTCAGTCCTTTTTTTTCTTTGTTCTAAAATGTTAACATATCTCAGCTTCCTCATTTTAAAACATTTAGACTTGGTTTAATAAGCTTTACTAAGTCCTGCAGCTAGTGTTATGAAATTATAGCATTTTCTAGTTTCAATGTAATGATTATATTTTATATCTTAAAAAATTTCATTTATTGCTCATATTCTTCTTAAGACTGAAATATTAGTTGCTCTTTTTGGCTTAAATATCAAATATTGGCACAGATAATGTATGATATGACCTCCTAAACCTTCCTTTTGAAAAAAAAATTCCTGGCTGGGCATGGTGGCTCACACCTGTAATCCCAGCACTTTGGGAGGCCAAGGCAGGTGGATCACCTGAGGTCAGGAGTTCTAGACCAGCCTGCCCAACATGGATAAACCCCATCTCTACTAAAAATACAAAATTAGCTGGGCGTGGTAGCACACGCCTATAATCCCAGCTACTCAGGAGGCTGAGGCAGGAGAATAGCTTGAACCCGGTAAGCAGAGGTTGTGGTGAACCAAGATTGCACCACTGCACTCCAACCTGGGCAACAAGAGTGAAACTCTGTCTCAAAAAAAAAGAAGAAGAAGAAAAATAATTCCTATAAAACTACTTAGTTTTATGCTTTTTTTTCCCCAAAAGAAATATTCAGCTAAAGGATGAATTCCAGTTAAATGAAGGTTCCAGTTAACCAAGTTAATGCTCTAAAATTGGAATACACTCAAAATTAGTCACATTTTATTATTTCTTCAGCAGTTATAGGTCTCTTTTGAGAAATAAATGTTATTTATTTTCAGTATTAAAAATGTTAGACTATGGGTAATATTGAAGTTTATATTCGAATTACTTTTATCCACATCATTACTTCTGAAAAACAAGGTAACAAATTAAGAAATCATCTTCCTGGCTGGGCGAGGTGGCTCACGCCTGTGATCCCAGCACTTTGGGAGACCAAGGCGGGTAGACCATGAGGTCAGGAGTTCGGGACCAGCCTGACGAACATGGTAAAACCCCGTCCCAACTAAAAATACAAAAATCAGCTGGGCATGGTAGCGAGCACCTGTGATCCCAGCTACCTAAGAGGCTGAGGCAGGACAATCACTTGAACACAGGTGGCAGAGGTTGCAGAGAGCCAAGATTGTGACACTGCACTCCAGCCTGGGTGACAGAGCAAGACTCCGTATCCAAAAAAAAAACCATCTTCCCAAAAAAGCTGAAAAAGAATTTTTTTTTCCTTTAAAAGCTGAAAATTTTTAAGGAACTGACTGGGGGTAGCCACAGAGCTACAGCCTTGAAAGGCCAAGACAGAGTTTCATTTTAAATTTCACGTAACACGATATGAAATTACATACCAATACCACAACCAACAGAATGGATCCTTAATCTTTTTTTTTTTTTTTTTTTTTTTTTGTATTTTTGTAGTGACAAGGTTTCACCATGTTGCCCAGTCTAGTTTCAAACTCCTGGGTTCACGCAATCTGCCTGCCTAGTCCTCCCAAAGTACTGGGATTACAAGTGTGAGCCATCAAGCCTGGCTGCATGATCCTTGAAATTTACCCACTAATGAATTCCCATATCCACATTGAAGAATTTCAATTTGGGCTGGGTGCAGTGGCTCACACTTGTAATCTCAGCACCATAGGAGGCCAAGGTGGGTGCATCACTTGAGGTCAGGAGTTCAAGACCAGCCTGACCAACGTGGTGAAACCCCGTCTCTACTAAAAATACAAAAATTAGCCCAGTGTGATGACATACGTCTGCAGTCCCAGCTGGGAGGCTGAGGCAGGAGAATCACTTGAACCCAGGAGACAGAGGTTACAGTGAGCCAAGATTCCCCACCACTGCACTCCAGCCTGGGCGACAGAGTGAGACTCTGTCTCAAAAGAAAAAAGAAAAAAGAATTTGTGTTACACTCTGTGATTTTTTTCAGTATACAGCATTTATCTGTGCAGTGAAAATTAGGATGTAAAGCTGTCTAAACTGAAATGTTATCCATCCATCTATCCATTCATTCAACCAATCACACAATACTGGCATGCCTCCGGTGTGCTGGTGGTGATGGAAAACATATGCAAAGCAGACACCCTTCCATCTTGGGGCATATGTTCTACTGAGGGGAAACAGACGATAAACAATTCAATAAGTAAACAACAAGGCATGTTAGGAACAGGCTAAGTGCTATGGAAAAAAGAAAAATTTGCAGGGAAACAGGATTTAGGGGTTCAGGAAGAGAAATTATTTCAAATAAAATGGTGAAGAGAGGCCTCACTGTGTGCAAATGAGAAAATAACAGTGAATTGTATTTATGCAGTGTCAAAACGCTTTACATGGTTGCATTTTTTAAATATTCATATAAGCTTTCTATTTTCTCTGCTTCACTGTTCTATTTCCTGATGTCCATGACTGGAGAGAAGGCAGGTAGCCAGCAGACATGACCCTACAGGGCATGCCAAAGATATTTCTTCTAATATTTTGGTTTACTCCATTTTTTTTTTTAAAGACAAAGTCTTGCTCTGCCACCCAGGCTGGAGTGCAGTGGCACAATCTCGGCTCACTGCAACCTCCACCTCCCAGGTTCAAGCAATTCTCCTGCTTCAGCCTCCCAAGTAGCTGGGATTCCAGGCGCCTGCCAGCATGTCCAGCTGATTTTTGTATTTTTAGTAAAGGCAGGGTTTCACCATGTTGGCCAGGCTGGTCTCGAACTCCTGACCTCAGGTCATCTACCTTCCTCAGTCTCCCAAATGCTGGGATTATAGGCGTGAGCCACTGAGTCGAGCTCTACTCAATGTTGAGAACCATAGCTATAATTAAAGTGAAATTTGGGGGTCTCTATAAAATACTCAAGATGCAATTTATATTAGAAAATCTTTTTCTCCAGCAGTCTGTACATAATCTAATTTTTTTTTTTTTTTTTTTTTTTGGAGACAGAGTCTCGCTCTATTGCCAGGCTGGAGTGCAGTGGCGCGATCCTGGCTCACTGCAACTTCCTTTTTCCGGTTTCAAGCAATTCTTTTGCCTCAGCCTCCCAAGTAGCTGGGACCACAGGCACGCACCACCATGCCCGGCTAATTTTTTGTCTTTTTAGTAGAAACGGGGTTTCACCATGTTGGCCAGGATGGTCTCGATCTCTTGACCTCGTGATCCACCTGCCTCTGCCTCCCAAAGTGCTGGGATTACAGGCGTGAGCCACCGTGCCCGGTCCATAATCTAATATTAACCATTGTTAAAGGTAGCTAGAGTATGAACAGGAGTTCATGTACTGCCTTACAGCAGTAAAAAACTTCAGATATTAGTTGAAATGTTCATCATTTCTTAAGCCCAAAGAAAGTGCCTCCACAAACTGTAAATTTACAAAGAAAATTCACTTATATTACAAAATGAAATTGTTTTTAGAAGCATTTCGTATAATTCCAAGATATTTTCTAACTTCAAAGCTGAAAAAAAAAAAAAATGCAACCAAATAACTGATGTGCAAAATATCTTTATTCTGAAGACAAGAATCTTAAAGTACTGTAACTGCACCAAGAAAAACTTAGAGAAAGCAAATTACAAACGACTCAAATAGTCAGCACATCTTTCATACAAGATTTCTGTCGGTTGTGGGTAATGAAGACATTCAAAGCTGAAATGTATGCTGTTTAAGTAACCAAAGTAATTAAATAATGACTAACAAATGTAGGTGCTATTTAAGAAAGCACCAACTTTAACAAGAAATGTTATCACTGACTAAATATACTTAAACTGATCCCAAAATACCCAATCCAAGCACATATTTTTGAAATGTGTGGGTTTTCCCCAAGAGAAGCAAAACTTTGACATTTCTCTTGGATATATTAGACTTTCAGACCTCCAACCCACATATGTAAAGAACATTTCAAACTTGGTGTTACTTTTTAAACTCAAATGGCCAGCAATGAGCTACTTAGTAACTAAGATCTGAACATGACAGAGTCAATGGAACGTTAGAAATGAAATAAAAGAAGTATTCAAAGTTTATCATCTTCGATGTGAAGAAAGAAGCATGGAACAAAAGATGCATTTGCGGCCTCTGTCCTGTAATTCGTGAACACCATACTTTTCTCCTTAGGTCACGCCAGGGAAGAGAAAATAATAATTTTTTAAAAGCCTGCTAAATTCAAATATGACCATTTCATCTAGATTTCTATCGATCCTCCCCAAAATTTCTTTTCATTAAAAAAAAATCAGAACAACAGATTTAAGCCTAGAGTAGATTCTATAGACTACACCTAGATTACTTTGCTCTAAGGCCAAGGAAAATGTTTACGATTTCAAGATCCACTCAGAAGCAAATACTGTATCTGCAATGCGTAAGCTTTTCGTTGGCAAGACCAGTCAATATCAGAGAGCATGCAAGGTTTAAAAGGTTAAGTGGATGAAGGTTAAAAGCTAGTAATAAATTACCCAAGAAATATTACTTTCCACCAAGCCATAAAATGATTTCGGTACTACAATCCTAAAGAACCAGAAGGGTTTCTCGTTTCCGTAGAGGACATCTAACCCTCCACGGTCTAAATGACTGTCAAAAACTGCACCAAGGCACCAGGGGTAGCAGAGACGGAAATTTCTAACACTGGGTGAGCCTGCGGTCGCAAATCTCGTCACGATTTCACCTTTGGGTGAAAAGGTGGGAGGGAAGCAAGAAGTTTCAGCCTCGGCTCCACTGGAAACAGACAACATCTAAAGGACCCTGGGAGGAGGCGGAAAGGGGCGAAGTCCTGGTGTCCGCGGTGCAGCAGCAGAGAATCGGGATCTTGGAAACGGGATGCGGAGGAGTGGGCTCTTATGTAAGCACACACCAAAACTGTGCGTGCACCCCCCCCTCCCCGATGCACATCTGAGCACAGCGCACACGTACACACAACATCTCACCAGGGGTGCAGCCCCAGCTGCGGGCGCCGCAGAGCAGGGCGGACTGACCCTTCGGCCCGTCTGCACGTCCCTTCAAATCAGTGCAGCCACCACCATGGGCTGCAGTGGGGGCTGCCCAGGCCCAGGTGCCCCGCCCGGGTCCGAGCCAGGCTTCCCCGGGGCGTCCGGAGGGCGTGCCCACAGTCTCCTGCGCCCCGGCCCCGGCTCCGCGCGCCCGACCCCCAAACCTGAACCCCACGCCCCGACCCGGCTCCCTGCGGTCGGAGGACTCTCCGAATCCCGGCTGGAATCCCAGCAACCCGCCCGTCTCCCGCACCCAGATCCGAATCCCGCACCGGCCCGGTCCCGAGGCTTACCTCGCCCGGCCCAGACCCCACCGCCGCACAGCAGCCCAGCCAGCAGCAGCCGGGCGGCCGGGGCCAGCGCGGGCGCGGGGCGGCGCAGCATCGCCGGCCCGGGGCGGGAGCGGCAGGGAGGCGCGCGGGACGCCCAGTGGGGCTCTCAGGGCTTTCGGGGCTCTCAGGGCTCTCGGGGCCGGCTGCTCCGCGGCGCGGCGAGCTCCGGAGTCCGAGGAGGAGCCGCCGCCGCCGCCGTGACGCTGGGCCGCGCGCTCGGGCCGCGGCGCCCTCCCCGCCTCAGAGCAGCGTCTTGCTGAAGGCAGCGGCAGCAACTAAGATGGCGGCGGCGCTCTCTCTCGGGTCCGGCGAGGGTACCCGGCCGGGGGCGGGGTGGCGGCGGGAGGGGCGGAGATGGGGAGCGACGCGAGGCGCGCGCGCGACGGACCCCGGGAGCGCGCGGACCCGGGAGCGGCGGGAGAGGAGGGAGCGCGCGCGGCGAACCCGGGAGCGAGCGCGCGCCTCCGAGCCCGTCGGCCCCGCCTGGAGCGCGCACCCGCGGGGGCGCGCCTGGGGTGGGTTCCGAGCGGCCGGGAGGGGCCCGGGGTGGGGCCCGCGGACGGCACCCCTTTCCCCGGCCCCCGCCCGTGAGCCTCACCTCCGCGTCCCCGCGCGCGCTCCCGGGCTCCTGAGGCCCGGCGAGCGGTACCCGGGGGCCGCGCCTCCTCCTCCACCCCGAGGACTCATCCTACCCGCTCCCTCCCCCAGGAGAGCAGACCCGGGCGGGAGAGTGCGGCCCAGGGCCCGGGTCACTTCGGGCAGGTCGCGTGGCCTCCCAGAACCTCGGGGTCCTCTTCTGCGCAGTAAGGGGATGAGAGGGGTCGCGAAAGGGGGTCCAGGAGACGAGGCCAGCGAAACGCGCCTGGCAAACAGTCAAGGGCCGCGCAGCAGGAGCCGCCCCGGCTCCCGCCCGGGGACCTGCCCCCGGGGAGTCTGTCCTGAATTCACTGAAGGAATCTATTTGTGACTTTCCAAAGGCGGCTGTTATGTGCGCTCTTTCTCAGTGACATAGCGTGATGCTGGTTCTTAGAAATGCGGGTGTCCGTAGGGATACAGAAGACAAAGAGGTGGCTCACGCCTGTAATCCCAGCACTTTGGGAGGCCGAGGCAGGTGGATCACCTGAGGTCGTGAGTTCGAGACCAGCCTGACCAACGGGGAGAAATCCCATCTCTACTAATAAGACAAAAATTAGCCAGGCGTGACGGTGCATGCCTGTAATCCCAGCTACTTGTGAACCTGAGGCACGAGAATCACTTGAACCCAGGAGGCAGAGGTTGCAGTCAGCCGAGATGGCACCACTGCACTCCAGCCTGGGAAACAAGAGTGAAACTCGGTCTCAAAAAGAAAAAAAAAAGAGGACAAAGAAGCCCTCCCCCTCTACCGTGGATCCCTACAGGGATCTGGGGGGTCCTCCCATTTTCCCAGCTTCCTGGGGTCCCCTCCTACTCCACTGAACACTTGCACCCTCCACAGTGGAGGAAAGGCCTGGAACAGTCATGGAAGGGCGTGTGTGCCGGCACTGTACCCTATGAGACACTATTGGCTCCATTTTGCAGATGAGGAAACTAAGTCAGAAAGGTGAAATCACTTCCCTCGTTGGGACAACTATTGTGGAAAGAATCAGCCCTCAAGGACAGGACGTTTGCCATAGGTGGATACCAATAGCAAAAAGTTGAACACTAAAATGTTCATTTTTCGAGACTGCTGGAAGAGCTATCCATGAATGTCATTGCCCTAGGTGGGGGTGGTCAAGACTGGTTTGTGGGGCGCAGAGGACTGATTTAGGAGAGTAGTGGGCAAAGAGCCCAAAAACATAGATAGAGGCCAGATTGCAGGGATGGACTTGATCATACCAACAGGAAGACCTGGAAGGGCTGGAGACAGAGGTGTGATGTAACCTGGGGAAGGCTTCAAAAGCAATCTAGAATCCACCTCCCTGCCCCGCACGCATCCTGTGCCAAAGCCTAAAAATTCCATCTTGCTAATGTCTCTCCTTCCTTCCCCTGCTCCCCCTCCCCTGGGTTGAGGAAGACCCGACTCCCCTTGGCTGGACCCTTCCCAAAGCACCTGCCTGGCACCTGCAGGCTCCAGGCCACACCCACCACTCCTTCCAGCCAAGGCTTTGAGTCATCCTCTCCCCTAGTGACGGGTGTTGCTTCTGCCCCTTCTGTAGTTATAAACTCAGTGAGTGCCACCTCTCTGCCGGGCTTCCCACCCTCCACCCAGCTGACCTCAGGGCATGCTGTCTGCCACTGCCTCCTCTTATTCATTCCCTGCCCAGGGCCGACATCATACTTCCTCCTCCACCCCAGCCTCGAGTCCTTACAAGGAGCCTCTGGACTGTCTCCTTCAGGAAGTCCTCCTGCCAGTCCTCCCTCCCCAGCCCCCAGTGGCTCTAACCAAACAGTTCAGCTTTCTAATCTGCAGCCTGTGCTGTGGACTGACTGACTAATCCATCAGTGTCCTTTTCTCCTCCCCACTGTATTCTAGTGGGAAGGACCCAGATGGTCTAGTCAGTCAGGACTGGACTGCAGTGCTGGCCTCTGCGACTGCAAACAACCTTGGAAAGGTTATGGAACTTTCAGAATCTCTTTCCTCACCTGAGAAATGGAACAATATGTACTTCTTGGAGTTGTGACAATTAAATGAAACGATGCCACATAGGTCTGGAAATACCAGGCTCTTTGTGGCACATAAATGAAAGTGCCACATAGAGCCTGGTATTTCTAGATATATGAGTTTCTCTTTTTCCTCTCAAGAAGAGGCCTTCTGTGCTTCTAGTATACCAGTGAGCACAGTAGGTACTCAGTAAATAGTGATGAACTCAATGAATTGCTGAGTTAGGTTTTATTATTATGGAGCTCACATCTCAGAGTGTGGGGAAAAAATTGTACCTTGTCGATTTCCAGGGACTTTTGAGATTTGCAAAACATAAAATGGAAAGGCATAATCCCAGAACTATCTTTTCAGTCCACAGGCTGATGATACCAAGAGGGGAAATTTAATGTGTTCAGTTCTATTAAAAACAGAAACAAAAGCTCTTCAGTGTCTGAAATCCTGATCCCTTTATCTTCTCACCCTTACTGTCCCTTAAACAAACAAAGAGATAGATCAAAAAGGTCCAGCATCAGGTGGGGTGGACAGACAGCTTGGTGAGCTCAGTGCAAACTGCACCTGCTGGGATTTCACCCACATGAGAGTGAGTCCAAATACAAGGCTCAGCCTGAACGTCTCAGAAGCAGGGGAACTGGTAAACTTGGGTTCTGCTCTGCCTGACAATAGCCTCAGCCACCTTGGCACATTTCAAAGGTTTCCCCCATGACGGATTAGTTAATCCTCCAAATGGCCCTAAGATGAGCATCGATTCAGGCTTATGCTATGGTTAGCTGAAAGAGAGGCCTTGCCTGAGCTGAGCCAGCCGCTGACGAAGTGGCAGCATCAGGGTCCTGGAGCCGCCGGGAATGAGGCATCTCCCAGGCCCGTCCTGAGCAGGGAACACAGATTTGGGGATAAGGGGGTGGCTTTGTTAGCTGGTGGAGGAAGATCTATTCTTTTGAATGTATACTGAATCTATCCGAGACAGTAGATGAAGTGAACACAAGAACATTTTTCAAGATGCTGCACCTTTTGAGATGACTGTTGCTGATACCATATCACGATAATAACATACCATCTGTGCCTTTAGCAACCCTTTACAGAAGGTACTTTGGACCGGGTACAGTGGCTCATGCCTGTAATCCCAGCACTGTGGGAGGCTGAGGCAGGCAGACCACTTGAGGCCAGGAGTTCAGGACCAGCCTGGCCGACATGTCACAACTCTGTCTCTACTAAAAATACAAAAATTAGCCAGATGTGGTGGTGGGCACCTGTAACCCCAGCAACTTGGGGGCCTGAGGCAGGAGAATCACTTGAACCTGGGAGGTGGAGGTTGCAGTGAGCCAAGATGGCGCCACTGTGCTACAGCCTGGATGACAGAGCAAGACTCCATCTCAAAAAGAAAAGAAAAAAAAAAAGGTACTTTCATTGTTCCTATTTTACAGATGAGGAAAATATCAAATTTGCTCAAGAGTACATTGCTAGAAAGTTGGACCCCTGAGATTCAATTTCATGTCCATCGAAGCCCAAAACAGTGCCTTAGCCTCAGTGTGAAATTACCCCACAGATACCAAAATAACCCCTGCACAGGATCCCACAGCTTGGCACAGCCTGTTCCCCAACAGTGAGAAGCTGGGCCTTCGAGCAAGCCGTGGCTTTGCCACTTCCAGCTATGCAGTGAAGGGGAGACCGATCTCACGCCTCGAGTTCCTCACCAGGGACCTGAGTTTCCAGGCCTGGAGTTGCCGTGAGGATGAAATGAGATCACAGGCAGGAAAGCTGTTAGCCAGCGATGCGGGGATGCGGAGCCATTGTCGGGCGGGCATGTTATTACTGTTTTGCACAGTAATGTGCAAGTTTTGCACATTGTCGGGCTTGGCTGGTGTTTGTGGATGGAGCCGAGACAGGTAAGCGGTTATTACAGCCGCGTTCCTAATGATGTGCTCGGGAACAAACCCACTTGAGGGAGGCAGCAGCAGAAGCTTATGAGAATCTTAACGAAAGCAGCTGATTAGGAACCTCCTGGAAGTTCTTTGCTGAAAGGACCACAGCCCCCAGGGTCCCCCAGAACCCTAGAAAGTACAAGGTGTGGCCCCATCTCTGTGTTCTGGTGTCCCGGCCAGGTCATTTCGTTGCTATTAAAAGGGATAATTAATGAGAAGCAACATGATACTGTGCTTAGGAACAAGGACTCTGGTTGGACAGAATGGAGCAAGCGCATTTCTGTCCACATCCTTCCTTTTGGTAAAATTTCAGTTGAATTTTGCTTCATAGTATATTAAACATTGGGCTGGATGCGGCGGCTCATGCCTGTAATCCCAGCACTTTGGGAGGCCAAGGCAGGCAGATCACTTGAGGTCTGGAGTTTGAGACCAGCCTGGCCAACTTGGCAAAACCTCAAGTTTAGTCTCTACTAAAAATACAAAAATTAGCCAGGCATGGTGGCATGCATCCGTAGTCCCAGCTACTACTCGGGCAGCTGAGGCAGCAGAATCACTTGAACCCCCAGGGGCAGAGGTTGGAGTGAGCTGAGATCGTGCCACTACACTCCAGCCTGGGCGGCAGAGTAAGACTCCGTCTCAAAAAAAAAAAAAAAAAAAATTAACCAGGCAGGTGCCTGTAATCCTACCTACTTGGGAGACTGAGGCAGGAGAATCGCTTGAACCCTGGAGGCGGAGGTTGCAGTCATCAACTGCACTCCAGCCTGGGTGACAGAGCAAGACTCTGTCTAAAAAATAAAAAATAAATATTTTCATGATTCCAAAGTCATATCTAGAAAGCAGGGTGTTCAGAGAAGTCTAGATCTATTACTGTTTCCTCCTCGCTACCTCCTCCTTCCTTTATAGGTTACCATTTCTTCTATTTTTAGTTTATCTTTCCATTTGTGTGTGTGTGGGTGTGGGTTTTATTTTTTTTTTTTTGAGACAGAGTCTCACTCTGTCTCCAGGCTGGAGTGCATTGGCGTGATCTCAGCTCACTGCGACCTCCACCTCCCAGGTTCAAGCAATTCTCCTGCCTCAGCCTCCTGAAGAGCTGAGATGACAGGTGCCTGTCACCACACCCAGCTAATGTTTGTATTTTTAGTAGAGACGGAGTTTCACCATTGATCAGGCTGGTCTTAAACTCCTGACCTGTGATCCACCTGCCTTGGCCTCCCAAAGTGCCGGGATTACAGGCATGAGTCACCATGCCCAGTCCAAAAACTGGGTCTTGCTCCATCACGCAGGCTGGAGTACAGTGGTGATCATAGCTCACTGCAGTCTCCAGCTCCTGGGCTCAAGCGGGTCTCCTGCCTCAGCCTCTGCAGTCACTGGGACTTCAGGTGTGCAACCCCCACACCCAGCTCAGCATTCGCTGTCCTAGCCACGTAGTGTTCTCTCGTGTGGACTTACCAGAGTTTATTTAGTCCATCCCCCTTACTCGGGAATATTTTCCCCCGTGGGTGGGTCCTTTCCAATGTTTTGCTTTTACAGAACGCAGCAGTGAAGCCTTTTTGTACCTTTTGCCATTCGTGCCTCTTTCTACCGGTGTGACCTTGGGTGAGGTCCTTTACCTCGCCCATCTCAGCATCTCCATCTGTAAAACAAAGACGAGCCCTCCCCCCTGGGTGGCTGAGGAAGAGGTGAGGTGATGTGCACCAGGCAGAGCGGGTGTTAAACAGCATCTGCTGTCACTAATACCTGTTACTGTTCACGGCTGTGAGCCTTAAGCTATTCTGGCAGTGGCAGCAACCCTGACTTAAGAAGGGACATGTCAGGCCAGGCGCAGGGCTCACACCTATAATCCCAGCACTTTGGGAGGCCAAGGCCAGCAGATCATGAGGTCAGGAGGTCGAGACCATCCTGGCCAACATGGTGAAACCCCGTCTCTACTAAAATACAAAAAATTAACAGGGCGTGGTGGTGCACACTTGTAGTCCCAGCTACTCAGGAGGCTGAGGCAGGGCAATCGCTAGAACCCAGGAGGCCGAGGGTTACAGTGAGTCAAGATTGCGCTACTGCGCTCCAGCCTGGCAAAAGAGCAGACTCCATCTCAAAATAAAAATAAAAATAAAAAAAACAGGCCAGGCCAGGCACAGTGGCTCACGCCATTAATCCCAGCACTTTGGGAGGCTGAGGTGGGCAGATCACAAGGTCAGGAGTTCAAGACCAGCCTGGCCAATGTTGTGAAACCCCGTCTCTACTAAAAATACAAAAATTAGTTGGGCCTGGTGGCAGACGCCTGTAATCCCAGCTACTCAGGAGGCTGAGGCAGGAGAATTGTTTGAACCCCGGAGGTGGATGTTGCGGTGAGCCAAGATGGTACCACTGCACTCCAGCCTGGTGACAGAAAGAGACTCTGTCTCAAAAAAAAAAAAAGAAAAGAAAAAGAAAGGGCACTTCTGTGGTCTCCATGGAGTCAGGATGGGGGCTGTGGGCTTGTTTCAGACTCTTTCTAATGCTCTCTACGGCTCTCCATTTGCAAAGGAAGAACTAAGAGCATTCCCAAGCATGAAGCATCAGCTATTGCTGGCTGGTGAATTTCCAGGGAAGGAAAATGTCACCTTCCCCGGAGGCCAGGCAGCTCCTTTCTGCACCCCCAAAGGTGGGACGAGGATTGGGGTTTTGTGTGCTCATGCTCCCTCCCACTGCAAAACCAAAGGCAACACACAGCATGTTCCTCTTCCCTCTGTGGATGGGCAGCCGGGGGAGGTCTCGTGTGTGTGTGTGTGTGTGTGTGTGTGTGTGTGTGTGTGTGTGTGTGTGTGTGTTGGGGAGGCGGCGGCTATTTTATTCTGCAGCATGAATTATACACCCAACGCACTAGGCAGCACACACAACATGTAGGCAAACGTGATCCCTATCCTCTGGGGATACACAAGCCAGACACGACGTGCCTGTCCCCTCACAGCACCCCAGTGGCAAAGGACTGGGCTGGGTTTCCCGGGAGGAGCAAGAGAGGAGGGAAGGGCCGAGCCAGAAGGGGCACAGCATCCCCTACACTGCAGGGGAAACGGCACAGAGGAAACAGCACCAAGCTTAGAGGCAGGAGACCCAGGTTCTATCCATAGCTCTATGATACATGTTGGAACTGGGGGAGGCTGTTGGGTAAAGTGGTTTAAAAAAAAAAAGAAAAAAAGAGCAATGTCTTATA
This sequence comes from Cheracebus regulus, assembly GCA_963574635.1. Lineage (NCBI taxonomy): Eukaryota > Metazoa > Chordata > Mammalia > Primates > Pitheciidae > Cheracebus > Cheracebus regulus. The sequence continues at coordinate 25,702 of CAUYQU010068626.1, read as the reverse complement.
TGATCTTGATTCAAACAGACTTAAGTTCCAATTACTAGCAGAAAAGACCAGACAACCTGATCACTCCGAGCTTCAGTTTCCTCACCTGTAAACTGGGCATAATAATAATACCTCCTTGGACTGGGCGCGGTGGCTCAGGCCTGTAATCCCAGCACTTTGGGAGGCCGAGGCAGGTGGATCACCTGAGGTCAGGAGTTCGAGATCAGCCTGGCCCACATGGTGAAACACCATCTCTACTGAAAATATAAAAATTAGCCAGGCATGTTGGCAGGCATCTGTACTTCCAGCTACTCAGGAGGATGAGGCAGAAGAATCGCTTGAACTGGGGAGGTGGAGGTTGCAGTGAGCTGAGATCACACCACATGCCAGCCTGGGCAACAGAGCGAGACTCCATCTCCAAAAAAAGAGAAAAGTCTAAGGAGGGGCTGGGCACAGTGGCTCATGCCTATAATCCCAGCACTTTGGGAAGCAGAGGTGGGCAGATTACCTGAGGTCAGGAGTTCAAGACCAGCCTGCCCAAACATGGCCAATATGGTGAAACCCCATCTGTACTAAAAATACAAAAACTAGCCAAGCACAGTGCCTGGCACCTGTAATTCCAGCTACTTGGGAGGCAGATGTTGCAGTGAGCTGAGATCGCACCACTGCACTCCAGCCTGGGTGACAGTGGGAGACTCTGGCTCAGGAAAAAAAGAAAAGTCTAAGGAGATGATGATGCTATCATAACTACTTTCATGTAGCACGTCAGCATTTGCATTTGTGAGTATACTCCCTTCTTCAAAGAGCTTCTGTATGTATTTAGGTCGAACAGTAATCTCCTGGATAGAGGCTCTTATCATTTCCCTTTAACGGGTGGGAAGCAGGAGTTTAGAGGGGTTGAGTCTTGTCAAGACCCTTCAACTGACCAGGCATAGTGGCTCACACCAGTAATCTCCTCTTTGATGAGGCTTAGATGGGAGGATATCTTGAGGCCAGGAGTTCAAGACCAGGCTGGGCAATAGAGTAAAACCTCATTTCTTCCAAAAAAAAAAAGTTAGCTGGACATAATAGCAAGTGCCTGTAGTCCCAGCTGCTTGGGAGGCTGAGGCAGGAGTTGGAGGCTGCAGTGAGCTATGATGGCACCTCTGCACTCCAGCCTAGGTGTCAAAGCAAGCCCCTGTCTCTGATAAAAGACCTTCCAGCTTAGAAGTAGCAGAGCCAGGCCTCAGATGAGGCTTCCCTGGCTTTTTGGTGCTTTCTCCTTGACCTTGAAGCTCCCTAGACCAGAAAACTTCAAGAATCAAGAGCTAAACTTCAGGACTCCTGGGCCTCTCCAGCCTCCCGCCCATGTAGGTGTTTGGGGACACACCTCTTTTCCTCCTTTCTCTTCTGAGTAACAGGGCTTAACCCCACCCTGCCCCCAGAGATCTAGAAATGCAAACACAGATCACACAGTGTTCTGTGGGCTGCCCTCCAGGAAGCAATCTGCATCCATTTTCTGATTTCATGCTGGTGCCAATCCCATACAATGAATACAATTATTATTATTATTATTATTATTATTATTTTATTATTATTTTTAGGTGGAGTCTCACGCTGTCATCCAGGCTGGAGTGCAGTGGTGCAATTTTGGCTTACTGCCACCTCTGCCATCCAGCCTCAAGTGGTTCTCCTGCCTCGTCTTCCCTAGTAGCTGGGACTACAGGCGCCCGCCACCACATCCAGCTAATTTTTGTCTTTTTCGTAGAGACGGGGGTTTCACCGTATTGGCCAAGCTGGTCTCGAACTCCAGGCCTCAAGGGATCCACCCACCTCTGCCTCCCAAACTGCTGGGATTCCAGGTGTGAGCCACTGCGCTAGGCCTCATGAATATAATTAGCATCCTTCTTTTATAGAAGAGGACACTGGGGCTCAGAGAGGTTATGCAATTTGCCCAAAATCACACAGCAAAGTGGTAAAGCGAGAATTCGAACCTAGATCCGTGACCCTAAAGCCGAAGCTCTTCCCTGCTTACTGCTCTGATGGCGAACGTTTCTGCAAGGCCATGAGAAGACAGAGGGGCACCGAGGTGGAAGAACCGCTTGGCTGCTGCTGCCATCCTGTTTGATAGCCCCCTCCAGCTCTGAGAACTCATGCTATGGTGGGTTATCAGAGTGGAGCCAAGACCCTGGAGTAGCAGTGGTGGGAAAGGGGGTCCCTGACCACCCCTGACCACAGGCTGCCAGGAAGTCCTCTCTATGCCTCCTCCTTCAGCTCCCTGGCTTGGCGGCAGCAGACCAGGAACAGAGTGAGGCTTCAGCCTGCAGCTCAGGTGGTCTTTCTTCACCCACTCAGCACAGCTTCCAGCTGGGCCTGTGCCACCCAGGACCAGGAGAGGAAGGGGATCCACAGACTCCTCAGCAGCACCCCTCTCCGGGCCACGAGGCCGTCCCTACTTTCCATGGTCTGGGCGGAGGGCCAGATCGTGTCTGGATCATCTCAAGAAAGAGCACACACTCACACTCGTGCAGACATGCCTCCTCACTTAAAAGCAGCCCTTTCAGGCATCCACACCTTTCTTGAGCCTCCTCTCATGTAATCCTGGCTCTGCTACTTCCGAGTTCTGTGCCTTCGGTTGTCTATTTCCTCATCTATAAAATGAAGGCTGTAGCCGGGAGCTCACACCTGTAATCCCAACACTGGGAGGCTGAGGCGGGCGGATCACGAGGTCAGGAGATCGAGACCATCCTGGCCAACATGGTGAAACCCTGTCTTTACTAAAATAAAAAAATTAGCTGGGCATGGTGGCACATGCCTATAGTCCCAGCTACTCAGGAGGCTGAGGCAGGGGAATTGCTTGAACCCGGGAGGCGGAGGTTGCAGTGAGCCGAGATCACACCACTGCATCCAGCCTGGGTGACAGAGCAAGACTACGTCTCAAAAAAAAAAAAAAAATGAAGACAGTAATGACACGGGCCTTATAGGGATGTTGTGTAGATTAAACACGATAAAACATGGGCTGGGTATGGTGGCTCAAGCCTGTAACCCCAGCACTTTGGGAGGCCAAGGCAGACGGATCACTTGAGGTCAGGAGTTCAAGACCAGCCTGACTAACTTAGTGAAACCCTGTCTCTACTAAAAATACAAAAATCGGCCAGGTGTGGTGGTGCACACTGTAATCCCAGCTACTCGGGAGGCTGAGGCAGGAGAATTGCTTGACACCTAGGGGTGGAGGTTGCAATCAGCTGAGAGTGCACCATTGCACTCCAGCCTGGGCAGCAGAGCAAGATTCTGTCTCAAAAAAAAAATTTTTTTTTAAACAGCATCAACATAAGAACACATGGAGCGCAGGTGTCCGGCCCACCGCGAGTGCTCAGTGAATGGAGGCTCTCAGTCTAGCTAGGACCGTTGCTGGGCTTCCTACAACCCCTGGGGCATGTACAGGGTGGGTGTGCTCACCCTCCTCCTCTCTCTACCTGGCCAAATCCTTGTAGTTATTTGAGTCCCTGAGGACTGAGCCCCTGGGTCTCTGATGAGGGAGACTCAGCTAGGTGCCTTCCTCCTAGAGCCTACCCACCCTGTGAACCTGACCCACACCTCAGGCATCTCCACCTGCCACTGCCCCATTCCCTGTCCAGCCTACGGTAAAGGCCAGGAAGAGAACGCTTACCCAGGGAGGGACTCCTGTGCGCACCCCGATGCAATGACGCCCCAGGGCCTTGCTCTCCAGTTCCCCTTGGACCTGAAAGGGCAGGAGGAAGGGCGGGCAATTCCTGCCTCCTCTCCCTTCTCCTGGCTCAGCTGGCCGCACTGAAGTTGCAGTGCTGGGGCTTTGATCATCAGAGGGCATTGATTTAGGGGATGCAAATGAGGAGACTGCCGATCTGAGGAAGACAGGCTTCTCCCCTGACAGCAGTGGATAGGGCTCCGAGAATTCTCAATGAGCCTCCCTGCAGCTGGTTAGCGGGAGTCATGAGCCAGCCCCAAGCAGCCTGGGAAAGGCATGGAGGCAAACTGCAAGTGCACTGGGAGCAGCACGGGTCCCTCGCCCTCCGCCCAGACCATGGGAAGTAGGGACGGCCTCGTGGCCCAGAGAGGGGTGCTGCTGAGGAGTCTGTGAATCTCCTTCCTCCCCTGGTCCTTGTTGGCACCGGCCCGGCTGGGAGCTGTGCTGAGTGGGAGAAGAAAGACCACCTGAGCTGCAGGCGGAAGCCTCATTCTGTCCCTGATCTGCTGCCGCCAAGCCAGGGAGCTGAAGGAGGAGGCACATGGGCAGGCTGAGGGCAAGGAGCCCCCACGCATGATGGAGGGTGGGGGGAGGCTCTGCCTGGCGCCGGCGCTGGGCAAGAGATGCTACGTGTTAAGACCACAGCTGGTGCCAGCTTCCAGGCCTGAGCAGGACACCTTCCAGCTGCAGGAGGCGAGCACAGGCAGGACTGTCTCCAGAGACACAGAGCACTCCAGCCTGCTGCCGAGACGGGCCCTAGGAAGAAGGGGCATGAGCACCTGTGCTGCAGCCCTCAGCCTTCTGCCCCTGGACCTCTCTGCAAATCTAGGGATGAGGAGAGATGGCAGCCCTGATCATCATGTCTCCAAAGCCAACCCAGACCTGCCCCCGGGCCCCAAATAGTCCCCACCTGTGTGTGAGTCACACCGTGTAGCAGAGAACACAACGCCCGAAGCACCTGAATCGCCGCCTCCCTGCGCCAGGTGTCTGCCAGGGTGTCTGTTGCGGCCCCAGTCAGGCTGCCACAGTGTCGGGACTTGCAGAAAGGTCTGGAAACCCCGCTTCTGCAGTCTGAAGCTAAGAAGTCCTTGGACACCTTCATCTTGCCCCTAGCTGCGAAGGCCAGGCATTGGTGCCCGGCTCTGGACAGGATCCAACCAGGGCGCCCCCCTGTCCTGTCCATCTCAACCTCCCAGCTTCCCCTGCAGATTCGCCCTGAGCAGGGTGAAGGGGAAACGGATGGGAACCTGTTCATCTTTGCTAACTTGAAAAGGAGCCTAAACAGTGGAGCTCCGTTGCACAGCTCTGCAGAGGGTGTGGTTTAGGGCCAATGATGTGTGATTAGTGCATTCTTTGTTCTGTGGCATATTAATTGCAGATGTGGTATTGCGGCAATTAACACAATTATGGGGTTCCTTTCTCTTCTGCAGGTCGTAAGCCACATGCTTTCAGCCAGGGAGTTCGAGCTGGTGAGAGGGAGGGGTATACCCCTGGGAGGATGTCCACTGTTATGGGTTCTATTATGTCCCTCCCCCAAAATTTAGATGTTAAAGTCCTAACCCCCACTATGACAGAATGTGACCTTATTTGAAAACAGTCTCTTTACAGAGGTTATCAAGTTAAATTGCAGTCATTAGGGTGAGCCCTAATCTAATAGGACTGGGGTCCTTATAAAAAGAGGAGGTTAGGACACACTCACAGAGGGAAGACGACATGGAGAGACATAGGAGGAAGGTGGCCATCTGCACGGGAGCCGAGGAGAGAGGCCTGGGACACATCCTTCCCCACAGCCCACAGAAGGAGCCACTTACTGCTTGAGAGTCTGAAAGGAGAATGAAAGAAAAAGAGAGAAAAGAGAGAGAGAGAAGGAGAAAGGAGAAAGGGAGGAAGGGAGGGAAGGAAAATTGTAAGGCTGGCACCGTGACTCGTGCCTATAATCCCAGCACGTTGGGAGGCTGAGGCGGGCAGATCATTTGAGCCCAGGAGTTTGAGACCAGCCTGGGCAAGATGGGGAAACCTCGTCTCTACTAAAAATACAAAATTAGCCAGGCACAGTGGCGTGTGCTTATAGTCCCGGCTACTCAGGAGGCTGAGGCAGGAGAACTGCTTGAACCCAGGAGGTAGAGGTTGCAGTGAGCTGAGATCACACCACTGCACTCCAGCCTGGGCGACAGAGTGAGATCCTGTCTCCAAAAACATAAATAAATAAATGTTAAAAAGAAAGAATGAACCCTGTTACCTTTTGTTTTGGTTTTGTTTGGAGACAGGGTCTCACTGGAGTACATCCTGGAGTACACCCTGGAGTACAGGGGCATGGCACCTTAGCCTCTCAAGTAGCTGGGAACACAGGCACATGCTACCACACACAGGTAAGTTTTTAATGTTTTGTAGAGACAGGGTCTCTCACTCCTGGGCTCGAGTGATCCACCCATCTCTGCCTCCCAAAATATTAGGACTACAGATATGAGCCACCATACCTGGCCTGTGCTGACACTTTGATCTCAGGCCTCCAGCCTCTGGAATTGTTAGAAGAAGGGTTTCTGCTGTGTAAGCCACCCAGTGTGTGGTACTTTTGTTACAATGGCCATAGCAAACTAGTAGATGCACCTCTGTCCCAGGCAGTGTCTGCCAGGTGAGACATGGGAGCAGGGGTGGGGCCCTGCATAACTCTCTGTTTAGAAGTCACGAGGAGGAGGCCGGGCACGGTGGCTCATGCCTGTAATCCCAGCACTTTGGGAGGCCAAGGCGGGCGGATCGCGAGATCAGGAGTTCGAGACCAGCCTGGCCAACATGGTGAAACCCCATCTCTACTAAAAATACACCAATTAGCTGGGCGTGGTGGTGCGTGCCTGTAGTCCCAGCTACCTGGGAGGCTGAGGCAGGAGAATCGCTTGAACCTGGGAGGTGGAGATGGCAGTGAGCTGAGATCGAGCCACTGCACCCCAGCCTGGGGGACAGAGTTAGACTCCGTTAAAAAAAAAAAAGTCATGAGGAGGGATTGGCGAACGTAGTAACTGCTCTTCGGCATCTCCCCAGGGTTTGTCCATCAATGCCACCTCTGTTCTCCTGGTCCCTCGGTCTTTATCCTCCAGGGCATGGCTGCTGGAGTCCCTTCTCCCCTCTGCACGCTTCGATAATTAGTCACCGAGCCCTGCCAATCCTGGATTCATCACTTCCTTTCCCCTTTGTCTCCTAATCCTGATGGCAGAGAGTTACCTGCCTTGTAAACAGAGTATCTGTTATTTTCCAGATTAAACTAATTATAATAGTCAGGTATCTGTGCAGTACTTTACAACTGATAGGATTTCCATCAAAGATCTCTTCTCATATAACCTATGGAAGTTGCCTTTTTTTTCTTTTTTGAGACAGGATCTCGCTCTGTTGCCCAGGCTGGAGTGCAGTGACGTGATCACAAGCTCACTGCAGCCTTGACCCTCTCGGCTCAGGCAATCTTCCCACCTCAGCCTCCAGAGTAGCTGGGACTACAGGCATGTACTACCAAGCCCGGCTAATTTTTGTATTTTTTTTTTAGAGACGAGATCTCACCCTGTTGCCCAGGCAGTCTTGGACTCCTGGGCTCAAACAATCCACCCACCTCAGCCTCCCAAAGTGTTGGGATTACAGGTGTGAGCCACTCACTGCACCTGGACAGAAGTTGGTGTTAACACCCATTTTATTTTGTTTTATTTTTGAGATGGAGTTTCACTCTTGTTGCCCAGGCTGGCGTGCAATGGCACGATCTTGGCTCACTGCAACCTCTACCTCCTGGGTTCAAGCGATTCTCCTGCCTCAGCCTCCTGAGTAGCTGGGATTACAGGCATGCACCACCATACCTGGCTAATTTTTTTTTTTTTAGGTGGGGGACAGAGCGAGACTCTGTCGCCAGGCTGGAGTGCAGTGGCGTGATCTCGGCTCACTGCAACCTCCACCTCCCAGGTTCAAGCAATTCTCTTGCCACAGCCTCCGAAGTAGCTGGGACTACAGGCGCACACCACCACGCCCAGCTAATTTTTGTATTTTTAGTAGAGACAAGTTTTCACCATGTTGGCCAGGATGGTCTCGATCTCTTGACCTTGTGAATTTGCCCGCCTCGGCCTCCCAAAGTGCTGGGATTACAGGCATGAGCCACTGCGCCCGGCCAATTCCAGCACTTTAGGAGGCAGAGGTGGGTGGATCACCTGTGACTATCAATGAATAGTCATGATTATTCACTGATTATTCAGGAGTCAATCAGAGATCACCCTGGGATGGTTTTGGGAGCTGGGAGAACAGCCTCCTTTCTCCTGAGGTTGCCAGGGGGCATGTCTCCCCACAGGTGGAGATGCCAGTCTGTCACAGGAGATAATGAGGCCAACAGCAAAGTCAAGCTGGAACAGAATAAATGGTCCTAAAGGGAGAGGGTGTTTGTGAGCAGTCCCTGAGGCCCTGGTCCCTGTACAATTGCCTTAATCATGTGAGCTACCTTGAGAGCCTTCCAGCGATGGGAGCCAGCTGGAGTTGGGTTTCTGTTGTCTGTAATCTTAGTCAAACCAAAAAGTCCTGCCAAGACAAGTCCTCAAGCCCCTTCGGCAGCCCAGAAGGGATTTACCAGCCAAGACAGGCTCACAGGGGTGCCACACCGTGCCAGGCCCAACCCCACTGAAACATCACCTGAGGACATGAGCCAGTGAAGCCAAGACGATGCGCTCCTCTCTAGACCCCGGATGTCTTTGTTGTCAGCAGCACTTTGTTCAGGAAATAGGATCGGGACACCTGTGTGTCACAGAGGGCTCAGCAGAGAAGCCACTCGAAGCTCACAATTATTCATTTACCAAACCCTTGTGGAGAGCCCACGATATGTCAGGTGCCAGCGACACGGCAGTGAAGAAGCCAGACAAGATCCATCCAGGAAGCTTGCCTTCTAGTGGGAGGAGCGAAACATAAACAAGTGAACAAAAAAATTCACAAATAAAAAAATAAAAACAGGAAAACAGGAGCGCGTTAGAGAGTGGAAAGCAAAGCCGGGCACAGTGGCTTATGCCTGTAATCCCAGCCCTTTGGGAGGCGGAGGCAGATGGATCACTTGAGGTCAGGAGTTCAAGATCAGCCTGGCCAACATGGTGAAAACCTGTCTCTACTAAAAATACAAAACTTAGCCAGGCACAGTGGCACATACCTGTAGTCCTAGTTACTGAGGAAGCTGAGACAGGGGAATCACTTGAACCTGGGAGGTGGCGGTTGCAGTGAACCGAGATTGTGCCACTGCACTCGAGCTGGGGAGACAGGTGGGAAAAAAAAAGAGTGAAAAGCAAAATAGGGTGGTCAGTGTGGACCCTTTGAGGGGGTGACATTGGAGCTGACGTGGACATAGAGAAGGATTCAGCCATGGAGGAGGCACATTCCAGGCAGTGGAAGAGCAGGCACAAAAGCCCCAAGGTGGGAGAAGCTCCGTGTCTGAGAAACAAAACGAGGTTCATGGCTTGAGTGGGAAGAGCAGGGGCATGGCAGGAGATGAGGTCGGATTAACAGGAGCCCTGTCACCGAGGCCTTGGGCTGCGTGTGCCGAGAAGGGCAGACTGTGTCCTAAGAGCAAAAGGCGGGACTGCCTTGCAGGGTCCAGGGTGGGGACCAGGACAGCCTTACTTGTTTTGTTTTTGTTTTTTTTTGAGGTAGAGTTTTGCTCTTTCTCCCAGGCTGGAGTGCAGTGGTGCGATCTTGGCTCACTGCAACCTCTGCCTTCCGGTTTCAAGCCATTCTCCTGCCTCAGCCTCCCGAGTAGCTGGGATTACAGGTGTACACTACCACATCCAGCTAATTTTTGTATTTTTAGTAGAGACGGGGCTTCACCATGTTGGCCAGGCTGGTCTCGAACACCTGACCTTGTGATCTACCAGCCTCAGCTTACCAAATTGCTGGGATTACAGGTGTGAGCCACGCTGTGTCTGGCCAGCTTTACTTGTGATGCCAAAAATACCAGAAAAAGCTAGTGACTCTCAGACATGACCTTTTGGGGAAACCCTTGGACTGGAAACAGAACAGCAAGAGCTGGTACCACGTGACCTCAGGGGCTCCAGAGATGGAAGTGCAACCTCAGTGGTCAGGAGAGGTGGGTTCTGCTGCAGAAACAAGCAAGCCCAAGACACCCAGGGCATGAAACAACACGCCTCCTCTCTTGCCAGGACTCAGGCTGATGGGGCAGCCACTTCTGGGACATTACAAAGTGGCTCTCACTTCTGCCCACATTTCATTGGCCATAGCAAGTTAAGGACACACTCAAACTAAAGTGGGTGGGGAAATACAATCCCATTAAGGGCCTGGAAGGCAGAGAGCTGGGAATATCTGGCGAACAGCGCTAACAACTCCCACAACCCCCTGGAGGCTCAGACACACGGGATGGAGTTACCCAGGGTGAGTGGCAGTGTGGGCTGTAGACCCACCTGGGCTCCTGGACAAGCACCCTCTGCCATGCCGTCCTCCCCTCTGCACGCTGCCCAGCCTCCTCTGCTGCCTGATGACCACTAATAGCTTAATCTTCTAAGCCTCTCAGCCCCTTCTGCCCACCAGCATCTGCTCATCCTCCCAGCATCTCAGAGAAGAACGGGGTGAATCCCTGGTTGCCACCCAGGGAACTAGGACACCCCTCCTTGCCCTTCTTCTCCCTTGGGACCAATGTCTGGGCCTTGAATAGACCACACAGCCTGGGGAGGGGTGGGAAGAGCAAGCCCCGCCCAGCCCTGGCAGCTGCATCAGCAGCTTAAGCAGGAAGCCCAGCGGGGCCTGGGCAGCTGCCAGGTTTGAGCCTAACCTCCTGGGCTTGTCCTGACAAATTGCCCTCCTAACATGTTCTACTTCGGAAGCTGCTTCCCAGGGGTCCTCCCTGGGAAGGTGCCAGAAAAAGCATGTGGCTCTCAGACACGACCTTTTGGGGAAATCCTTGGACTAGGAGCGGAACAGCAAGAGCTGGGACCACGTGACCTCGATGGCTGCAGAGATCGCGGTTGCAACCTGAGTGGTCAGGAGAGGCAGGTTCTGCTGCAGAAACAAGCAATCCCAGGACAGAAGCAAGCCTCACGCCCTCGCTGAGTCCAGAAGAGTCAGGGACCAGTGGCCTCCAGTGGACCCAGAGGCCTCTGTGGCCACCCTGCCCTGACTGAGCCACCTCACAAGCCAAGGAGAAGGGTCCTCACCACCCTGGGCAGGTGCAGGAGCTCTGAGGGACACTCCCAACCGCCTCAGCCCCCTGCAGGTGAGCCTGGGCCACCAGCTCCGCTCCCAGCGGGGATGTTCCCTTCCCGCAGGGCCCTGCGCTGGACTGCCTATTTGCACATGAGTTGCGTCCAGCAGCCTCAGTCCCACATCTCACTTCCCAGCCCGGCGCCCAGTAGGTCCTCAGCCAGCATTTCCTGATGGGCTCAATGCCTGGCAGGGGCCCAGCTGGCATGGGCTGGGCTGGGTTGGGTTAACTCTTGAGGTGCCTGGAGGAGTCCTGGGAGGCAGCCACATCGCTCAGGGCTCATCTCCAAAGTCAGCTGCAGGCGCTGGGAGGAGCTGCGAGAGCTAGGAAGGAAGATTCCAGATAGAACCCTGAGGGGCCGAGTCCAGGCTGCCTCTCCCACGGTATGGCCTCTCCACAGTCTCAGCCCGTCTGACGGGTGGAGGGCTGAATCCATCAGAGAAGTCTATAGACCGTGTGGCAGGATTCCACCCTGGAATGCAGGACCAGCCCGGGAGAGACTTCCAAGGGACAAGCTGGCAGGGGCAGTCTGAGCTGGGCCTGGAAGGGCGGGCAGGGGTGCCATAGGCCTTTGGGCTGGGGGCTGGTGCTGAGCCTTGCTGAGCGATCCCAGGGGCAGCGACACCATAGGCTTGGCTGGAGGGGCCACCTCAGGCCAGTGAAGCCATCAGAGGCTACCTGGGAAGGCTATGTGGGCACTGTTGGGGGTGGTCAGGCCCCTGCCCCTCCCCCCACTCGGCCTCCACCAGGCCCCTTCCCCACTGGAAGCTCAGCCCCTCCGCCAAGCTGGCCCCTCTTTCACACAAGGACACACAAGGATGTGCGCCGACAGTAAACAAAGGGCTCTTTTTATAGCCTCATTGTTTCCTCTGGCAGCTTCCGAGCTCCCCAGCCAAGGTACACCTCAGTCCTCCCTCAGGCCACACCGCAGCCCTGCAGCTCTGCAGGCTCCACCCTGCCAGGTGCTGGCAGCTCCTGCCTCTGCTGCGCCCCCAGGGACTTCGCAGAGGAAGCCAGTGCCCAGGGTGCAGCCAGGGCCCAAGGTGAGGAGCTGCGACCTCCCCCTGTTCTGCAGGTGGAGGCCTGAGGCTGGGAAGGGGCACTGAGGGGTCACCAGGGCAACACCCATTGCCACGGGGGCATCTCAGCCGGGCCCTATGCCCTGAGCCAGCAGCCTGGCCTCCTGCCCAAAGAGAAGGTCAAGTGTTGGGGGTTGGCGTGCTCTGCCCCACGGCTACAGCAGACTGAGTGTGGAGGCAAAAGAAAGAAAGCAGACCAGACCATTTGTCAGTTTTAGCGTTTTGAAATTCTCTCCAGACAATATACCCCTTATTGCCTGAACCCCAGGCAGGCTGCTCCTCTGTCCGTGCTCCCCGCCCTTGGCACACCACCTCCAGTGCCCACCCACTGAATCCAGACAACAGCCAATGAGGCAGTTGCCATGATTGTTCCCACGTTCCAGATTAGGAAACGGAGGCTCGGAAACGTCGAGTGACTTGCCCACGACACACAGTAACTGGCAGAGTCTGGATTTGATCCCAGGTCTGCAGTTCCGGAGCTCGGAGTCCAGGCCATGCCTCCTCGGGAGGATGTGGGCCTCCCCTGACAGCAGGCACCCTCCCAGCCTCCCCATCTCTAGGGTGAGGGGTGCAAAGTCTCCCTGAGGGGCTGGGAAGGCAGGTGGAGGGGCCGGCGGGGAGGGAGGGGTGCTTGGGGCCAAGGCAGCCCTGTCCTCCTCCTCCTCCTTCTGCTTGCTCTCAGGCAGAGCTGGCTGCAGTGAGAAGGAGCCACTGGCTGTGATGGGTTTTTTTTAACCACTTGATCATGATTGAGGATTTAATTTTATACCCTTTCCTGACTGGCTGTGATTCTATTTGGAGTTTAAGCACGAGGTGAGCAGGAGGTTCCCTGGAAAACAAGACTCCCACCCCAGGCTCTGCAGAGGTCCCTCCCTGCCTGTCCAGCTGTGACAGAGTTCACCTGGGACACCCTCCTCAGCTGGCAGGTTTTGGGGAAGGCGGAGGGGCTCTGCTCCAGTGAGCGCCCTTCCCCCAGGCAAAGCGGCTCAGCAGCGGGAGGGGCTCAGGGCAGGGGCTTTGGAGCTGGAGGCAGCTCTGGCGGTGGCTTCTACAAAGGGATCATCTGCGCTTCATCCTCATCAAAGAAGCATTTCCTAAGCACCTAGCGGGACCTCGGGCTGTGCTCCTCCCCACACCAAACGCTACAGAAAAGCCCTCGCTCTGTATGACTTTTGAGTAGAGAGGATGGGGTGGAGGGACATCCACCATGGTGACTTAACAATGACCCTATGTCCTGACCCCCCACTGGCCGAAGGTCACTCTGCTAAGCGTGTCATAGGCATTATCTCATTAGTTGTCACCAACAGCCTATGGCCCTGATGCTCCTATTTTTTCCATTTTTTTCAATAAGGTTCATCATTCACCCCCAAGTCACACAGCTGTGAAGTGACAGATTCAGTCCCGCCTCCTCCGGTCAGCCTCCAGTTCCCACTCTAAACCGTGATGTCTTCCCAGCCCCCAGCTATGTGGACAGAAAGATTTATGCTGTGGGGGCAAACAGTCTAAACCTGGAAGATTTCAAGTGGAAGAGGAACTTCTAGCAAAACCAGCTGGGCTTGGAGGTGAAGTGTTAGGTCCACATGGCAGGTTTCAGAGAGGCCCAGGGAACTCTGGGGCAGCCTAGGAACGTACCTTGCCTGTGACTGGGACTGAGTATGCACCCACACAGGTACCATCCAATCAACATTAGCTGTTACGAAGACTGGGACACACGGCCGGGGACGGTGGCTCACATCTGTAACCCCAGCACTTTGGAAGGCTGAGGCCAGTTGAGGTCAGGAGTTCAAGACCAGACTGGCCAACGTGGTGAAACCCTCTCTCTACTAAAAATACAAAAAGTAGCTGGGCGTGGTGGCAGGTGCCTGTAATCTCAGCTACTCAGGAGGCTGAGGCAGGAGAATCGCTTGCACCCAGGAGGTGGAGGTTTCATTGTGCCAAGATTGCACCAACATTCCATCTCAAAAAAAAAAGGACCAGGACACAGGAGACACCCGTCAAAGATGCTTGTGAAGATCCGCCTGCTTCCATTGGAAGCAGGACAAGTGTCAGGCAGTGGAAACGCTCAGAGGCTCTGGGTCTGAAGTCACCTCCTCTGGGGTTGTGCAGGGCAGGGCAGGGCTCCCACAGGTGTGCAAATAGGGACGGCCACCTGCTGCACATACTCCTAACCTAGGGGCTCTGGAAGAGGTGCAGACAGGCAGGGTGGGTAGGGTGTGGCTCAGCCCTGTGTCAAGCTCCTGACTTGCATGCTGGCAGACTAGAAGGCCCCTCTGGGAACCATCTGTGATGGAAAAGTTCCAATGTCAAGGAGAAAAGTGAAAGCAAGATGCTAGCTGATATTCAAAAGGCATTTCACTGTCCTTGTCCCTTAAGAAGGACTTTCTTCAAATTAGAACTAACCCCCAACTCACCCTGCAAGTCCCCCCAAGTCTCTTGAACATCAGTTGTCTCCCAGATAAAGTTCTTTCAATGGATGGTGCAGAGTGGGGGAATGTTTCCTCAATGCAGCATCAGGTTAGTAGGTTAGTCTAGGCACATTTTATCCTCTGGGAAAGGGAAGAGTTGGGTGGCCATGGGCAACACAAAAGACGGAGGGAGGGGGAGAGAGAGAGAGAGAACCTGCCCTGCCCAAGCAAAGGCAGCAGCTGGGTGGTGTCGGGGGTCCCCTGGGGCCACAGAGCTCCCTCTGCCACCAATGGAGGGGATCAATTTCCCTGCTACAAAAGACCTCTTCAAAAGTTGGGGCCAGGCTGGATTCTCAGTGCTGGTATTCACCTGCAGCCAAGGGAAGAAACGCTTCATTCATTCTCAACCACCCGCCCCCCAGACCTGGGAAACACCAAGAGGCCAGGTGCTCTGCCTCCCTCCCCACAGGCTCAGCCTGGCTCCTAGCTGCCTCTGGCAGAGCAGTCCCAATGCTGCCTGTTGGGGTCTTTACCCTAGCCCGTACCTGGGAAGGTGACCCAGGAGGTTGCCTGCTCTGTGGGCTGCAGGTCCCTGAAAGACCCAAGGCTGTCCCCAGTGTTTTTCCTTTGCCTGCTGAAGTGTCCCCGACTCATTTATGTGGCCTACTTCCCATGACAGCTTAGGCAGCTTAGACAGGTTAGACAGCGCCCGGAGGACAATCCCGCTTGGCTCTGGTTTCCAAGCTCTCTGCTGGGGGCTGGGCAGGTGGGACCAGGGCCAGTCGGTCAGTCCCTCGATCTGCTCAGTGGCTGAGCTCAGAAGAGCTGATTAACCACAAGGCTGACAGTGTCGATCAGAGCGCTGGGCAGGGGGTGGGTTCTGCACATAATTTACCTACCACAGGTCCTTAGATGTGTCTCTATGTAACTTCTGGCTAACACAGTGACCTTTGTTTTTCCTTCAGTGACTACAAACTCCTTTCTGGACAAGAAGTTACAGAAAAAGGCAGATCAACTCAATGTAAGGATAAGCATAGGTTACATAAACGTGGCCTGGACTAACTTGTGAGGTAGTGAGCTCCCCAACTCTAGATAGTATTCAAGCATAGCCTGGACAAGGTCTTTTCAGAAATGTTTCAGAGGGGTTTCATATCTGCCTACTCATGGGCTGCTAAAAGATCCAGTATCTCCCCCAGCACAAAGGGTTAGTGATGTGGGCTGTGCCATTGTGCTCATATTCTGTAAACTCCATGGCCTCTAGGATCCAGTGAAATTATCTGAAAAGGAAATAGAAGCAGTGAGACTACGTAAACAGAAAAAAAAAAAGACCCAAAATGGGACTATGAAGGGTGGAAATGAAAATTTCTAGAAAATGCTTCCAAAGCAAAAATTCTTGAAGCAGAAATGATTTCAGCTTCCAAACTTGTACATACAGCTGAAAACCAATAAATTTTCCACTTCTGGGATGGTGGGACAGATATTCTGTTTGGGTGTCTGTAACAAGCATCATATGACCAGTGCTGTCACATCAGGATGTTGGGGTGCCTAGGATGGCGGGGTCCCCATGCCCTTACGGAGTGTTTATGTCTTTTTATAGGTGTGTAAGGATGAAGCTGCCTCTGAAGTTTACTAATCTCAGTTGAATCTGGAATGATGTTTAGAATTCCAGGTCACAAAGGAGGTTCAATCTTCCTAAGGACCCTTGAGCTGGGCTGGGTAGGTCTAGAAATTCTTCCAAACCCAGAGCTCAATTGAGGTCACAGACACTTATCCAAGTTGACCTTCCTGGCTGCGCCTCCCTGGGGAGGGGCCCCACAGCAACAGAGCCCACATGGTGTGGGGAAATCAGTCAGAGCGCCTGATTCTGAGGGAGAAACCAGCTCAGCTCACACACCAACCTATGAAAATTCTTTATTGTTAATTTCTCCAACAGATATATTTTTAGCTGAAATATGAAGCCACAGCAACACTTTTGACTTTTCTTCTTCAGAAGATGAGAGAGGCCGGGGTCATCACTGTTACAAGACCAAGGCCTGTGATCGTGACAAGGACACGCTCAGGCAGAGACCACACACTCAATCAGGTATCCACTGGGTGCAGGCCCTTTACAGGAGCTACAGGTACAAAGAGCGGGCAGCCAACAACATGGCCTCGACACCTGACTCCAGGCACTATGACCTGGAGGAGGGAGATGAAATAACTCACCTTTCCCCAGGGGCTCAGCCAGACCTCCAGGCCACTGAGCTGGGAGAGTGCGTGTGTGTACATGTATGTATGTGAGTGGGCACATGGGTGCATGCTTGCTCACACAGCACACGTACACATGCGCTGCCCTCCTGAGAAGATGCTCTCAGCTGCAGCTGTGTTCCCCACTGCCCTTGTTCCCTGGGGATGAGAGGCTGTCAGCTAACCAGGGCTAGGGGTGAGTGCACAGGAGGAAACAGGGTCACAGCCTGACACTTGAATCCTCCTTCTGGAACAGGCTGATGGCGCCAGAGCACACTGTGAACCACCCACCGACCATGGGGCTCTCCAGGGCTTGGTCATTTGGCTCCTGTGCACTTCAAGACACTCAGGAGCCCCTGTGGACTGAGCCCCAAGCCCTGAGAAAGGGAAAGATTTGGCTCTGAGAGGGTCCCCCTGGCTCTGGGCACCTAGGGGCGTCAGACATCTACCAGTGTAGGGGAAGGGTAGAGGCCCCTTCCTGAGGACTGCATCTTTCTCCAGCCCCTCTCCCCAGATCCCATACCTGCGAGTACTCCAGGGAGATAGGAGGCTCACTTCCCTCCCGGGCAGGGGTGGCAGGTGGGAAGACTTAAGGTTCCTTCAAGAACACTAGACCTGCACCCCCACTCCACCTCCAGGACTGCCATTCTGAACTGCAATTCTGGGCCTGAGTTTGGCTAAAGGGCCAATCTGAAGGAACTTGCTTGGTGAAGGCCCAGCCAGCCACCCCAGTGGCACTTTATAAACAAACAACACTGTCCCTTCCATGGACAGCGATCCTTCTGAAGGCAGAGGATGGTGGAGAGAACAGGCCTCGGATGAGAGAACTCCAGTCCGGCGGGACGCACTGCGCTGGCGGCAGACAGGTGGGAGCCTGGCTGGGGTAGGTCGGGGTTGGTGTTTGGAGCTGAAAGTCTCCTGGGCCTTGTGAGCCAAGCTGGGGCTTTTATGTGGGTTTTGGGCTCCCAAGCAGAGACCTCCACTAGATGACCTCCAGAATCTTTTGGGGTCTCACACTGGGAGCAGCTCTTTCCCTTCCAAGAGGACAGAGCTGGGCAGTGTGCGTCTGCTGGGCCCAGCCCAGCTGGGGGCCTGGATGGTGCCTCAGCAATCCCTTTCTCACCAAGAGACGGTGGCTGCTTGCCAGCTCATGCAGGCAATGCACATAAATCCCGCCTAACGGTTACCTCTAGGCCCTGGGCTGCTCGTTCAAGATGGCACAAAGCTCCTCAGGGGCCCAGCTTTCCAGCTGTGGACCCTGCTTAGGGTCCTAGGGGTCCCCTTGCTGGTAGAGGCAGGTGCACTCATTAAAGTAAATGTACTCTCCAGGTGGACCCTCAGGCCCAGAGCCAGCAGCAGATGGGGGTGAATCCATGGCAACAGGAGTCACGGGTGAACCAATGGGAAACCAAGCACACACACCGAAAGCCAATCAAACTCAAACACAAATCCCAAATGTGAAGGCAGCAGCAAGTTCTTTGTGTAATAAATATTGCAAAGCGCACTTGGTTTCTTCCTTTTTTTTCAAGTCAAATATAACGACTAATGTCCCAAACCCTGTTTTCTGCATTCAAGATAGGGAAGCTATTACTATCAGCAAAACATCTGAAGCCAAAGAAAAAAACAAGTTCCCCATTAGCCAGCCAATCACAGTTCCTTTCCAGTTTAAGCAGCCAATCAGACCTCTTCACATTTCTAAAAAATGACCTAACTAAAGCACCAGAGCTCGGAGAGCTTCCAGGGAAGCCAGATACCGAGGCGCAAATTTTTTTAAAATAAGAGTCAGAAATAAAAATAAAAGGTTTCTGTTGGTCAAGATTTAAAAATAAAAAGGTTTTCTTCCTGCAGCCAATCACAAGTCCAGCCCTTTAAGCCAATCATAAACGCACCACTGGTGTCTCCCTTGATGCCAGCCCCACTGAGTAGCTGTGAGGCAGGGTGAGCAGGGCAGGGTTGGGTAGGGGAAGGGGGGGGCAAGGGGGTCTGTTGCCACTCAGCTGGCCCAGGGGCCACACAAATCTCTTGGCCCTCAACAGCATCCAGGGTGTTCCAAGGGCTTTGCAGCTACTGCCTCCGGTCTTCTGTCTCCGACCTGGAAAACGCCATCACCACGTCCTCTGCACCTGCAGATAAGGGAACAAGGATCGCTGATGCGACTTCCAGCATTGGCAGGACAAGCAAGGAGGCTGTGGCCAAGCTGGAGCCCCTGCCCACCAGGGTGGTGGCACTTTCTGTGGACAAAGTACTTCTGAGGAAGTCTGAAGTCTTCCTCCCCTCTGGTATTCCCTGCAGCCTGGCTGGGGACAAGGCCTGAACCCAGCTGTAGGGCTGCAAAGCAGGACTACCAGGGTGAGGCTCAGAGGCTTGTTCAAGGCTACATAGCTGACAGCTGAGCCATGACAAGGCCCCCAGGTGACCTGGAGCAGGGCTCAGCTCTGCTCATATCCCTTACTCCAGAGTTACCAAATCCAGGGCGGGGATGGCCCTTGGGAAATCTCCCTCTTTTTTTTTTTTTTGAGACGGAGTTTCACTCTTGTTGCCCAGGCTGGAGTGCAATGGCTCGATCTCGACTCACTGCAACCTCTGCCTCCCGGGTTCAAGCGATTCTCCTGCCTCAGCCTCCTGAGTAGCTGGGATTTACAGGCCTCCACCACCACGCATGAGCCACCGCACTTGGCTAGGAACCTGCCTCTTTCTTTTCAAGACTCAAGTCTTGATGCCTTTGGAGGGTCTGGCTCACTGTGGTTTGAAAAGCCATTCCTCTTTGCAGCAGCTTCTCCTTCACCCAAACCCAACACCTCTTCCATGGAGCATGGCCAGGCCCATGTCCAGCCTGCTGTCCCCTGGGCTCTGACTGAGACAGATATACCCACAATCCTTTTTCTTTAAAAAAAAATACATACACATATATATACATATACGTGTATGTGTTTTGTTTTTTTTTTTTCCAGAGACGGGGTTTTACTATGTTGCCCAGGTTGGAGTGCAGTGGCTATTCATAAGCATGATCCCACTACTGATAAGCAGGGGAGTTTTGACCTGCTCTGTTTCTGACCTGGGCCAGTTCACCCCTCCTTAGGCAATCTGGTGGTCCCCTGCTCTCAGGAGGTTACGATATTGATGCCAAACGTAATGCAGATACCCGATCGGCATAGTGCACTACAGCCCTGAACTCCTAGACTCAAGCGATCCTCCCACCTCAGCCTCCCGAGTAGCTGGGACTACAGGCACGTGCCACCACGCCTGGCAATCCTTCTTTTTCTTAATCCTGAATTTGAGCTTCTGGCCCAGGCACTTGTGAAATCACTTCCTTTGTCTTGTTTTCCAGAGGACAGGCTCTGAAGAGTGACCAGGATAGGCAGCGGGGAGGAGGGAAAAGCTGGAAATGCCAACTTGCCGCTCATACCCACAGCTGCCTGGGGAGGAAGGGGCTGACATGGCCAGCAGGCCCCTGTGGGCCACGAGGTGACCTGCAAGGTCCCACCCTGACTCCCTAACCTGGTCCTACTGCTCTTACCTCCTTTGTAAAAGGGCAGTTCTTCACTTTGTCCCAAACAGTACTAGTCTGGCAGCCCGTGGTCTTTCTGACAGCTTGTCTGGGCTATTGCAGGCATTCTCTCTGGGAGGGGGTGGATTGGAACAGCAGAGACAGGAAAGGCCACCTGAGGGTGGGCCAGTGTGGGGCGTGCGAAGCAAGCCTCCTGGCATGTGAAATGTAGTCGGCAGTGTGAGCCAGGCTGTCCACACCACAGGGGGTGTCCCCCTCAGCGGGCAGGTGCTGACCTGCTTCCAACTGCTCTACCAAGAGAGGGTAGATGCACCCAGCCATTGGGAGGGCCAGAGACAGAGGGCTCAACTACAAAGATGCAATGCACAAGACATGCCTTCCACTTGGCACTAGAGCTTCAAGGTGCTGCTAAGTGAATGAGCCTTGTCACCTCCCACTGCCAGCCCGACTTCACGGGGTTCTGGATTTACCAGCACAACCTCCATTCCTCAGAAGGGAAATAAGCATCTAGAAAGGGGCACAAGTCATCTGGCTTCCTGGGATGGGGCTCCCTTACTTGGGAAGCCCTAAGAATCCTTCCCCTGTCTTCTTGGGAACATTCTGTTCTCGCCTGAGTCCTAGGACCACGCAATATTACTGCAGGCAGAATTTTCCTAGCAACCACAGAATCCAAGATTACATCATCCCCTGCATGGCAGCTGAGCTGGTTACCTAACAGATGCCGATTTTCCTGAGTGCCGCTTGCCCAGCTCGCTTGCTAATCAGAAGGGGGCTGGCAGGAGGCTGTGAAAGGGGAGTTGTCAGCAGAAGATACCTTAGTGGCAATGATGGTGGCAACCCACTCGCTCCTCTCCCTGCCTGCCTTGTGGGCTTTCGCTCAGGGACCTTGGGCCTCTGTTGAGCTGCAGGCACAAAAATAGCACTGGCTGCCCCAGGAGGGAATGGTGCGTTTACAGTGGGAATGGGCCATTGGTTCCTCGGAGGAGCCCAAACCTGGGGACCAGGACTCCTGACTCCATAGCCTGTCAAGTGTGTGTGCCTGTCCTGTGCTCTGAGGGTGGGAAGGAAGTAACCTTCTCCAGGTCACACAGGGACTCTGATGGCTATTTAACAAGACACTTGAAGCAAAGGATTTGCAAGAGCCCTACCCTTCCCACATTGCCAGCTGCCACCCCCTTCCCCGGTGGCATTTATAGAGCCTCCCACTGTGCTGCTGGAGCCCTGCAGAAAGGAAAAGGCCTGCAGAGCTGCGGCCTGTCTGTGCTCTCTTCTGTTCCTTAAGGATGTTTTCCAGGCTTTACAACAAGGATCTGCTTTTCTTCGGGACCAAAAAGAAGGCAGGCTGTCAGTTCTTCCAGAGCATTCTCTGACCTGTCCTTTCACTGGTTGGCCAGGTATTTGTCATTCAGTGAGGTCTGGCCACGAACCTGACAGGCCTCTGGCCAAGGAAACTAGTTCCCCTTTTCCTCTTCTCTGTGAAATTTGGGCCAGTTACGGAATAGGGAGGGTGAGCTATTACACTGTGATCTTGATTCGATCCCACAGAGCGTGAGTTTTGGAGCCAGGAGGGACCTCAGAGGTTGAGTCCTGCGGTCTCTCCTTTGAAAGCCAGCATGTGGCAGCTCCCTCAGGGACTCTTGCTGTCCTGGATGCACTGCAAAGAAGGCAGCCCGCCAGCCCACTGCCTCCAGGCTGCCAGCTGGATTTCCTATCCTGTTTTACAGACGAGGCTCTGTCTTCTCCCTTGGCACTTATGCTGACACTGTCTGAACTTGAGCTCAGAGCTTCTATTTGTCCCTTCCCACCAGATGTAGGTGAGCAAAGGAGGGGAGAGGTTGATCTGTTTCTCCTGTTCCAAACTCTAACACATTAAAAGATAAGGATAGCCAAAACCGAATGACAGTATAACGAGAAAAGATAACTACAGATGAGTATCTCATATGAATATAGATGCAAACATGCCCCCCAAAATACTAGCAAACTGAATACAGCAACATGTAAAAAGGATTCTTTACCCTAACCAGGTGAGATTTATCCCAGGAATGCAAGGTTGGTTTAACATCTGAAAATCAATGACTTGTAAAATTCAATAGAATAAAGGACAAAAACCATACAGGAAAAGCAGCTGACAAAATTCAACATAATAAAACCACTCAATGAACTAGAATAGAAGAGACCATCTTCAATCTGATAAAGGCCATCTATGAAAATCCCACAGCTCTTATCATATTTAGTGGTGAAAGCTCTCCCTACCAAGATTATGAATAAGAAAAGGATGTCAGCTGGGCGAGGTGGCTCACGCCTGTAATCCCAGCACTTTGGGAGGCCGAGGCAGGCGCATTACCTGAGGTCAGGAGTTCAAGACCAGCCTGGCCAACGTGGTGAAACCCCGTCTCTACTAAAATACAAAAAATACCAAGGCATGATGGTGGGTGCCTATAATCCCAGCTACTGGGTGGCTGAGTAAGACTCCATCTCAAAAAAAAAAAAAAAAAAAAAAGAAAGAAAAAGAAAAAAGAAAAGGATGTCTACTTTTTTATTCAGTATTGTCTTGAAGGTTCATTTCAGGGTAGTTAGACAAGAAAAAGAAAAGTCATCCAGATTGGAAAGGAAGAAGTAAAACTATCTCTATTTGTAGATGACACAATCTTGTATGCAGAAAATCATAAGGAATCCACTAAAAAACTTTTTTTATTTTTTGACAGGGTCTCACTCTGTCACCCAGGCTGGAGTGCAGTGGCACAATCTTGGCTCACTGCAACCTCCCGTTCCAGGCTCAAGCAATCCTCCCACCTCAACCTCCTGAGTGGCTGAGACTATAGGTGCATGCCACCACATCTGGCTAATTTTTGTATTTATTGTAGAGATGGGGTTTTGTCATGTTGCCCAGGCTGGTCTTGAGCTCCTGAGCTCAAGTGATCTGCCCACCTTGGCCTCCAAAAGTGCTGGGATTATAGGCATAAGCCACTGCACCTGGCCCATTGAAAAACGATTAGGACTTATAAACAAGTTAAAGGTAGGCCGGGCGTGGTGGCTCACGCCTGTAATCCCAGCACTTTGGGAGGCCGAGGTGGGCAGATCACAAGGTCAAGAGATCGAGACCATACTGGCCAACATGGTGAAACCCTGTCTCTGCTAAAAAAATATAAAAATTAGCTGGGCATGGTGGCACGCGCCTGTAGTCCCAGCTACTCGGTAAGCTGAGACAGAATTACTTGAACCCGGGAGGTGGAGGTTGCAGTGAGCTGAGATTGCACCACTGCACTCCAGCCTGGCGCCTGGCGACAGAGCGAGACTCTTGTCTCGAAAAAAAAAAAAGTTAAAGGTACAGGATACAAGATCAATATACAAAAATCAATTGTATTTTTATACATTAGCAATTAATAATCTGAAAGTAAAATTAAGAAAATGATTCCACTTATAATTGCATTAATAATAATAAAACATTTAGTAACAAATTTAACAAAGTGCAAATTTTGTGCTTTAAACAGTACAAAACATTACTGGACAAAATTCAACACATGATCCCTATCAAAATCCAAAGCCCCTTTCTTGGGGAGTTTGTAAAAATTGCCTTTTTTGTAGAAATTGACAAGTTGATTCTAACATTCATATGGGAAGGCAAGGGAACCCAGAATATCCAACATCACCTTGAAAAACAACAAAGTTGGACTTACACTTCCCGATTTCAAAATTTACTACAAAGGCAAAGTAAACAAGACAGGCGGTACTAGCATAAGGACAGACACATAGATCAGTGGAACAGAAATGAGAGTTCAGAAGTATACCTTCCAACCTATGGACAGTTAATTTTTTTTTTTTTTCTGGAGACAGAGTCTGCATCATCCAGGCTGGAGGGCAATGGTACAATCTCGGCTCACTGCAACCTCTACCTCCCAGGTTCACTCAATTCTCCTGCCTCAGCCTGCCAAGTAGCTGGGATTACAGGGAAATGCCTCTACACCCAGCTAATTTTTTTCTTTTTTTATATATTTTTTGTAGAGATTCGGTTTCACCATGTTGGCCAGCCTGGTCTTGAACTTTTGACCTGAGATGATCCACTTGCCTCGGCCTCCCAAAATGCTGGGATTACAGGTGTGAGCCCCTGCTCCCGGCTGGCCAGTTGATTTTTGACAAGGGTGCCAAGACAATTAAGTGGGGAAGAACTGAACAAATGAGTGTGGAGACAACTGTATATTCACATGCACAGGATGAAATCAGATGCCAACCTTGCGGCATTTACAAAAATTAACTTGAAATGGATAAATTATCTAAATACAAGAGATAAAGTCATAAAAATCTTGGAAGAAAATATAGAAACAAACTTTCATGACCTTGGGTTAGGAAATGATTTTTTCTTTTCTTTTTTTTTTTGAGATGGAGTCTCACTCTGTTGCCCAGGCTGGAGTACAGTGGCGTGATCTTAGCTCACCGCAACCTCCACCACCCAGGTTCAACGATTCTCCTGCCTCAGCCTCCAGAGTAGCTGGGATTACAGGCGGCCACCACCACTGATTTTTGTATTTTCAGTAGAGGCAGGGTTTCACATGTTGGCCAGACTGGTCTCAAACTCCTGACCTCAGGTGATTCACCAGCCTCAGCCTCCCAAAGTGCTGGGATTACAGGAGTGAGCCACCATGCCTGAGCTGGTATACTTTTTGGTATGAATATTCATATTGTCTGATCCTTTTCCCCCAAGAAATAGTCTTTTCCTCTGTCTTTGACTTTCTTTCTTTTTTTTTTTTTTTTTGAGAGGAAGTTTTGCTCTTGTTGCCCAGGCTGGAGTGGAATGGTGTGATCTAAGCTCACTGCAACCTCCACCTCCAGGGTTCAAGCAATTCTCCTGCCTCAGTCTTCAAAGTAGCTGGGATTACAAGCATGCGCCACCACACCCAGCTCATTTTGTATTTTTTTAGTAGAAATGGAGTTTGTCCATGTTGGTCAGGCTGAACTAAAACTCCCGACCTCAGGTGATCCACCTGCTTCAGCCTCCCAAAGTACTGGGGTTATAGGCGTGAGCCACCACGACCAGTCCATAAAGAACTCTTAAAACTCAATAATAAGGGAGAGAGATCCAAGATGGCCGCTGAGCAGCAGCTCAGGATTGTAGCTCCCAGTGAAAGCGCAGAGAGCAAGTGGACGCCACAATTTCAGACGAATTTTTGTTGCCCACAAACTGGGAGATTCCCGGCAGAGGAGCCATATGGGTCGCCAGCGCGACTCTTTTGGCCGGTGCGGCTGTTTTGCCGGCACCCCGGTGTGGTGCTTCTCAGTTCGGAGTGTACGAGACTGGGTGCCCTTTTAGTCGGGCTCGGCTGGTCCCATTCCCACAGGGAGAACAGCAATTGAAAGCGCTGAGGACTGAGAGTTTTAGAGCAAGCACAGCTGAACCCAGGAAGACCTAGCTCTGTGGGGAAGGGGCATCCACTGAAGGAAAACTAAGAAGCAGAAAAAACTTCATCACCAACAAGCCAGACGTCCACTCAGAGACCCAATCTGAAAGTCGGCAATTACAAAGACGACAGGTGGATAAATCCACAAAAATGGGAAGAAACCAGTGCAAAAAGGCTGAGAACACCCGAAATC